>RYFJ01000183.1:0-511172 GCA_003991445.1 Oryza meyeriana var. granulata | reverse complement strand
CTTGGATACAGGTCCTTACCAAATTTTGGCGTTAACAGTTACAAAAGACATAAAGAGGTCATAGCACTCCCCCTAAATATGATAACCAAAACTTTACTCAAAATTGAACTTGTTGATGAGTCGAGCAACATACAAGGATAAATATTGAGCACAAAAGATATAATCTACACAACGTTAGGGGATAGATATTTCAATGGAAGTACTTGTTACCGAGATGGCATTGGTTCTTGATGTACAACAATTGTTCTCATCCTTAACTCCATTTTTAACTTATTGTGCAAACTTAATTCTTCAAAGATGAGTCAAGCCTCCAATGCATCTCCAAGCACCTATTTGCCAATCTAGGCATGTTTGGTACCCAAGTCAGTGTTGGGTCCATAGAAGATTAGTCACAAAAAAACTTAGGCACCCAAATGGCCTTTGTGCTAGCATGTGGTGAACTAATCATCCTAGTAGCACAAGTGCCATTTTTGGCATTTCTAAGCAAATTTGATCAAATGAGAGATTTGGCTTAGAAATGTTACCCATGGGACAATTTTTACCAATATTGTCCATTTGCCCGGCAATTGTAGCAAAGTGAGTTTTGTTTCTATCTTGCTTATTGCTTTGCTTGTTGCCGGTTTGCCTCTCACTTGATGGTTTGCAATGGTCATCCTTCTTGTGAGAACAAGATCCAATTTCGTTGTCCTTCTCGTTGTAAACATAACACTTCCTTCTGTTGATTCTTGATCTCTTTCTTTGGAAGTGTTACTTCATTATCCATATTCCTAGGAACAACTTGAGGTAAAGTTCTCTCTTCAGTGCACTTGATGTGAGCAAAATTTCTCTTCTTGCTCATCTTATTTTCTTCTTCCTTCCAAGATTGAATATCTAACACAATGTCCAATTTTCTTGTACTTGAAGCAAGTAATTGGAGACTTGACCATAATTTGATTTTCCCCTTAGTATTGGCATTGTTAGACTTGCTTCTTGTTGTCGCATTGTCATCAGGCCACCCTCTCGCCATCGACCCGTTTTCTCAGCCCAGCCCAATTTCCTTTTCTTTCCCTCTTCCTCCTTTCTCCTTTTCTCTCTTTTTCTTTCCCTTCTCTTCCACTGGCCCAGCCAGCCCAGGCCGGCCCACTCTCTCCACCACCTCTACTCTGCCTCGAGGCAGAGGCATAGCGCTACTGCACACCCCCGCGCAAGCCGACGTCGCCACGTGGCTACTTGTGCCGAGTCACTCGCCTACACATCACCCGCTTGCTCGCCAGCTGCAACATCAGCTCGAGTCGAGCTAATATAATCCAACACGAGCTCAATTAGTCGAGGCCGCCACCAAGCTCTACTGATCACCACCATCGATGCCGCCTCTCTCTGCCTCCCCCTCCATCTCCCTTTGCCATTCTTCTCGTCGACCACTGCCAAAAGGAAACAGGGCCGCCTCCACCTCCTATACCTCCTCCCCAAAGCCGCCCTGGCCTTCATGCCGCCATTCACCGTCACCGGCAAGCAAACAAAGAGGAACCCTAGTTCGGCTGCCAGGGTATGAGCCTAAAATCCGTCACCATCATCGTGCATCTCTCAAAATTGAGGTCACCATCACCTTCTCCAAGACAAACTCCCCCTTCCCCTCTTCTTCCCCAGCGAGATCACCGCCGGACCCTGGGCCCGCGCCGCCCGTGCTCTATTCGGGTCGCCGCCAGGCGGCACGGCGTGCTGCCGGTTCACGCTTCCTCGCGCCTATCCGTTGCTACCGTCGGCAGCCCCTCGCCGCTAGCTCGCCGAAAGCACCGCTGCCGGCCACGCTCTGTCCGCCGCCGCTGCGGCTCACCGCCGGCACTCCACCATTGCCGACTTGTGGGAATGAGATCGCCTTAGGATGTACTCTTTAAAAGATTAATCTTGTTTATGCAACGAGATGTTTGTGAACTACTAATAAGGTTTAGAGTAAAGCCGATTTCCTTCCTTGTTATACCTTGTAATAGTGTAAGTTTCTCTGTATGGCCTACGGAGTACTTGTGTACTCAGTCTTGCATATTTTTTTGGGCTCCAGCCGGTTAGGGAGAAGTAGCAGGTGAAGTCAAGGAAGTCGTCGATCCACAGGACTAGGACAAAGACGAAGGCTTCGACTTCTACGTCAACTCTACACTCAGGCTGTTCTTGTGGTGCAAAGTTGCGTCTTTTGGTTGTAAGTGCATGGCCGTAGACCCATTGGGTGCGTGTGTTGTGTCTGGAGTTGTATTAAGACCTTGTCGGTTTGTATAATTAATTGAAGTATTGTTTCTATATCATTCTACGTGAACAAAAATTTACTGAGCAGTTACATGTATCGTGGGACGTTTGGACCCCTATCCGAACGGTCCCCACATACATACATGGGTTCATATAATTATACCACAAAACTCTAGTAATGCATAGGCATCAAATAATCACACAGAGAAATATTGATGGTTGAGAGGACGAGGGTGGCATGCTTGACCTGCCAAGATCGTGGGCAAATCTGACATCTCCGGCTCATTTGCGTGACCAAAAACCTAATCTAACAATATATAGTGCTATGGATTACCAAAACCAAGCCATGAAAACATCAAAACACCATAACTTACAAGGTGCTTATGGCATTACAGCAGTAGCGGAGGAGGACCAACAGCGAGGGACAATGGGGAGGAGGCGACGGCGAGTGTCACGCCAAGCATTTCCATCCAACATTCTAGAGTTTTATTGCGTGTAAATCCTCGTTCAGGAATCAACCGAGGCACACATGATATAGTTGATAATCAAAGTAATTGTTTACATATCGAAAGTATTTATTACAGAGGCAAATGATACCTCTCAAAAAATAATAAAGTTCTAACAGCGAAAAGTTAACTAAAATGGCGCGACGAAACCCACTCCACGAGCTTGACCGGGACTCCCTCCTAATCCTCCAAGTAGTCCTCCTAGCTGAAGTATTCTTCTGAATGATGATTGTTGATTGCAAGGTGAGTACATGAAATACTCCGCAAGCCACACAGCAAATATGCAAGTGCACAGGATAACAAAGGATGGCATAATATGGCTCAATTTACATAAAAAAATATTTAATAAGGCATTTAAAATAGTAATAAAACATTAATAATTAATCAATATTATCCAACGCTATATCATTCACCAAATGGTATAGGCCCAACCACTCCAACCTAGAGCTAACCATGATTCCTCCTTCAATAATCAAATTTAGTTATTGTGGCACTAATCACAGAAAACATTGCTAAGCCCGCCCATTGACCGCAGGCACGGCTATTTGAATAGTTTTACTCTGGCTAGAGATGTACTAATTTACCCACAAGACACAACTCCACAACACATCACTGTGCGCCTTAATACCACCATGGTATCTCGGAAAGGAATTGTGACAAGACCCTCCATGTAACCCATACAACAAGAGAGCCATCCGTTGGACCACTAGTCTCCACTAGGGTTGATCAGGTTCCTCGACAGGGAGACGTTCCAACGCCCAAGACATGGACTTATTGACGCAACCATGGTGGTCTTATTGACACAGCCACAACACACCGTAGGGCCTCCGGTTGAACGAACTACACTTTGGTTCCCACCATTACCCATTCTGGCTTTTGGTTAGCACGAGTGTTGCTTCGCAACAAGTAGTCCGCGAACCGGTCCTTAACTATCACGAGCACCGCTAGCAACACTCACAACCCTGGTGCTTGCAACCCACCTTTTAATCAAGTTTTAGTGGACCATTGAATTATCCTCGCATGACCACAATCGTAAATGGAATCATCATTTCATGTGAACTAAATATTATAGTTGAAGTTAATGTTATAGCCTAGAAGTGATTTCTATACTTTGATAAGCAGGGCTAAGCAGAATCCTAGAATTATTCTAGCTAATCAGTAAATAAAGCTAGCTAGTCACAATTATCCCATAGGTACAATGTTCGGTAATCAAATCAAAGGGGCCATAAACGAGGATTAGGGTTTTCCTTTACCGATGACATTCCAAAATAAATGTAGAGTTGAAAAGAAATATAGCTTTAAACATAAGTACAATATGCTCAAAGGGATTTAGGAATCTGTGTGACTTGCCTTGCTACTCCTTACAAGCCTCGGAACTCTTCTCGAGAAATTGCGACTCTTCCTAAACGTCGGCGGCTAAAGGCAATAAATAAAAACAATAAATAAAAATGAGAAAAACAGTACATTAACACACATGAACAGTGTCATATTATATTTTTAATGGGCAGATCTTGATTTTTAAAGAATTTTCCAAGTTGAATCACCCCAAACGGAGTTCGGATAAATTAGTTATGAATTTTAGAAGCTTAACATCTTTTAAAAGCTTTTAAAAAGAATTAAGCCGATTTATTGCGTCATTAGGGAATTAATTTAATTCGGGAAAAGGCTTTATGACGTCATTAGAGAGAGATGGGGCTCGGCTGACACCTGGGCCCTACCAGGCAGAGAGAGGAGGGGCTCGGGTCCATGGTGATTTGAGTCCACCGAGGAGGGCACCGCTATCCAACGGCCCAGATCAGATCGGGTGGATCAGACGGCTTAGATTACATCGGAGTTTTAAGATGAAACGGAGGGCTAGATCTAATCCTACTTAGATTGGACAGCTAGGATTAACCTAAGCGATCTACGGCTCTAATTAAACCCGATCATACGGGCCCGCGGCTGAGCTAGAGCCTGACGTGGCGGCCATATCAGCTGCGGCGATGGCGACGGCGGCGTGGCTCAGAACACGATGGACGATGGTCGACGGCAATCAACGGCGCGGTGGAGCACGGCGACACAACAGAGAGATGGAGAGGAACCTGGCAAAGCTTACTGAAGCGAGAACCCGATGATTGGCGACGAGAAGCGGCCGATGGCAAGCTTCGAGAGGCGGAGAGGTTCGGGTCAACGGCATCGATGCTGTTCCGACAAGCTCCGGTGTCGGGGAAGTGGCGGCCGGGCTTCGTGATGCTCCCACGGACCCAATGACGCAGGCGGCGACGGTCGGCGATGGCAAGGATGGCGGCTAGAAGCGGCTGAAGACCTTGTAGCGGCGGCAGAGCGAAAGCGGACGCGAGGAGGCTGCTAGGGTTCGCGACAGCTATGTTTTATGCACGGAAAAGATCCCAAAGGCCTTGGGGTTGCTATTTAAGGAGGTAGGAAGTAGAGTCCATCTCGGGTTCGGCGAGGTTACATCGGTGGGGAATTTGGGCTACGAGTCCGAGTCGGAGAGCTCCTAAACTCCTGTATCCGAACACGTTTTTGCTCGGGTTTCTTAGGGATATAGCAGAGGAGGACAGGGGCAACATTTCACCTCAACTAATTTGAGAAGATCGCGAACGAGACGATCGGATTTTGGGCAGGATTCGCGGTGGCTAGAGTCAGGCGGAACAGGGACTCCATCCCAATCTTGAAGACAAAGCTGACAGGTGGGTCCCACCTGTCAGCGAGAGAGGAGGCGCACGCGGTTAGCAGGCCGTGGGCCACCAGGTGTGCACGGGGAGGAGAGAGGAAAGACTAGGCCAGAATGGGCCTAGAGACTGAAAGGGTTATTTAATTTTATTTTCTTTTATTTTAATGATGTGACTTAATTTAATTCACCAAAAATATTTCCCTTAATCAAATAAATCCTAGAAAATTCTAGAAAATAGATAATTAAGCAAATAATTTTATAAAATTATTTTCAACCCATTTTGCTATAGATTTTTCTCTGATTTTATTATTTTTACTCCTTGTGGCTTTTAATTTAATTCTAAAATTTCTTTTTCATAATTATTTTTATATAGGATAATTTCAGGGTGTTACAGCGAGGAAGCGAAAGGAGAGGCGGCGGCGGTGACAAGGTGGCGATGGTTGAGAAATTGGGAGGAGAGCCAGCAGCGGCATTGGGGAGATTAGGAGGAGGAAGGAGCTAGGGGCGCAGCGGCGCGATGTGTGCAAGGAGGCGACTGGTCAAGGGAAGGATAGGGGTAAAGGAAGGACCTAAACGTAAAGAAAACTTTTCCATGGATTTTTCCTATAAATTTACGTACCGCATCGGATATTCGGATGTGGTGAGCTTCCGATCGAACACTCACGAAGACTCTCCATCCCTTGTCTACGCTTTTACTGAGGCTCATTCAATATCTGATGGCAGGTGTTTAATCTTTCATTCCATCCAACGGCTCATATTATTTTGATGATGTGGCTTATTCGGGTGGCGAGAAAGATTAATCTTTTCGCTACTTTACATTAGCACTATTTTCTCTATGCTTTTTTGGTTTTCCTGAATCCTGAGCCTTCTTCGTCGATCAGACGGTCCGGAACGCGCCACGTGGCGCATCTAAGAGTTCCAGCGTCTTCTCTCCTCGCTGTATCCATCGGCTGAGTTCCGTTCTCGCGTCGGCCGATCTCCATCATCCCCCTCCCCTCCCCGTCGCGCCGCTGCCACCAACCCCGATCCCGATGGCCGCCTCCGCCTCCGGCGCCGGCAAGTCGCTATTCCAGACCTTCCGCAGGTTCTTCAAGAAGCCGTGGGAGATCACCGGCCCGTGCGCCTCGCCCGAGTACCGCAGCGCGCTCCCGGGCGCCCTCGAGTACCGCCGCCGCTGCCCGGGCACCCTGACGGAGGAAACGAGGGCCGTCGTGCCCAGCTCCGACCCCGGGACCGTCTACGACATCAAGTACTACACGCGCGACCGCCGCCGCGACCGCCCGCCCGTCCGCCGTACCCTCCTCCGCAAACCCGACCTGGAGCGCTACATGGCCGCCAAGCAGTTCGACCCCACCAAGGACTTCCCCGTTCCTTACGTGAACACCGCCGTGGAGGAGGACTACGACGCCGTTGGCGGCGGCTACCAGAAGTGATCGATCAAGGTGAGGAAATCCTGCTACCTTTAGATCTAGGGTTACGTATCTCCTCGTTGTGTCGTCAATTTGCCATACGAAAGCAATGGTGCAAATAAAACAGGACTACAGTTCTAATCTCCCTTTGAATCCACGTGTTTTCCTTTATGATTAGAGTTGAGGATTGGTTTGTGTGTTGCCATGTATGTAGACTGACACAAAATTGCTGTGAAATGAACTATTTATAGCTTGCAAAGCAGTAGCGCAAATGTCTCAGTTCTTGATCAATTTGCAACTTGCAAAAGACTGAAAGAGTAACAAACTTCATAAAGTCACAATGGATGAAGCTTGAAGTGCTCCACGTATTTGCAATGTTTTGATCTGTCACATGCTTGACAATGACTCAGATTATAATCTGAAGCTGATTTTGTATTTTAGAATTTGATTTTAGGATTAATTTTATAGGTTTTCATTGTAAATTTGCTGTCCAGCTTTTTTTCATGATTGCTAAGATGACAAGTTGAAAAATCCACCCACAATTATTTTTTAAAATCAAACTTTAAAATTAAAAATTGCTTTGGATTATCATTCGTAGAAGAAACAAGCAGAGCCACCAAATGCTGACCTTGTTATTTTGCCTGTTGTTTTTTATCTTTGGGCTGGACTTGGGTGGAATCTTCTTTTGACGTGTATAGAGCCTATAAATGTTGTTATGACTTGTGACCAATCAATTCTCAGGCATCTCAATTAAAATGAGGCTTTTGTGTGTTTGGGAGGTTCTAACCTGGTCAGATAGTAGTACAGAATATCAATCCGTTGCTAGAAATACAACTCTCCAAATTCTGAAAATCGTAGCATTTTTTTTCTTTCATTTTGTAATTTCAGTCGGTTCAGGTGGTAAGCTTCTTTTCCAATTATATTGATACAAATTTGATCTTGAGCTGCAAGTTAAAATTGTTTCCATATTCATAAGCTTCCTTTGGAAGTAAGTTTTTCCACTGACTGATAGCAACAAACACCAGATGTCTGCTTTCAATAGCTAGTGTTTGCAAACTGCAATGAGCTGTGTTCTGAGTTTAGCTGCTGCTTAGCTAGTCTGAATCAGGTGCAGTGCACACAACTTAATTTGGCAACTTGACCTAAGTCAGGGTTCACTCACATTCTGCTGAACACAACAGAGGTGTGTGCTGCAGCAGGAAAAAAACTTTCTATAAGGATGTACTCCTGTGAAGCTATACCACATACAGTTTGTTCTCTTAGAAATTTCCTTCCCTGTTGAACGCTTTGCGGTGTTGCTGCTCTATTTTCATGGTTAGGCTTTGTAGTGTGAGGTCTGGGTTAGGTTCTCCCCTCTAGTTACAGATGCAAGCATATATTTTATTCTAAATTTTAATTAATATTTTTTTACAATAGGTAGTTGCAAAACATTCCGTGTAAGATATGGATCATCTATGAATGATCGACATTATAAGAAAATATGTGCCATTGCCAGTGAAAACTGATAAGAATTTTCAACTTATTGGGCTCTATGGATGATTAAACCAACTATATTAATATTACGCCATTGCTAGCTAAATTTATAAACATTATAATCTTGAGCCAAATATGATTATTCGTTAGATAGCCGATAGGTACCTGAAATTACTGTGGTGGAGTATGATTGGGCCAGGGATATTGTGTTACCTGAGCTGGTTAGGATTAGTTATGGAATTTATACTTATTGGGGTGATATGCTGTGACCTGGGTAGTTTTTTTAACAATGCGTTAACAAAAATGCTTATCCACTTTTTTCTTGTTAAAATCACTTATTTAAGGGAAAAAAAATCTTTTCTTGTATAGAGAAAAAAATCAGTTGCATTTGGGTCACTAGTTACTGGTAACCTTTATCGAGACATTCTCTTACAGCTGCTTGGCTATTGTAGTTTCCAGTGTTGATACATATCATGCATTAAAGAGATGCTGCCTTATATTTTCTGGCTAGGAAGTTTGAGATAACCTTGCCATACAACTAAGAGCCTATGTTGCTTGTTGTGCATGGAAGTTCGACATTTTAAACTGCGCCTAACTGATTTATTTTGTACGACTAATTCAGTATCCCATGTGTTCTTCAAGTTTTCTGTTGCACTTCTGACTTGTTCAGAAGTACTGACACTCTCCCGTGCTTATCATCTGTTTTTGCATTATCTGTCTCACACAGTATTTATAAGTTTTCATGAAAATAATCCTCCCAATGTCTGCCCTTTTAGTTTGCCCAACAGGAGCATTGTGACAACAATCAGTATCTATTTATTTCTGATGCTGTCATGCATTTTTTTTTGTGGCAAAATGTGTCTAGTTATATGCTAGTACTCCATTTAATGGTACAGGCTGCACGAGTATGTCTGGAATTGCATATACTATTTAGTCATCCTCTAGATTTCTGGGTACCTTTAGTTCAGACTGAGATGCAGCACTTGAAGCTACTAGGTGGGGTTTGGGCCTTTAACTACCTAATTACAGATGTGAAGCTGAATTCACGTTTAATTATGGCTGTTTTCATGAATCATCATTGTAGAAAAGGTTAATAACTCTACAATTCATCGTTTTTCAGGTATCTACCTGTCTTGTTCTTGCACTTCATCAGAAGTTGCACTGTCTTCATTTGTGCCCTTTGAATCCATTTTGTATTTCAGAGAAAAAAAATCTGGTTGTAAAAGATGATGGCGGTAATAATATGACACCTGTGTACTTTGCTGAATGCATCTTCTTGGAAGTTGTATTCTAAAACTCGGAACTACCTTATGCTGATGCTTTGGTAGTATGGTTTAATGAAAAAGGAATGGTTTCCTTCTGGAATGGCAGCATCATCTGCTCTTACTGCAAAATTATTTTGACTGAACGAACCAATTGAATGGTTCTCTTAATACAAAGTAGAACTCTAGTACTATTTTTTTAAGGGAACTCTACTACTCTATAAATCCGTAGTATGGCTAACAAGTTTTGCCATACGAACTTTTTACACAGTTCGCTCAATCGTGGCAAGAACTTGCCACATGACCAGCTAGCAGCTGGTAGGCCATTGCTGAACCTACACTTCGTGGAATTGTGCAGGTAGCCGCAGATAGTCAAAAAATTCTTTGCCGGCATGTGCTGAATTGTGTATTCAGATTAATGTATCCAGTTAGGCTTAGCTAAAAGCTACTGATAAGGATAAAGGTGTCAGGGGTTTCACTAATTGCATGCCAGTAATAAGGCTGTCTAGTTTGACTATTGCTGCCAATGTTGCTTTGTGGAATGCCATGTGCTGATGTGCACTCATGGTTGGAGCTGGAAAATGCAAACTGTTTGCTGTTTGGTTTTGTTAATCTGCTCAGCATGTGGAAGAACATGACCCAGTGTACTGCCTTGATGTTTTCCTCTTGGATCTTCTCTTGGTAATGATTGCTGAGCAAAAGTGAGATTGGTACATGTGCGTTGATCTTCCTCTGCTCCCTTGTGTCCTTTTAGATATGCTGATCCTTGCAGGATTTATTTTGACGATAGATTCTCGAGTAAACGAGATCGGAGTTTTTTTTTTTTTTGTCTTGTTTGGTTCATTACCATTAAAACTTTACCAATACACTGCTAATGGCAGGATTTGGCATTGCCAAAATTATTGGCAAGATGTGGTTGTTTGGTTTGGTGCAAAATCTTTGAAGTGCTTGGGCTATTATGTGTTTTTCTTGTCAAAAACTTTGGAAATGCCGATTCTTTGATAGCAAACCAAGTACCATGTAATTTTGTTGGCATTGTCTTTTTTTTCTTTGTTTGTTTGGCGAGTTTGGACATTAAACCGAGCATGCCCTGTAAGAGAGGTCAAAATTTACGTGGTGTAAGAGAGGTCAAAATTCTTGCCTGATGGAGGGATGCGTGTAGGTAGACTTCTCCTGCAGGCTAAAAATAGTCGCTCGATCTGTGTACGCAAAGCATGATGTAGTCGCTACTCACTACTCGCATCGCTGTCCCGTGGAAAAAGTCATTTGTTTTGTCTAGAGATAGTTACGCATTAACTCATCGCCACTAGCAGTCAAACTCTCAAAATGGGCTGACAGGTGGGGGACCCCCTGGTTAACTTTGTCACGTTGCTTCTGCAACAGTAGTACACTCCAGTAGTCCAGTACCACGACCATGACAAATTTTTTGCATTGGAAGCAGAAATATCTAACGCTTTTCATGCTGCTTACTACTCCATCCTAAAATATAATAACTTTTTAGCTATATATATCTATTTCTCTAGATATATAATTAAAAATTGCTACTTTTTCCGTTCCAGAATAATTATCGTTTGAGGTTGTTTACAATAGATTAAGGGTCAAGAAGAAAAAATTATAGTGACCCTTATTAAATAAGGTATAGTTTGGAATGAGAGATTGGTTGGGGTAGAATAAGGAGAAATTGGAATAAATGGTGATTGATAGAATAATTACTGCTCTAGAGTGATAATTATTTTGAAACCAATTTTAAATCCTAGAAAGACAATTATTTTGAGATAGAGATAATATATTTTGGAGGGAGTAGTAGCTTAGAGCAAGTATTATAAGCCCTTAAGCACTTACTCCAAGATGCAATATATGCTCATTTGATAAGGTAGAAGAGAGAATAGAGGGGAGAAGGTAGAAGAGAGAATAGAGGGGAGAGGGCAGGAGCCACCTCTCATACAAAAGACAATCTCTATAGAAACTTTAATAAAATATGAGAGTATTGGAGTTATTGGAGTTTGTGTGTTAGAGGTAATCTATTGCATATGTTAACTCTTAACTTATAGGTAGAGGACATGTATGAAATTAGAGATAGTAGCGATCTCTATTATAAAACTTGTTGTTAGACAGCGTTCTTATGAACTTATAGGGATTGTTGTTTTCTGTTAGCATGCTTCTCGAACTGCTAAACGGTATTTTTCATGTAAAAATTTTTATATAGAAATTTCTTTAAAAAATAAAATAGATTTATTTTTTATCTTATGCTAATGATCTGACTTTTTTCACGTGTACGTTATCAGCTCTGCCAAGAAACCGAGCCCAACGCTGACTTAGGTTAAGTTTTCCATATATCCCCTTTGAAAAAAATCGATCGAAATGTGGGATTGGGATCTCTACCCTTGAGTTTCCCGTTTTGACGGAGCACAGTACAGTGGTAAGGACTACGACCGTGCACCGAAAACTTCGTCCATATCAGGTCTAACAGATGTGCTGTCAGCTTCGTGCACCTTGACCATATGTAGCTGGGCACGTAGCATTTTTCAAGTAGCACTGCAGCATCAAAGAAAAAGACCGAATCGGCCATGCATGCACGGACACGGACATGGACATGGAGGCCGGGCCGGAGACGAGGACGTCGTCGACGACTGGGACGACGACGGCTACCGAAACGCACAGGAGATGCATGTGTGTCGCGTACGGTTCTTTTGATTGGTGGAGATGGCTGAACTCGATCGCCAGATGGCACCGGCCGGGGCGCGCGGCACCCACTTACGCGGCTGCAGGCCAGCTGCTGCTGCTGCCGCTGCGCGCTTCTCCGATGGCCGGCGCGTGTTTACCGTGAAATCTCGCGTATTTTCGCGCGTCTACGGCGGCGCGTCTCGGTCTGTCCACCTGCTCGTCCTGCGGAGTGCGCGCGCGGGGTTGCCTGCACACGTACGTACATGCGTGGTTAATTTGGAAAAAAAATTTGTACATGGTTCCGAGTTCCGACGGCATCTTGCGCTTGCAATTTGCTTTTCCAGCCTTTCCTGATAGGTTAACGTTTGCCCATGGAATTTGCTGCCAGTCTTTCCTGCTAGTCGGGGTAGAGACTAGCTAGAGGGGTCGATCTGAATAGAAGAGTGCGTTAGCTGACCATGCATGACACACACGTTTCTTTTGAGGTACAGGGCAGCCGGTTTTGTTCCGGAACACGAATTTTAGAAAAACCTAAAACTAAAAACTAAAGGACACACGTTTCTGGCATCTATATATGCATTATATACATATACTGATTAGACATTTTGGAAAAACTCTTATGTTAATAAAAAAATCCAAACGTTGATTAGATGCATGATATCATTATAGGAGACTATCGGTACTCTTGGTTGCGGCCGCTAGCTAGTACAATGGTGCCTTGTATGCACCTGCCTGTTTCACAGCTGCAGCTTCAGCTAAGGCAGCCGATCAACACCATAGTTGTAGATTGTACGAAGAGTTTGTATTACATAAAATATATAACTGAAAATATCTTAGACTCTTTAATTTTAGTTTTTCTAAAATTTGTAATTAACAAATATGGATTTGTACCCATCTTGGGTTCTTAATTTAGAACTTGGTTAATTTATATCTAAAATTCAAAATTGATAATTAGCAAATTGTAAGTGATGTGGACCCTTCTTTCAATCTAATCTGCTTTAGTTTAGCAATACACTTGGAATTAATAAATATATGGAGTTAGGGACCACCTATTTATTAAACGTTTGAAAAAAATGAATCCATCAATCGATTGCAATTGCACATATTTATGACCACGCTGCACAAATTTATTACTAAAGTTGCACGTGATTGATAAGTTAGATACAATTGTACATATTTATAACTGAGTTACACAAATTTATAACTAAAGTTACGCGTGACCGATAATAGCAACTACAATAAGTTGAAAGTGCAACTACAACAAGTTGAAAGTGTAACTTAGAACTCGCTTTCCCCATCCTAAATCTTAAATTTTTATCAAACGGCTAGCGTTGTTGTTTGACAGAATCTAAAAAATTAGATGTTTAATTAATAGCAAATCTGATAGAGTTATAGCCATCTTGAACTCTTAATTTAGAAGTTTATTAATTTAATTCTCAAATTAGAAACTAATAGTTAGCGAGTGCTAATTGACGTGGGCTTTTTTTACTGTACTCCAAGACACTACGATTTCAAATATAACCAACATATTTAGCATAAAATTTTATATTTGTAATAAAATAATACTCCCTCCGTCCCATAATACAAGAAATTATGTCATTTTTTACAAAAATTAAGAAAGTAGCAAAAGGAAAAATCATGGTATAAAAAGTGATAGTTAGGGTAAATAAACTACTCCCTCCATCTCAAAATATAGGGCACAACTACATTTTTTTATGTCTCCTAATACAAGGCACGTATGCATGTATTAACTAGCACCTCCCCCTCTCCTAAATTCGGTTTGTTTTAAATTCTCCACCGGCAAGCCCCTTAATTCCATTGCTTGCATGCTATATACACCGGGACGATCCAATTGAGAAGGTGGTTATAATTTTTTTTTGGTCACTATGTTAGTAGCAGTTACGCCTTATATTTTGGTATGGAGAAAGTAGTACAAAGGTGCTAGGTGAGAAATAAACTAGTATAAATATTGGTAGGTGGAGAATAAACTAGTATAAAAGTTGGTAGGTGAAAAATAAATTAGTATAAAAGTTCGTAAGTGAAGAATAAAATACTGTCTCGAAATCCCAAAATCCCTTATATTTTGGAACTAACTAGAAGGACAAATCTCTTATATTATGTGATGGAGAGAGTAATAGCTTATGTAGCACATGGGTTGATGAATAGTACGTTTAAACGAGATTGGAGGACAAGCCGCATGAAGCGCGCTACGTGCTATACCATTGGAACACCCACGCGTGTGCATGTACTACCTCCTGAGATTAAATTTTAAAAAAATAGGAGCTGTTATGTTAAGTTTAGGACTTGATCCCGGATGAGTAGGTTAATTTCACTATAAGGACCTTAACCATTAAGCTATACTTAGTTTCTTCTTTGATAACGTGAGGCTGATTCGAAAATGAATTTTTACGACTCAAGGGCATGTGCATTCGTTTGCTTATTATCTTGAATATCAATCAAATAGTTGCAAAAATTCTTTAAAAATTTTGCAATATTAATATAGTAAGAATCTATCATCTTAAAAAAAAAAAAGTTCAAACTCCCTCATCTCTCTTGTATATCATCCAAACTGTCATAAAAAATGGAAAAAAAAATAGTAGCATATATTACAACGTCATATATCACTCCACAAATATGTAAAACTAAATTCAATCTCCACAATGCAAAACAAAAAAAAACCACAAAATTGGTTATGAATTTGGACTTGATTTCTTCCAAGATGATAGATGCTTACTATATCAATGTTGCAAAATTTCTGTGGAACTTTCACAACAAATTGATTGATACTTAAGAAGTAATAAACAAACGAATGCACATGCACTCGTGTCATAAAAATTCATTTCCAGACCGATTTGCACCAACGGTAACATGTCCCTAAAGTACACTCTGAGTGCGATTTGAGGTGCTGTACGTGGTACACATGGTGTGGCAGTACGTGTGTACGCCGGATGCCTGTGTAGCTGTAGCTTCGTGTCTCTCTGTGCCATGGCCTGCTTTGTGCCGGCCGGCCGGCTGCAGCGACGACCATGCGATCGGTGCAGTATAGTAGTGCATAAGCGCCTTTGGAGCATGCAACCTAGCTTGCCAAAAGGGCATGGCGACAAGCAGCTAGCGGAGATCGAACATGAATGATAGCTCGGCCTTAGGCCCCGGTGCCCTGGCGCAGGGGCCCTTTCGCTGTTCGATCGTGCGTGCATGAGCGCGCTTGGACCGGCCGTCCTCCTCCACCGGCCATTGCTCTCTGCAGATTACACACTACCACAAGCTAGAACGGCCATATGTGTCGGTTGGAACGGACCATCGCAATTCCAGCACTAAAATTCCGTCCGTGCCTCTATGAGTAAAAAAATGAGAGGCCGGCCGGAAGAATCGGCACATTGAGCCGATTCTTTGAGCCAGCAATTTTATTTGCATGGCACATTTTTAATTGTTAATTGACAACCATTTAAATCCATACATACACACTCAGCAATTACATGCACAAGGTCAAAGGAACTGGCAATTCCATGCACAAGGTCAAAGGAACTGGCAATTCCATGCACAAGGTCAAAGGAACTGGCAATTCCATGCACATACACTTGCATTTCCATTCTAACACAACAACAAAGAACACAGGATCAAATCAGGAAAAAAAAACAAGAAAAAATCCTGCTGATGCCAGTGAAGAGCAGGGAGGCGAGCTCGGATTTAAGAACACAAAGAACTCAAACTTTGGCTAGATCCGGGGTGGTCGTCGTAGACGGGTGACATCTTCATCAAGCGAGCCGCCATGGGCATCGAGGGAGTTGGCAGAGCATGCTCGTCATTGCTACCAACTCCTTCCTAGCCTTCTTTCTCGTCGGCACGGAGGAGAGCGTAAGGTAGGCAGCCGAATCTGGCAGCCCATTGCAAGGTAGAGACCGAGGGTGGGAGGAGTGGCAACCAGCGGCTGCCTATGCGTGGGGATATCGAGGAAGGCATCAGCAGTAGAGGGGATGCAAGGTGGTGAGGTCGAAGACGGCTAGATCCGACGGCCTGGTGTTGAAGCCGAAAACCGCCGGGTGTGCCAAAAAGCTTGCTGACGATCTGGTTCGGCGTCTGGTGACACGCGAAGGCCTGGGAGATCTGCTTAGCTCCAGTGCAGGTCCTAAAGTCTTGAGGTTCGTAGGCGTGCCAGTCAATTTGACCCCGCAATTGACAAGGAGATGAAGAAATTTGATTACTGATCCAATCGGCTAGTAAGCCGATACAGATTCCTTCCAGCCGATCGCCGCTATGCTCGTGCCCGGGCCCTCGCCTGTACTCGCGTTCTCGCTCCCGGGTCCTCGCTTGTGCTCGTGCCCGGGTCAGCAGCAACTGCACATCGGCTATCGGCCGATACGTACTGATGTAGGCTCCTCGTAGCCGATGGCCGATGGCACCTGTGTATCGGCTAGGAAACCGATAGCGCTATAAACAAATTGATAAGCTGTTAGTACAATGTGTGCATCGGCTAGAAGCCGATGATAAAATAGATAAGCAGAATAATGAACTAGCCGACTGCCAAGAAAACACATGTGCATCGGCTAGAGAACCGATGATAATATAGATGACCAAAATAGTAAAGATAATACAGTCGGCTTTATAAAAAGATAACCTATCGGCTAAGCACTCCGATAGAACGTCGCATACACACCGATCGGCTCGACAAGGATAAATCTATTATTATCGATCTAGTAGTTCAAACCTAACTGATGCAGCACAGATCGATAATAGTAAAGGAACCTCAACGAGCCGATAGACCTAATGCAACTGTGATGAAAATAACTTACCGGCTATACATTCCGATAAGACGCTTGCACAAAGGCTATCAGCCTAACAGGAATAATTTATCGCTAGCAGTTTAGTAGGTCGGACCCAACCGATGCAGCATAAACTGATGATAAACTACCCCCGATAAACTGATAAAAACTATGCACGCATGATGTGATATACCTGACCAGCCTAAGAGGTCGGACCGAACCAATGCAGCCGTAGACAGATCCGATACACCGTGGTAAGCCGACTACCATAGACCGACTAGAATATCGGACCTAACCGAGAAAGTCCTAGCCGATTGGTAGTCGGGGTAACGAGACTTACCCTCTCGCAGGAGTTCGGACCTAACCGATGCAGCCCCGCTCGAGAAGCAAGAACCCGTTGGTAAAGGGTGGCGATGCGCCGAATTTGATTGATCGTTGAGATGATTTACAAGGTGCCCGGGCGTACGTATATATACCCCGAGTTGACAGGAGTCCTTATAGGACACGGTACATACTTTCCTATCTATAAGCGGAAAACTAACAAGCCCTGATCGGATACGAGATCAGGTTTCCTAAAAATTATCAAAACTACCTAATTAATAGATAAGGTAATTTACTGCCATACTGTGGTCTTCACGGTCTCTTCCCAAACTCGGCCTCCTCTGGATCAATCTTCACCGGTCATCTGTGATTTTCTCTTAACCGAATCTGCTAAAGACCCGTGCCAAATTTTGGCGTTAACACCTGGCCACTAGGGGTAGGAGAGGGAGAGGGGGAGGCTACTGCTGCCGCCACTTGTGGGCTCATGGGCCCGCCACTATCTCCTGCGACCGGAGCTAAAGAAGGGAGAAAGAGGGAGAGAAGGGAGAGAGGAGGATAGGTCAAGAGCTGGACAGATGTGGACTTAAAAGAATAGGCTCAATCAATCGATCGGCTCAGATGTGGCTCCATTTATTGGTGCTGGTTTACCTAAAAACCCGGCATTGATGTGTGCCGGTTTTTGGTCATACAGGACGAGTGGGCGGGCGGGTGAGAAACCCCTATCAGTGTCGGTTTTTGTCCAACTGTAACGCCCTAGCGTTAGGCATAAAATAATTAATAAAAACCTATTCGCGAAAATTAAATTCTTGCTTGTTGTTGTGTGCGTGCCAAGGTCTCGATCCTTCCCGTTCCCCCGTGATCAAGTTCCAAATCCTTGTGATCAAAATCCTATCTCCAATCTAATTGCAACTCAAGTCCCCTCTCAAATCAATTCAAATACAAAATCTCCCCTTCAATTCAAACCAGCCAAAAATTCCAAAAATCAAATCAAATTCAAATATTCCTCTTCATTTATTTTCTCCAAAATACCAAAATTAAAAACCCCTTACTTGGGCCGTAAACCCTCCTTTCTCTCTCAGCTTGCCCATCCCATTATTCTGCTCGGCCTGCTAGCCACCTCGGCCCGCTTCGGCTTTCCCCCACGCGGGCATGTGCCTTGCACGTGTCGAGGCCGACGTGAGAGAGGAGAGACTGTTCCTCTCTGTCTCTCTCTCACTCCCAATCCCGCTCGCCGTCACCGATTCAAACTCCCGGTTGCGCCCCTGTTTTCGCCCACTCCCGGCTGCGCGCCGACCAACAGGACCGTTGCCGTCACCCTACTGCGCCAACGACCGCCGTGTCCTCGCTCGCAGCCAAATCACCCAACCGCCTTTTGCCGTCACTCCCGGGCGTCACCTTGGCCCACTGCAAGCCGCAAAGCCTTGGAGGCGCTCGACTGCGAGTTCGCATGCCTTGCCATCCCAAAAGCAAGCAGAGACCACCCCTTTTTTCCCCTCTGCGCCGCTTTTGTGCTTGAGAGCTGGCCGCCCCGCTTTCTCTTTTCTTTCCCTAAGCAGAACTCCCCACTCCGCACCTCACCATGACTCACGATGGAGCGCGGACCGGCTGACGCTCACGTCAGCTTGCCGTTCTTGCCTTGACCATGCCAGCTCGCTACTCCCCACGGGAAATTCCCCCAAAGCCCCTGGCCACAACCAACCTCGCCACCGCCTATAAAATCCCCACCATCGCCTTGGTTCTCCCCTTTCAAAATCCTTCCCCGAACCGCCTTGGAGCCGCGCCGTGTCGAGTCCATGCTATACCGAAGACGGCCACCGTCGTTGGTCCCCTCTTCTCCTCCTCGCTCGTGCCGAGGCATGAACGATCACGTTCGTGCCGCTGGCCATTCATCACAACGCTCTTCGCCATGGTAGCGCTTCACTCCCTGTTCTTCCTCTCTGTCCCTCCCTTAGCTCGTGTGGATGCCCGCTTGTGCCCTAGGAAGCCTAGCCGACCGCCGTAGATGCCGCCCCATGATCACCGCTCCTCCGCCTTGCTCTGCGTCGTCACCAACCAAGTAGGGACAATCCCTGTCGGTCTCTGTCCCAGTGATAGGATCCAGAACCTCTAGGGGACCCCCAACCGCAAGGAATCGGGCCGTAGTGCCCCAACGGCGAAACGCCCAATTCTCCGCCACCGTCGTACGCCACCGAGATTCCTTACCGTCGCTCGCCGCCCATCGAATCAGAGCCATTGGCCGTCTTCCCCTTGTTCTCAGCTCCCTACCGATGCCTTGCCACCTTCCATCTCCCGGTCAATCTCTCCAGCGAGTCGTGACATCGTCGGCCGTCGGATCTCACTCCTGTGCCTCTTTCCCATCTCACCATCCAACGTGGCCGCCACCTCGGCGCCACGTCCCCGCCAACTGTCCACCGCGTGGGCACTCCATTGCCACGCAAGCCCGAAACCGTGACTACCCCACAGTCCTGTGTGCACGGTCCACCGCAACCATTCGGCTGCGCGTGGACCTGCCGCCACCCGGTGCTCCATGAACCGTAGCAACGCCTAGACCACCATCTCCTCTGTCCCGTTCCTCTATGCGCAAGCCTCACATGGACCAAGAGGCTAACAACAGGCCCCACATGTCAGATCTAGCCCCCGTGTCAGATCCCGCCGTGCCTCTCTAACCGCGGATGGGCCGCCCATTCCCGCTTGCTGCACACGCCCGAGCTACGTGGGCCATTTTGGTCCGCTCAGCCCATGTCCTGCACAAACGAGGCCGAGCCCCTGACCGCTGGGCCCCCTTTGTCAGTGGCCTAGGAGGACATTAATTCAAAGAAATCCTTTTCTAATTCCTTTTTCAATAGTCCAAAAATTCCATAAACCTTCAAAAATTTATATCTTCTCAACCGTTCGTCCGATTGACTCCGTTCCACTTCCTAAATTCTTCTAAAAATAAGATTTATTCGATGGCATGCTTAGGGGTCACTAATAGGGCTTTTATTTTGATCTTTTTGTTGAGTTTCCTCGTTCGCGTGTAGATTCGGAGTAGAGGAGCTTCAGGACGCGATCTCGAAGGAGAAGCTTCATTTGCCTTGAGCCAAGACAAGTCACCCTTGAACAAGTTGCGCCCATAAATGTGGAACTAAGTATTTCTATTGCCAAAATTGCATTAATTAGGTTACACTAAATTATTTCTCGGCCTCACTCTTTATTGCGAGACGAGATTGACTGGTCGCCAATCTAAATTGCTGCATTGACTCCTTGCTAAGTGTATGCCCCTGCACAGAACATCCCTATCACCTCCCTTGATTGATCCCGTACCTATGCCGACAGGCATGGTACCTTGACCCTTATCAAATTTAAAAATAATTACGATGGGTAAAACATGGGTTTGCAAAATCTTGGAAAAATCTGACACTTGGGTCGGTGTCTTGAAAACAAAATAATTTACAAAAACCGCGGTGCGGGGATCGTGCCAGCAGGACGAGTCCCCCGCATTGCAACTAAGGACCGATTCCTTTGAAATTTCATCCGAACATACAACAATACAACCACATATGTGATATGGGACAATCCCTAGCTGAGTAACCAGCCGCCCAGGGATGCCTTGCATGCCAATGGACTGTGGATGGTGAGGGAGGGCGGTGGGGATGCCTCCTGGGTTCCTGGCACAGTATGGTTTCGGACCTACCCTATTGTTGGTCGTGGACCCCTCCAGTTAGCATGAGGTAATCTGGTGTCGACTCTAGAAATGTCTTGTCACGAAAAACCCTAGGCACCAGTCGTGTCCATCCTGTGCGAGCTAAGTGATAGGGTAAGTTACATCGTGTTGGTAAAGTGTACCCCCTCTATAGAGGTCTAAACTATTTTAATAGCCGTGCCTACTGTCATGGGCGGATGTAAGGTGATTCCTTAGTGTAGTTTTGTTTGTCTACTACTTATGAAAGGATGTTGTGGATTGGGAATCCGTTTTCGGAAACTTGGAGAGGCTGTCGAGGACAGCAAGACTATGGGCCCAGTATGTTGATGGGTTAGCTGGGTGTAGCTGAATCCCGAAAAGCCAACTTTTGAGAGTTGGGCTGAATCAAAGACTGATACAATTCACTTCGACCGAGCGAGACTTCACCTAGCTCAGGTTGTCGAGAAGCACACACTTAGTATATTCAAAAGTATTCCAAATAAAATCGAATGACAAAACAACCAGCCACTCTTTAAAGCTTGTATTAACCACTTAAGTTCTTATGGCTTGTTGAATACACTAATACTCACCCTTGCTTTATATATATATATATATATATATATATATATATATATATATATATATATATATATATCTATATATATATATATCTCTCTCTCTCTCTATTTCCCCCCCCTCAACGCTGGAAGAAGAGATGGAATCCAACGACGAGAGTTCTTCCTGGAGCAGGCTGGATTCGAGGAGTTTTAGGGATTCGGCTTAGTTCCCAAGTCGTGCTTGTGGCTTTGGGCTAGCTTCCGCTTCCGCTCATTTGTTAATGTATTATTGTGAACTAGGGGTATGTCCGCAGTTCCAATCTGCTTGTAAAACTATGTCTATTAATAAATACAATTGGGACATGACGGTTCCATCGCCTGTTGTACCAGTGCTATATTCTTGGGACTGGTACTGTTATGTATGATAATTCTATGACTCAGACTCGTTATTTCCGAAATGTCAGTTTGGGGCGTGACGCCAACCCACACTGATAAGATGGTGTATTTGAGCTGTTTTGTAGTAGTGCTATGCTCAACTCATTGTCACTCGACAGATGCAGTGGGAGAGAACACTAGGGGAAATATAAAGAAACTGACACCGACAGCGCATCGATAGCTAAATGCGAAGAGCACCACATAATTAGAATTTAACATAAAGTTGTGTTCGAGATAGCCAAATTATTGTGTATGAAATATATATTCAATTCTATAATTAGTGTGTGCAAACACTACCAAACTAATGCTCCTCTTTTGAACATGATTAATGAAGAAACACGTGCATTACATTTGAACAGTATCAGAGCATCTGAAGTTCTGAACATGTACATATCGTTCATTTTCATCCGTAGCAAATGCATGCACAGGAATTTCGCCTGCAGTCCCTCATTTATATCGTTCCTAGCTGCAAATCCGGCTGGCCTGTACACTTGGACCTGATGTCCATAAATGTCGAAGCATGCATGGCCCATGTATCCCCGACCGTGCATGGTGCTAACCGTGCTCTAGCAGTGGTAGATTAATTGAAAGGCCGTGGCAGAAGTCGAGGACGTACACATGGAGACAGAATGAATGCGTGGTCGGCCTCGATTCGGAGCTTTGCATGCTATTCGCTGTCATACTAGTTACGTACTCCCACCTTTCCAAAATATAAATGTTTCTTGCATTTAAAATTTATATCAAAATATAAGCATTACTAGAGTATTATACTCCTTCTACCTACTTTACATTTAAATTTCTTCATATCCTACCTCAACTATTATCCTATTCTCAACCACGCCTTATTTATTAAGCAACATCATATTATTTTTCTCCCAACTTTAATTTCTAACGAATAACATGAAATACTTATATTTTAAAATAGGAGAAGTGCCTGGCTGAACCGTGAATCTAGGTAGCCCATCATGCCGATATGTGCATGGCACGTAGAGCCTGAATGCCTAACGAGCGATCGATATAATGCCTGCCTGGTTGCTGCATAGACGAGCTGAGTGCTGACAGCAAAGCATGCATAGACGAGACGTACACACATTACGTAGTGTGATCGAGACTGCGATCGATCGAGGCGCTAGCTGCTGCAGTGATTGCGTGCATCCATGCAGATTGCAGAGTGAGTGAGTGCATGCTAGTCGTAGCAGGAGTAGCAGCCAAGGGAACCCGGCCGCGGCCGTCGCGAGATCTATCGATCCGTGCATGCATGGATCTCCATGGATGGATCGTGCAGAGTTGCAGGCACATGTACGATGCCTGCTGCATGCTGTGCTGATATATGTGGCCATTGCGCTATAGTTTATGTAAGGTAGCAGCGGCATCGTGCGTCTTCGTGGACCAGAAAAGGGACGGGAGCTAGATAGGTAGGATCGGAGTAGCTTGATTGCCGCTAGCTAGGGATGGATAGATGATGAGACTGGCAGCCATGCATGCTGCATGCAGCAGCGGCTGCAGCTCTGGTCCCTGCATGCATGCCCAAGGGCTGCATACTCCTGCATGCCTGGCCGGTCTGTATACATCGATCTATCCATATACTACATGCATTTCCATTTCCGCTTGATTTGCAGGCAGCAGGAGGAAGAGGCTGGCCTGAATGCACTACTGCACACACAAACTTAAAGGTGAGCCTTTCATTCATTGCCATCACTAGTGGCCGCTGTCCCCAACACTGCTCCTCTGCCTGCCTCCATCCTCCCCACACACACACAACCACAGGACCACCTATTCTCATTTCTCTCCCTCCTCGCCTAGCTCCTTTTTTAGCTGCTCTCTGCAGCTCTCTCCCTCTCTCTATCTCTT
Organism: Oryza meyeriana var. granulata; assembly: GCA_003991445.1. Classification (NCBI taxonomy): domain Eukaryota; kingdom Viridiplantae; phylum Streptophyta; class Magnoliopsida; order Poales; family Poaceae; genus Oryza; species Oryza meyeriana. Next base: position 487,385 of record RYFJ01000183.1, on the reverse strand, counting down.
TCACCGAGCTGCATTGCAGCCGTGTGGTCACTGCTCAGATCAGAGCGGTGAAGCATGCAATTACTGGCTGCAAGCTAGTAGCTGCTGAGACGAGCTAGCTAGCTCAAAAGGAAAGAGCTGAGCCGGACGAGAGGCATGCATGCATGTACGATGGCCAATGAAACACTGCAGGGGCAGGCACTACTTGACTGCTCACAGGCAAGCGGGCAGCTCTCTGCAAGCCTGCATGTCTTCTAGTGTCTCCGCGAGGAACAGACGATATGGGTACTACTCGTAAAGAGATTGGTCCTAGAAACAGTTCTATCTGCCCTTCAACTCCAAAACATTTTTTGCTTGGATTGCAACCATGCATGCATGGAAAGATGTCATATACTATTGCTCATGTATGTTTTGTCACACACATTTGCGGCAGCAGGTGTTTCCGTGACCAATTGTTGTGTTTTTCCTACAGCAATAATTAATCGATTTACAGCAGGTGTACATGTGCATCACCCAGCCTTTTCTTCATCTTTACCATCACCCTATCTTAAATTCATTCGTCGTTCCTGTGTTTGCTATCCATTGGGGGACCTTCAGTTAGTTTGGGCCCTCTGAATGAGTTGTCCCAAGGAACAATCTATAATGATGTTCTGATGACTGCCACTGCATGTTGTGGTGTGTGTTTGTCGCCTTGATGTGTCTTGCTTACTGTACTGCTGCTAGCTTGCTAGTGCTGAAATTTATAGTCTTTTTTTCACTAAGAAAGGGGAGAATGCTTTGAGACATGGATGATAACGTGGAGGATTATACTCATAGGTGTGCTGTGCAGTGTGCTGCCGCAGGCAGGCATCAAGATATGGCAAGATGCTCTTCACTTTTTTTTATCTGATACTATATATGCACGATCGATTCACGCATGCATCAGCATGACTTTGCCTATTGGATGTCAGTGATACATGGCTCATCGCTTCTGGGTATTATGTTGCAGTGATGCAGCCTTGCTTGCATTTTTTTTAATAATGAATTAAAAACCCGGCCTCTGCATCCACCGCAGATGCACACATGACCCAATGCAACGAAAAAGATCGCTGTAGAATATCCTTGGTCTCTTTGACATATGTAACACAAGCACGACGGTTACCGAGAGAGAGGGGGAAAGATCGCGAGAGGAAATTATTGTCAAATGGCTACAGAATTAGTAATAATTTATGAGAAAAATGGGGCGAGAATTGAGAACCATTCTATCTCACTGAACGTGAGAAACATCGTAAATGAGACTCTCTGCTGATTCTGATGGGTATCACTAGGTGCTAGCTACTATTCATATGGCCACCGCATAAAGTAGCTAGGGGACATTGTTCTGATTTATGACATGCACCAGTTAGCTAGCTATAGTCTGATATTTTGTCCCTGTTCTTTTTGGATTGTTGCTACTGATTATCGTCGGTACGCTTCCTAGGCCGCTAAATGGTGTGATTTTTTAAAATAAATTTATATAAAAGCTTATAAAAAAATTCAAATAAATTCTTTTTAAGTTTATAATAGTCAATACTTAATTAATCATGCGTTAATTACAAAGCTTCTCTACACACTACCACAAACTGCCTCATCAGTCCCGGGCCTTAAAGGCCATCAGTGCCGGGTATAGGCCCAGCACTAGAATCCCGGCACTGATAAGGGGGCCTTGTCAGTGCCGGGTCTGTATCTGGTACAGAAGACCTATCCCCGGGGGTGCCGGGACCACATCAGTGCCGAGGAGGTTGTACCCGGCACCGATGTCAGTAGATCATTAGTGCTGGGTATTGGCACTACCCAGCACTAATGACCAATAACATCAGTGCTGGGTAGTCCTAATACCTGGCACTGATGACTTTATCCAAATAAAAAAATATATAAATAATTTTAATTTTTTCGTCAGAAAGACATCAGTGCCGGGTAGTCCCAATACCCGACACTGATGACTTTATCCGAATAAAAAAATATAAATAATTTTATTCTTTTCACCAAAATGAAAGAATAGTAGTCGATCGTTTTGTAGATATCCAAGTTTATACACATCATTAAATTAATTATACAGTACTAATATTAAGTTACAAATTAATTGTACAATGTATACAGTCATTATTCAAACATCGGATAGAGTTTACATATCGTCTTTGACGTTATAGCTAGAACAAATAGAAATTATTTCATCGCTGAACTACTCGATAAATCGATATCTTCAGATGGTAGTCCTGAACAAGTTCGTCCCTTATGATGAACCCAGCAAGTTCATCCTGAAGGCCCTAGATCTAAAGATTTGTTAAGGCACTTGTATCTAAATGATCTCTTTGCATGCGAAACATTTAGCATATCAAGAAAAAATTTAAAGCTATTAATACAGCTATTTAATAAATGTGTGGCTATAGGAGATATATACCTCTTCTTCATCCATAAATAACATATCATCAGAGAAGTACATCATGTAACGCATCATATAAAATACACAACGGTTGTTCCCTGGTGGTTGTAGGAGACAAGAAAATCCACATTAAATTCTTTCTTTTTACTTGACCTGTTGTAGCATCCGTACGCCATATTCAGGGCATCGATAACCTCCTGAAATTCCGATTGCGCTTTTCGACGGGAGTCTATGACAGTGATGTGATCAGTACGCATATTGATGACAAGGAGTAGCCAGTGAAAACCGCGTACATGTGTACTTAATTAGATAGGTATCTCATCGGAATTTAGTATGAAATCTATGGATAGATAGGTGTCTTATTGTCCCTATGCATGCGGTCAAACTTCTTTCTTTCCTTATCGTCAGTCTTGTACTCATCACTGTCCACGTCGCGCAACATCTGATCCAGACCAACTTTTACGGGGAGGTCATTGACTGACAGAGATGGACCATCATCATCAAATTCCCGTCCCTCCTCATTCAACGTATTGATACTCTCCGCACCAGGTGTCTTATTATCATTTTCACCGTGTTTGCTCTAAAAGGTATAGCCAGCCATGAAACCACGTGACATCAAGTCTTCATGAATTTTTTGCACAGAAAGACATCTCCCGTTCTTGCAATCAATACACGGGCATAGTATAAAATCGGCGTTTTCTCGCATCCTGAATTCCTCCGCCATGCTCAGAAATGTAACTACTCCGTTAATATACTCTATAGAGCTGCGCTTCGAATTGTACATCCACCGACGATCCATCTATATAATTTCATAAGAATTATATAGAATACAAATATCTTGTTAATAAATAATCTAATATTTCATAGCTTGCAATTATTATCACGCATACAGAGGAAAAAAATTAAGCTAATTGATTAATAAACCATATTGCTCGAGGTGTGTAATTATTTACAAGGCGTAAGAGATAAAGTACATAAACACTTGACAACATTGATATATAAAAGGAGTAAGAGTGCCAGCTTCCAAAATAAGCCAAAAAGAGAATTCAAAATACCAAGATTAAAAAAATGACAAAATTAATTGAAAATATCTGTAGGATCGAAAGATAAGAATTAAGCCTACCAGAGGGGGGTGAATGGTAGGATCAACAAAAACCAAAATCTTTTGCGGAATAAAAGAAACCCTCAAAACAACCTCCAAACCCTCCCAACGTAAAAACAAAGCAAATCGAGAAGATATCAAAGATTTTGAAAAAGACAACCAATTGCCAAAGATATCACCAAGATTCTCATTAATTGACATATATCCACTTGTATTATTATGAAAAATTACTATCTCCATAACTAGCGAGGAAAAAGCTAATGAAGAAGTATATATTATATTGCTTATTCATAAATAAATCAATGTTACCTTAAAAGCAATGGCGTCTCAATCGTTTAATGCACATGGGGAGTATGCCGCCAAAAGACCTATGCATAAGAAGATGTCGACGCCTTGTGTTGGGATTAGAAATAAGAAATTCAGGAATCCAACACTGAGACACACGACCAATAGAACCAGTAGGCAAAGCATATGTATATGCATAAATAGAATCAATACCAGACTTACCTAAAAACTTACCTTAGGGATTTACCGAAAACTGATCCGACCAATGCTGAAAAGTCGGTCTATCCACTGTCGGCCGTCGGTTTGATTGCTAATGTGCCAGCGGTGTAACTGCCCATGGCTACCGGTTGGACCTCCATGGGGCTTGTGGTCTAACCAGGCCTCTTGAAGAAAAGCTCGACTTTTGCCACCTCAACCTTGCAAGTTCATGTTCTCTATCTTTTTTCTGTTTTCTTACAAGTCTAAAGCAATAACCAACCAAATGTCAATCTTTTCCACAAAAAGTACATGTATACTTCACACGAGAAGATGATTTTGAAATTGAAGGTTTTCTAGTAGAAACACCTTGGTTTGAAGAAGAAAGAGAAGACATAATTCCAGCAGATTTGAAAATAGTTTTCTTAGGTTCTGGTTTTGTCAAAATTTCTCCATTGTTTGTGACACTCAAAATAGAAGGTTGATGATTAGTAAAATAAGCATGTGGATCAAAACCTAACCATCTATTATGTGTGCTTACTTTTGATTGATCTAAAATCATGTTAAGTTTCTTTTTACCATCAGAAAATCGTTGCAAGAAAATTTTTAAATAAAAAACTTCTTTTGTCAAGTTAGCATATTTTTCACAATCTACTAAAACTTCTTTTTGTTTTTTACAATTTAAACAAGAAATCATCTCGTGAGTTTTCACAATATTCTCCATATACTCAACACGACCAAAAGCATTTATCACTTTTATCTCATTCAAAAAACATATTGAGCAAGTTTTAGGACTTGAAACCTCCTTGTGTTGTCTAATTCTTTTAGCACATAAAACATTGAACAAAGAACTTGCACCAAAAGCAACTTTATAATTTTTTTAAAAGATTTTTTGTCAAAACTAACTCATTAGCAATACGAGAATGTAAACAAGACCAAGAGCCAAAAAATTTTCAAAAACTTTTGTTTTCTCAATTTCAGATTTTAATCTCAAACAGTTACTCAAACAGTTATTAGCATGAACATCTCGTAAAGAAGAAATTTCAGAAAATAAAACTTCACAAGATGTACAATTATCAACATCAGGAATTAGAGATTTCAATCTAGAAATTTCAGCATTAAGAGATTCAACAATAAAGTCATGTTGTTTTATCTTTTTCTCATATTTTTGAATCTTAAAGCCAAGAGAAACAATAATATCTTGAAAAGGTGTTTCCTCAATGTGTTCGTTATCAGAATCCGACTCTCCAGATGTTGATCCTCCATGAGCCATGAGGCATACTCTAGAGATATTTTTGCCTTTGTCATCATCTTCTTCCTCACAACCAAAGTCGACGTCACTTGCTTGTTCAAAGGCAGCACACACTTTGTTTAGCATCTTCTTATAACTTTTTTTGTTTCTCTTGCCTTTAAATATCTTCTTCTTGTTGTTGTTTTTGCTCTTCTCCTCTTCATCTTCCTTTGTTCTTTTCCCAAGCTTAGGGCAATTGACGCAAATGTGATTAGGCTCTCCACATTCCAACACCAGATTGACTTCCTCGTTTCCTGCTTCTTACATTATTCAAAGCTCGAGAGAGTCTGTTAGTTAACAAAACCAAGTCCTCCTCCGAGATTTGCTCGAGTTGGTCATCGGACATGGCATTAAAAGCAGTTAAAGAAAGTGATGAAGAAACATTGATTAAATAACTAGAAGAAGACACTAAAGGAGAAGATTTTGAATCAATTTTTCATGAAAAAATATTCATCTCATGTGTCTTTAATTTGGTATACAAAGATTCCAAGGTTAAAGTATTCATGTTTATAGATTCCTGAATAAATATAACTTTCATCTCCCAAATAGACATGTCAAGATCATTCAAAAGATGTCGAGAAACTTTAGACTGAATATAATTAGCATCATAAGTATCATCAACAGAACGAAGATGACTCAAAGTTTTGTTAAAGCGAGCATAATAATCATCAGAAACTTCTCCAGATTTCATCTCAAATTTCATATACTTCTTTTTCAAAACATCTTTACGCAGTTCCTTGATGTTAGAAGATCCTTGGTGAAAATCACATAAGGCCTTCCACATCTCATGCGTAGTTTCAAAATGAGAGATTTGATCAAAATCAGAACGAGAAACTCCATTTAAAATATAATTACGAGCTTTACAATTATTTTCAAAATCAATTTTATTAGCCGTAGTAATCTCTTCAGGAATAACATAGGGTTTTGAAAGTTTTTGCCAAATGTCAAAGCCTTGGGACATAATATAAGATTGCATCTTTTTGCACCAATAAGGAAAATCAACTCCATCAAAAACATGTGGCTTAATTGAAAATCGATCAGCCATGGCTAAATCTCAAGATCGATGAAGATCAAAAAGAGAAAACAAGGCTCTGATACCACTTATAGGATCAAAAGACAAGAATTAAGCCTACTAGATGGGGGTGAATGGTAGGATCACCAAAAACCAAAATCTTTTGCGAAATAAAAGAAACCCTCAAACCTGGATGGAGTGCACCGGTCAAATCGTCTCTGTTGCGCCGGTCTGACCGTCGTATGTCCGCCGGTAGAACCGTTGCCTCGTCGCCGCACTCTTATCAGATGAACCTTTGGAATTTAAAAGGATACACACCAAATATGCTCTTCAAAGTAGATTAATTTTATTGCATCAAGATGTGTTTACAAAGTGCATACAAAGCACTCATCTCTCTTAAAACTAAACCATAGCTTTTCTCTCTTCCAAAAGTTATGTCTCTAAGGTCTCAACCCCTCATCTATTATACCTAAAGCCTCCTACACAAAGTAGGAGTAGAACTCCTAGTCCCACTAGGACTCAAATCTTCAATTATCAAATCTAATTACAATTTACCAAATTAAATTCTCCTTTCTATAGCCAACTCGGACTCCCTCACATGCAGCCAGTACTGTAGCAGCGAACATGAGTACTGTAGCAATCCGTTTTGGTACTTTAGCAATCCGATTCGTGCACTGTAGTAATCCGGTTTGAGCACTGTAGCACTGGTTCTAATTTTGTTCTCTGATTTTGCTCTGACGCTTGCATATTTAATTTGCAAAGCCCGTTATGAAGACCTCCCACACGGTATCCATCCACCGTGTGTCATCTTGTGTCCAATCTCGTCACCCAGCATCCTTGATCGTTTTGGACCTCGGTTCCTCCCTAAGCGTAGTCACGATCCTACCGTTGACCAATATTGATTCCAAGACAAACTGACTTTAGTCCAACCTTGTCACATGGCATCCTGACCGTGCTAGACCTCGGCTCCTCCCTTAGCGTAATCCCGGTCTTCACCATTGACCAATGTTAGACTTCAAGTCACCTGCACACAAATAGACAAAACAACCATTTCTGGGCACAGATATCACAACCTGACCCACATTAGTCACACACACTCACACCAACATCCACATATATTTTCAAACCAAATTTTATTAAATAAATCATTTGCAAAGCCAATTGTTCATCACAAAATATTAATCATAACAATGATTCTACAATATCTTGTTAATAAATAATCTAATATTTGACAACATTATTTACAATTATTATAACACAAGGAGGAAAAAAAACTAAGGATAAACACTTGACAACATTGATTTATAAAAGAATAAGAGTGCGGAAATTGTACTAACATCTTGAGCTTCCAAATATACCAAAAAGAGTTTCTAAAGTTTTAAGGATTCAAAAAAGAAACAAAATTTTGCCCCGCCTCTCGAGCTAGATGAGCAGAACCACCTGTTCTACTATAGCAGCTCAAGAGGAGAGGTGGGAGTGTAAATATTTATAGGGTCAGTCATCAGTGCCGATTGGTATTACCAACCGGCACTGATGGGTTTCCCGCCCAAAGCCCCCATATTTGAGTATCACCCGGCACTGATGGGTGCCCTATCAGTGCCAGGTGGTGCCTCGAACCGGCACTAATGAGGGGGGCACTCATCAGTGCCGGCTATTACCTCGGACTGGCACCGCTAGGGGCACCCATCAGTGCCGGGTGGTGCCCTGGACCGGCACTGATGAGGGGGGCACTCATTAGTGCCGGTTATTACCTCAGACCGGCACTGATAGGGGCCATTAGTGCCGATCCTATCTTCTGTGCTAGCGCAGGGGGAGGGCCATCAGTGCCGGGTATTGGGTACCCGGCACTGATGCGTCGGCTAAAATGGTCTATTCTGTGGTAGTGATAAGCCGGACAGCTGCTCGCACCTAAACTCTCATCGAATGGAGCCTTAGTATGGATAGAGATGCATTCTGTCGTTGAGCTTGGAACAAAAACATACTCCCTCCGTCGTTCCACAGTAAGTTGATTCCTAGGAATCCCAAGAAAATTTAGTGCTCGAAAGAAAATACCAAATTAAGTGACCTCATTCATTAATAAGTATTGGTGGGTGGATAGATGAGGGATGTTTAAGGAATAAAATTTTTCAATTTGTGGACCAAGGATAGGTAAGAGAGTATAAGTTGACTTATTTTAGTACAAGTTTTGGACTGTAGAAATCAACTTATTTTGGGATGGAGGGAAGTACTACACACACACACACACACACACACACACACACACAAAACACACAACACACACACACACACATATAATATAATATATATATATATATATATATATATATGTTTCAAAATGTTTTGAATAAAAGATAATCATGTTGTGTGCTTCCCACAAATTATTGAGGATATAAATGCAAATTCCTTTTGTTCAAAAGTTATTTCCACTATCTAAAGAAATCGTTTTGTATGAAACAAATTACCGAGTAGGAAATTAATCTATTATATTATATTATTAAGAAAGGCTGAAAAAGATTCACCATGTTTGCTCCAAAGGCTTAGAAATTATCATGTTAATTGGAATAAAGTAGAAAGATTTGCACCGCTAGATTATAGACCACAAAACAATAAATTATGTTTATTGAAAAAAATCAATAGTTGCGTATACACTATACAATAAAAAATTGTATATTAAATCAAAACATTCTACTTTTTAAAATCAAGATCTGCACAAAATTGTTCAAGAAAACCGCTAGTTTGACTTATTAATTAGTAACTAGACTTGGTTTGAGCCAGTAACTAGTACTATTTCGTTCTAAAATATAAGGTGCCCTTTAAAATCAACATTTGAAAGTTTTGACTAATAATCGGACTAAAAATATGTTGTTTAGTACCATACATGTAGTATCATTAGATTCATATTTAAAAATATTTTCATATGATGCTAACTTCATTGCTGTTGATAATATATGAAATAAATCGATGGTCAAAGTATAATGGTTTGGAGGTAATGGTAAAAAGGTAATATGCACGGTATGTTAGTAACAGAGAGTAATTAGGATTGTTAATGCTAATTAGCCAAGTCAATGAACAATCAAACTACTGACCTTGTTGACGGTCTCTTTCTGAGCATGAAATTAAAATAACAATTCCAACTCCTTTTCCTTTTCACGGAAATGATCTTACCTGATTATTTCTCCTCTTTCTGGGTCCAAATTTATGTCTTACTGAGGAAAAGTAGGTGTGGTCTGCTAGCTACTAGTTGATGCTCAAAAGATGGATGGTCCCTAGACTAAAATAGCCTCCTAGATTTCGATGTTGAAAGTTTTGTAAAGGTACTGTATTTTAGTAGGAAGAACAATATTATTTCAACATCTAACAAAAATTCAAAATTAAGTATACATGCATGCATGGTTCCACTTTCCAGCAACATATGTTGGAATACAAGACATATTTCTTTTGCAAACCCTCAGTTCCCATTTATTATGCTTTCAACACCAGCTAATATAATTTACAGAAAACAACTAAAAGTTCAGTTAATGTAGCTACTCATGAAACAACCAAAATTCTTTAATTATTTCAAACTAATTCACCAAAAGTTAGTGCAATCCGAGGAATAGAAGATGTTCTGCGAAATTAATAAAGAAGCATATCTCGGCATTTCCATCCTAGCTTGTCCACTGCACACAGCTGATAGTTGATTAATTAGGTCGAGAAACTTAGCCAGCGTCAGGTAGCCTACGTACACTCTTGTTTTAGAGGTACATATAAGGATGGACGCAAACACACACCACAATCACGCCATTATAGATGCGCGCTCACATCCGTACGACGCTTGGATAGGGATTAGAGGTCCTAATATGTTATCGCCTGCATGAGGAGTAACTTGCAGTCCCACTAAACACACTGTTAGATGGCATTGAGCTTAACCGAGGGTTATCAGCTCGACAGGTCAGCTGCTCTGCTGCCACCATACGATCGATCGATCGATAGAGAGTGAAGTGAGCCGGGGAAGCAACAAGAGCTATAGCATATTGTGGTAAAAGGACAGCGACGCTGATCATTTATTCTTCAGTGTAAATACCCTCCACAAGCTTCACAGGTCGTCTTCCACATCCTTCTCTCCGACGACGCTAGCTGCTGCTGCTGCTCTGTAGCTGGCAGTCTAGGGTTTACGCTGATTGGAGCGCCGGCGGTAGGTGGAGAGATCGACTGAGCTCGGCGGCGGCGCCGCGACTGGATCTGCCTGGTCGGGTTGGCTAGCTAGCTCACCGGCGGGGAGGGGAATTCCCGGTAGGTTTGAAGGGATTGGAGGAGGCCATATATATGCATGGCTGATTTCTGCTTGTAAGTGTTTCTCTTTCTTAATACATCTCTGTAGCCGGTTTGGGTACGGTGTTTGATTTGTTAATTCTTGCGTTCCCTAAAGAAAAGATTTGTTAATTCTTGGCAATTATTCTATGGATTTTGGGGATCACAAAATTAAGTGTGTGTGCTTTTTCTGAGTTTTTAATCTCTCCAGCTTTTCGTGGTCCTTGATTAGGATTTTATGCCGTGGATCTAAGCCCAGATTTGTTAACTCTTCAATTATTTTCTGTGAGACTGTACAATTCCCTTGGAATTCGTTCGTACCTGAGTTTTCCATTTCTTTTTCCCTGGAAGATTTCTTCTCCGAATCTGCAGTGGATCACCAGCCAAATGATCTTTGTTTCAATTGCACCAATCGCCTCTCCAATCCTTTCGTTTCCGGAATGGCGATCCTGGATGGTCGATCTGATGAGCCTTGTGAATTTAGTTATCCATTTCGTCCACTGCTAACTGTTCTAAACCTTTTTTTTCTCTCGTTATTGTTGAATTCCAGGAATCCCCAACTGAGTAAATTAATCCTCTGTTGTCCCCCAAAAAATTCTCACCTTTTTTTGCTCATGAAACCTCAGTTGGTTCCAAAGAGCAATTCAAAGCTAATGACTACAGTTAAAGACTACTAATGCTGCAGGCCTGCAAGATTAGCAAAAGCTATTCGCTCTGCATAAAAAAGATAGCACTCAATACAAACCCCGTCCCTTCTCCTGTTCCTCCATTCCCCATGGCAATAGTGATCCTTGTACGATCCAATTCAGAGTTTCCACCGGTGATGAATCATGGCTGTTTGGTTCAATCATGGAATCATTCCCCTGCATGCACACACACATAGTGCCACTGCTGATGGCTCGCATGCAGCGCGCTAGCTGCAAGCAGCAGCAGCAGCTGGGGCGCCGGCCTCTCGATCTCACTAGCTTAGCTAGCTCGATTCATAGCTAGCTGTTGCTCGCAAATACGCAGCGAATAAAGCTGCTGCGCTTTCCCCATTCCCCAATGGAACAGTGACACACACATATTCATTCAGAGATAGAGTGGTAGACCCTTCCGTGCACAGGAGAGATTTACTCTTGGTTAATTTAGTTGATTATGGCGTGAAATTTTATGCTAATCTGTCTGCATGCGATGTTACTCCTAATTAATTTAGATGCTGTGTGTAATGATTAGCTACAAGCTAGGTGGATCAGAGGCCAGTAGGAGGGTGGGAGGATGAGCTCGAGGCGTAAATAAGATGATACTAGGAAGCAACCAGCAGTCGGCGGCGGCGGCAGCTGCGGCGGCGGCGGCGGAGGAAGCGGAGCTAGCGCGGAAGCACACGGCCGCCGTGGCGACGTCGCGGCAATGGTCGGCGCAGACGGAGTCGCGGATCGTCCGCGTCTCGCGGGTGTTCGGCGGCAAGGACCGGCACAGCAAGGTGAAGACCGTCAAGGGGCTGCGCGACCGGCGGGTGCGGCTGTCGGTGCCGACGGCGATCCAGCTCTACGACCTACAGGACCGGCTGGGGCTTAACCAGCCCAGCAAGGTGGTCGACTGGCTGCTCAACGCCGCGCGCCACGAGATCGACAAGCTGCCGCCGCTGCAGTTCCCGCCACAGGACCTCTGCATGGGCCGCCACCACCTGCCGTCGCCGATGCCGCTTATGCACCACGCCGACGACAAGTACCACGTCGCGGCGGCGGCGGCGCTGGCTGTTGACAAGGCGACCAGCGGCGGGGGAGACGACGTCGACGGCGCCAGCGGAGGAGCCGCGCACATGGTGGGGAGGTTCCCCGCCGGCGGCTACCACCGGTTCATGGGGCTGAACAACCCGCTTGGGATGGTCAACAGCGCCGGCGCCATGCCGTTCCACTACACCGGTGAGTCATGGAATAATGGCAGCGTGCAGGACAGCAGCGCCGGCTCACCGCAGGTGGCCGCCGCCGCCGCAGCAGCGGCTCACCACACCTCGCCGTTCCCTTCACTGCTTTCCTTGGCTCCAGGGTCGCATCATCATCAGCTGGTGTTCTACTCCTCCGAGGCTGAGCAGTTCACAGTAGACAACCTTGGCTCGCAGAGCTTGTCCCTGAACTCGGCGAGAGGTTTCCATGATCAGACAGGAAGCTAGCTAGCTCTACACTGGAACACTCGACTCTTCGATCCACAAGGTAAGGATCGATGAGCTCTCTGAAAGAACAATCTAAGCTAGTGCAAGTGTGTGCATTGCTTCTATGTATTAATTTCTTTCAAGGGACAATTAAGCTCGTGGGTTATGATTTAAGGAAGATAGTGCCAGCTAGCTGGCTGCTGATTTCTTTGCTCTGAAACTAGGGCAAGAAATATGCAGGGGTTTGCTGCGTGTGTGCAATACGGATTTGTTACTTCTTTTATATACAAAGAAGTAATTGATCTATTGGCTTGTGTAATAATTAATAAGTTCTAAATTTTGAACCTTCAGTTCTGCCTAGCCTTTTCTTGCTTAAAAAAAGAGAAACTTCTTTGCGTGTGTATTCAGTATTCTGACGCCATTGCTGCATCCCAAGCCTCCTGGCTGGTGTACACAAAACATTGGGGAATGAATATTTGGCGGTTTGCATGCCCCTTTTTCCAGTTCATTTTGTGCATATGTATTCTCCCTGCAAAATATTAATGTCCTTCCATGGATATGTATTCTGAAGTATGCATTGTATTAATTCTAAATATGGTAAAAGAATTTACAGTGCATATTTTGAAATTTTGAAGCAAAGATATACTATTTTCTTATGCAAATGTACGTAGCATCTACACATTCTTCAACTGTCACAAGAAAAATGGCCGTCTTAATTACTCCCTCCATTTCATATTAATTATAAGATATTTTGATTTGTCCTAAGTCAAACTTCATTAAGTTTGACCAAGTTTATAGAAAAATTAGTAACATCTACAATACCAAATTAATTTCATTAAATCCACCATTGAATATATTTTTATAATATACTCCATCTGTCTCAAAATACTTCAACTTATGCTATTTTTTGAAGAAATTAAGTTTGGGGTTAAGAAATAGCTGTGATTGGTTGAGGTGAGAAAGTAGATGAAGAAATTAAATAGAGGAAGGTTGTGATTGGTTGAAATGGAGAGGTAGATGAAGAAGTAGTAGTATTGTGAGACAAATTTAAATCCTAAAAGTAATAGTATTTTGAGACGGAAGGAGTATTTGTTTTGGGTTGGAATGGAGGGAGTATTTGGTCAAACTTGAAGAAGTTTGACTTAGGATAAAACCAAAATATCAGATAATATGGAATGGAGGGAGTACTTGAGAAACACTGAAGTAATGCTTTAATGTTTAACCCATGCTTGAATTAATTTGGAGAAATTAAAACTTAAAAGGGCTGCAACTCAAACAAAGTAACATCAACTAATTTTCACCTCATGCATATGAGAGTATATATGTATAATATAACACAAGCTTCGGTAATATATAGTCAATCCAAATGTGTGATTCCACAAAGTCTGCGCAGTCATAATATACACAATGAGAACTAGCTATATATGGGTATGTATGAATAATATATACATGCATCATTGTATTAATTCGATCTATCGGTTACAATTCTTACGTGTATATCTTGTTATCTTGAACGACATAGTCACGATGTCACATAGATATATACCGACAAAACAACATGATTGTTGTTTGCCCCAGGTTAATGAACATTTAACACCTCTCAAAACCTCTTTACAACTCTTACCTAGCTCAGTTTAGAACCCAAATCTCTTTACAACTCTTACCTATAGTTAGTTAGAGTTGAAGTGCTAAGGCAGTTGTGTAAAATAATAATCCTTCCATGAACACATTGATATATAGTAGAGGCCTATGGTTATGAAAACGCCAAGCAGTTCACTGAAGCATGCATGGAAGCTAAACATAATCTAAGCACATCAACTTATCCTTGATGTTCTCGTAATGTTGCTTGGTTATAGGTAAATCAAGAACTTAATTTCGAAGCTAGTACGTAGAAAGTAAATTCGAAGAGGATGCTCTGAAACACCCGATTGAGGCTAGGAAAAATGATGAAAATGTCTACCCACAAAGGCTGCAATTAATGGTGACATTGTAAAAATAATGTAGCAAAAAGTTATTCCATTATTAGGTAAAAACATATTTTCAAGTATTTATAAATTTTCCAAAAAAAGACAAGCATTCAAAGTTTAAACTTGAATTGCGCCAGCGTCAATTATTCGAGAATAGAGTGAGTACATATAAGGGCATCCCCAATGTTTACGACCAACCCAGTGAATAAGAGTGGATCCTAGGTATTTATTATTGCTGAAGCTACAATGGTAAAACAATAAAAAGTTGGTATTAAGTTGGACCCCACTAGTAATGAGAGAGGGAAAAGAAAAATAATTTGTTTATTCCTTATTGCTAGGTAGGAACACTATGACCTGGTAATTGCTACTTACTGGTTCCACAGTATTTATAACTTAGTAGTAAGGCTACATTTATTGCTTATTTCCCTACTTTTGGAACACATTATGGATACCTCTAACCGGAAGATGCTCAGACTGGTAATCAGATTGACAAGTGAAAATGAGGATAAAATTATAGTCTATATTGATGTATATAATGTTTTCACTTGATGTTCATTTACTACGTTTTCTCATACACATTTAGTGTCATATTAATTTACCAGTTAAATATTCCAAACTTTCTCAACCAAACTGATCTGCGCCTCATTAATTTGTCAAATTGTTATGGAAAAATTAATGCATATGATCGACTACATTTTCATTTATATAACATAATGAAAGGCAGATTTTACCAAAGTAATAAAACTGGTTACAGGAAATCGTATGACTGATTTGAGTTTATATAGATTAATTCAAATAATGGTCATGTTTATTTGTTATGATCGATATAGATATTCAAGAATAGATATTATGTTTGTTAAATGGAAACTGAAACTTCCTTAAAAAAAGAAGCTGAATTACTAATATAGATATAAAATGTTCTAATTTTAAGATTCATGCGGCTTGATCAGAAAAATAGTTGAAGATAATATACGTGCATGGTCGTACTTTATACCATTCTTTTTTTAGTTTATATAATATGTACATTTTTCAGATGCATATACACTATTTCAGAAGGTTGAAAAGACCTTAGAGCCACACTAATTCAACATATATTCATATATGCTAGTTTTCTAAAAAGCTAGCCAGCCAAATTTCATACGTCAAATTTCATACCGAGTGTGCTAGCTATATGAGCACAAACTACTACAGAAGTCAAGTAGCGTCATCAGATGACTACTACCTCCATCCCAATATAATTATCTTTTTAGAATTTAAAATTTATTCTAAAATGGTTATCTCTTTGGGGTACTATTTGTCACATTAATCACCTCCTGTTTAAATTTCTCCTTTTTTTACCCCAAACACCATTCCACTCCCAATCATATATTATTTAATAAAGGACACTACAGTATTTTTTCTCAAACCTTAATCTACACGTAATTATTTTAGGGCGGAGAAAAAATTCATTAGATTTGGATCGTCCATGCAGAATGCATTTAATTCTACGATTGATGGCGAAAGAAAGACAAAGTGATAAGCTATACATACTGTTCACCATGTACTCCTGCCCGTTTGGACTAGCGAGATGGTCGCAATGGTAAAGTAGCGATGTAAAGAGCAATATTACCGACCAGTTAGCTAGCACATTCAACTCTGTACTCTGTCCTCTTATCTCTCTAGATCTCTGACACATACACATCATCCTGCGTCACCTCACCAGCAATGGCATACCAAAGAAAACAACAAAATAAGACACGGTGGACACTTTGTTGGATCAGACCCACCAACTAACGCACAACCAGCTGCTAGCTTCTAGCTTAGCACAAACCTAGATAGAGGCTAGACAACATGCATGCATCAACATGATACATGTCACTTTTGTAAATGGTAACATGCCTAGCTAGCTAGATATATATAGCTATAGTTCAAGTATCACTCGTGTAAAAGAAAGATCATAAAAAAGGCATGCACATTCTGAGCTTAATCAAATCATGTGTACTGTATATCTGTTAATTATCTGTTAATCAAATCATGTGTACTGTATATGCATGACACAATTAATTGCTACGCAACCACCAAACATTCTGAGCTTAAAATTATCATCAACATCAGAAGAACTGTTAATATCTCAATTTTAACTAGTGCCCATGGATATCCCACAACGAACTAGTTAGTTTGTTTTAGACATATATAGACGGCTCCAGTCTATATATATATGCATGGGCCCATTTG
Source organism: Oryza meyeriana var. granulata (assembly GCA_003991445.1). NCBI lineage: Eukaryota > Viridiplantae > Streptophyta > Magnoliopsida > Poales > Poaceae > Oryza > Oryza meyeriana. The sequence goes on along the minus strand of RYFJ01000183.1, from coordinate 470,518 downwards.
GAATGTATAGGGAATTAACGAAAAACTCATGGGTAAATAATATATAACATTTTGGATGTATGTCATGGCTAGTTTAATCATACAAAAATTAGAAACATGCATGAAATTGTTTAGGCACTCCATGTGAAATTTGCAGGATTTTATATTGGAGTTTAGAGGAGAGACAGAGAGATAATACCTTGGACATCACAGAGGGAAATGAAATACGAGGTTTGCGCATATGTTTAAAACCGTCCAAAATTAATATGGAGGAAGGAAAGGAATTATATACTAATTTTCCAGCCCAATAAATTATCCTACAGTCCAAAAGGTTCTACAAAAAATATTCCTATAGGGCTTCAAGACAATACATTTTGAATAGTCGTACGTTTTACAAATGTTCCTCCTTGTTGGAGATTCTCATTGTGTGATTCTAAGAACACACAGGAGCTTCTGCATACCATTCATTAAAGTGAGAGATATGTACAAATTAAAGAAGAAATGACAACCGAACAAACTACAGATAAATTGAAGGAGAGGACAACACTAACCAAACAAGTGAACAACAGCTAAAAGATCTTGAGGTAAACGTCAAACAGAGCTCCTTATCCTTACTGACCATGTAGCCAACAATGGAGGCAATGAACAACTCCAGCTGTACTCCAAATAACTCCAGAGCGGATCGACCTTCTCGACAACACGTACTTCGGAAGATTAATTGGTACGGCAAGTAAAAGAATGGGTGAGGAGAGTCGATCGTGCATTATATTAATTCGTCCCATGTCTTATTCGTTGAGCCAACAATACAATACCATATTGAACGAAGACGTATGTATCCCTATGCGGCATAAGAAAATCATTCCTGAGATAAGAAAGTCACTGAGATGTTAGGAACATTGATAATACTAGATTCACGACCAATACTACTATACCGGATTAATATTCAAGCAAGCTTCATTAACGTGACAGTTATTCTTGTGAGTAATTATTGATTGATATGCGAGAAATTAGCAGACCAAATCTCACCGGTGCTGCGTGCCATCCTGCACATTTGACCAAGAGGAAAGCGAGCATTGCGTACGTGGGGGTCACTATCTCATCTTGCGTGCCGGATCGATTGAGAGCAATATATCAGGCTAGGGAGATCTTTTCCTCCACGTACGCACCTTTGCCAAAGCTAGACCCAAATCCCAAAGCGACCTTTCTTTTGTGCACTGATCTAACAAGCTATAGCTACTCGATCATCTGCACATATATGCCCCTCTGCTTATTTGGGAAAAAAGACCCTGTTCCCCTGCCTTAGCTGCTAGCTAGAGCCGAAAACATTTCCTGACAAATATCCTTCCAAACAATTCCTGCTGTCTACCATGGACAAGACTAGGGACATAGACAAGCCAGCAAGGGTATTTAGGACTTCTTTTTTGATAAATAAGCAAAGCCGCAAAGGGTACTTAGGAGTCGAGCCTTAAGCTTAGCTCCACGTACAATCCTATTTACATGCTATCAAAACACTAGAAAAAAAATCGAAGATATAAAATAACTAGCCAAGTGCACATTCTCTCAGCCCTAGCTAGGTTAATTTGACTTCTTTTCGGCTCGATCTATCCCTGAATAAGATAGCCTAATTGGCTAATTTCCATACATTATATAGAGGCATACAAGCCATGTGTGTTATCCGTGTACATACCTGTTTTAATAACATACCTAAACCAAAGACTGAAGGACAGGGCATAAGTTTGATAAAATTGTGTCTCCGTGACCACCAACCATCTAGCCTAACTGTTCCCAAGAGAAAAGAAATCAAGCTAGCGAGCAGCAAGTGAAGGGAAGTGACCAGTGAGTGGGGTTGATGAGTAGTAAAAGACCAGCAGTGGGGCTGGCTGGCTGGCCGGCCGGGGGCTGGTCTTTGGAGGCGAGTTGCTAGGCCCCTACGGTTAAAGCGGCCCTGCTGCGTGCACTGTGTCTGCATTGCCCTGTAGCTAGGGTTTGCATGCATGCAGCAGCTAGCTAGCAGATGTACCCTCCGTATCTTTTGCCACGGAGAGACATGGACCAATATATACCCTTTCACATGAATGGTCCCCTGAGAGACTATGATTGATTCCTCCCCCATTTTCCTATCAACTCATCTTCCTTTCGTCTTTAGTTTCATCCGTTAGTTTACTTTGTGTAGCTAGCTAGCAACAAACCGGTAATTAGACTAGCTGGCTGGCTTTAGCTAGCTGTTCTCTTGCTCCAAAAGCATCCTAGTCTACACATCTAAGTAATTGCGTGTGTCTATATATATATGTGTGTGTGTGTGTGTGTGTGTGTGTGTGTGAGAGAGAGGGAGGGGGGGGGGGGGGGGGCAGCTAGAGCCATAGATTGCACGCTGTCTATCCGAGATGATTATATATCCACGGTCTGCATGGCAGTTAAGGTTGATTATTATTAGGGGAGATGATGAAGTGTGCAGTGTGTGGCAAATGGATGTGTCTTGCATGGTACGTGACAGACGAGCAAGTTGGACACAAGCAATGATCTATACTACTAGTAAGTTTATGCTTGGAGAACAGTATAGGGGAGTGGCCTACAAATGCATAGCCTGTACCATTATCCTCATTTCGTGTGTTGTGCCCTGCTGTGATGGATCACTCTTCATTTATCTCTGCTGTAACATGACTATTATTCTAGGGTGTACGTGCACTAGCTACAGATCGAACTGTGCGTTTCTTAACTAAAAAGGGGAGAAAAGAATATCAGCTACCTTAACTAGCTGCTACCAACCTACAGATTCTATAAGCAGATGCACAAATTCAGGCTTAATTAATTAAGTAATACAAAAGGTAGGCATATCCCAGTTGCGTTTGTTTTCATTGAGAAGGAGAAAAATCACCTGAATTAGAGCAACTTCAACAGATTTAGTATTTTTACTCTTCATTTGATCAAAATGTCAACTTGCCAAAAAGATTTCTCTCTATTTCTGCTGCAGACTCGAACAGACTCTATTTCTGACTCTCCAAATACTAACGGTTAGTTCCCTCTCTAAATAATTTACACTGTCTAGCCACTCTAACAGTCTCTCCATTTTGCACTCTTCGTATTCCAATGACTAGTTTGCAACGGCTATATATATGTGCTCTTTCACTACCTCTCTACCATGCTACTCTTAATCTTTTGTCTTGTTTGATTCTCTACCACCACGCCACAATGAGCCGCTCTAGCCGAGCCATGCAAATTGCTTTAGAGTCATTGTCGTCGGATGATAACGATGAGTTCATTATGGCAACAATGCTCATGGTACAACACCATAACCAAATCCAAGCCAATCTTACAGGCAGTGGAGGTTCTATTCCTGGGCATATAGTGATTAATCACAATAGAGTTAAACGACATGATAGATTGGTGAGGGACTATTTTTAAGATAATCCTACATATGGTCCAGTTTTGTTCCGTCGAAGGTATACAACCATCATTTCACTCCCCCGTTTTGATGTTTTTGTCTTTGGTTGAACCTATTTTTAATGGCACTTTATTTTATTTGTAAGTTTAGAATGGATCGATCTTTGTATATGCGCATTGTGCATACGGTAGAAAATCATGATTCTTATTTTGTGCAAAGAAGAAATGCAGTTGGTGTACTTGGATTATTTGCATTGCAAAAGATTACCGCTGCTTTTCGAATGATAGCCTACGGTGTGGCCGCTGATTTTTTGGATGATTATCTTGGGATTGCTGAGAGTACCATTTTAGAGAGTCTTAGAAGGTTTGTGATGGCTATTGTTGAATTATTTGGGGATGAATATTTGAGGTCTCCCAACCAAGATGATACTAATAGATTGCTTACAATTGGAGAGGAAAAATGCTTCCCTGGTATGCTTGGTAGCATAGATTGCATGTATTATAAGTGAAAAAATTGCCCAACTGCTTGGGCTAGTATGTACCAGGGCCATGTGCATGAGCCTACAATAATTCTAGAAGCTGTTGCTTCGGAAGATCTTTGGATTTGGCATGCTTTTTTTGAATTACTAGGTAATCACAATATATTAATGTTCTTGACCGTTCTCCACTCTTCACGAAGTTAGCTGAAGGTCAAGCACCACAAGCAAATTATAGTATCAATAGTCATAACTACATAATGGGATATTACCTTATAGATGGTATTTATTTTAATTGGGCCACACTTGTGAAGTCAATAAAATCTCCACAAGGGAACAAGAGAAAAAGTTATTCACTCAAGCTCAAGAAGTAACTAGGAAGTGTGTCGAGCGAGCCTTTGGAGTTCTACAGTCTTGTTTCGCTATTGTTCGAAGGCCAACTCGTTTATGGGATCAAGAGACACTTGTAACATCACGAGGGCATGTATTATTATGCACAACATAATTGTTGAAAATGAGAGAGAGACCAAAGTAGAATACAATTATGAATTTATGGGAGTTCGTGTCACACCTTCACATGATCATCCAATTAAACTTAAAGACTATATTCAGAACATTTGTGATATTAGAAATTCCCAAGTTCACTATCAGCTCCAACAAGATCTTATAGAACACTTATAGCAACGTCATGGAGGTCACTAGTATATCTATCTTTTTTTTTATCTATGATGTAATATGTTCTATGTAACCGACTATTATGAAATAAAAATACATACTATTATGAACTAAAGGTTCATGCATGATAGAAATAATAGAATTAAAGGTCCATACATGATAGAAATGATAGAATTAAAGGTCATCACACCTCACTCCGAGAGCCGCTTAGCAAGGATTTCATTTTGCAACGACTCATAATACATTTTTCTTGGTTCATTCAAGCAACTGGTGTCAGTTGCCATAATTCTCTTCTCTTCTACCATCCTCTTCAATTCTACCTCTTTCAATTTTGCATCAACCTTAGTCTTTTCAATTGCTATCTTCTCCTCCTCTTGTTGATATGCTCGTTCATAACGCTCTTCTTTCTTCTTCTCTTTGACAACATCTAATTCATTCTTCTTTGACCACATTATATCAATAGCATCAGTCAATGAATTATTATTATGACCAAGATTACTCTTAGCTCTTTTCGCTGCCTTCCTACCACATGGTCTTTTCAAAGAACTATCCGATAGATTGCCCTCATCCTCATCGGTTGGGGAACATGAGTCCACACTCATAGGAGCAGGTGAGCCTTCTCTTACGTTTGACAATACCTTTTGCTTCTTATTAGGCGGCATTGATTTTTTGGAAGTCAACCATTGGTGCATGCTACAAAAGAGGCCAACAATGCAAGAAGCCAAACCTTTTCTTCTCTGTACCCTCAAAAATATCACAAGCTTGAACCAGCTGCAACCAATACAATAATATCTCATCAATTCTCAACATTATGTTATTTCACCATGCATAAAAAATGCACTGAAAAGAAAAATACTAACCTTATCTCTATCTGTCATCCCACTTGGCCTCCTACGCTCCGTATCATCCATACAAGATGCAAACTTATTGGCATTCTTTTGAATATCACCCCAACGATGCATGAGAGAGTTATGATTGCGATCCGAATCAAAATCTTTGTGTTAGTGATATGCCCTAGAGGCAACATGGAGATGTTAAATATATCACATGCTATGTTTATAATATATTAATTTGTTCCTTGAAATATACACTATCATTATTGATCAATGAGTATGTGACTTATTCATGAGACTCTTAATGTCAAATGTTGCTATTTCTAAATGATCCCTAATCATATATCATATGAGGAACAAATATGATTCTAATATCAGCATATGTATTGATTGATGATCATGTCTTATGGATCATGGTATGGAGATACCAAATCGATAATATGGACATATGTTAGTGAACATATGTTGGATAGACCCGCCATGAGATACTGCAGAGATTTCATGTGTCATCAGTTAGTCTTAAGTAGTGTTTATGTAGAGTCCTTACACTTGAGATCATCATGGTTCCCAACATACGTAGTAGCTTATTTTGGGACTACTAAACACTACTCCGTAACTGGGTAGTCATAAAAGTGGTCTTCGGGTTTGCTATGAAACATGTAGTTGGGATATGAATAATCAAGATAGAATTTGCCCCTCCTTATGGGAGAGATATCTCTGGGCCCCTCGATGTAATGGATTATGGAAGTGCATGGCCATGCTACGGTGATTGAGGTGTCAATCATAAGTTTGTAATCCATCACAGGATCGAGAGAGTGATTGAGCTATTAAGAGGATGACACAAGTCTCGCCTTGAGCTCAATCGATATCGTGAGGCAAAGGGATTTGTACATAAGGATATTACTGGTTCAGCCGATATGATCTTTACGTATATCTTGGAGCTAATATGCCTTGCTAGAGACCGCTATTAACAGGGTGACCAGAAAGGCGTTTCTGGGTCGCGACAAAATATACGTGAACCTACAGGGTCGCACACTTAATGGGTTGGAACACTTATTCGAATGTGATTCGAATATGGGCTTGATTCGGATAGAGATCCGAGTAGACTCTTACTGGGCCTCGGTCCACGAGGCCCGAGTAAGGAGGTCTATATATAGGGAGGCGAGGGGCTGAGGAGTTTCACGTGTGTTTTCTGTTAGCCTCGAGCAAAACCCTAGCCGCCACCTTCCGAGCCAAACCCTAGCCGCTCACGAGTGCTAGTACACTCGCGATCGGTGTTTTAGCCCCGGACGTGTGGATACCCGTAGAGGCGCTGCTCGTTGCGGTGTTGATCGGCCGGAGATCGACTACTTCCACTACTACCTCGACGCGCGCGTGGTTGGACCGGCTTCTCCAACTCTTCTTCCGCTGCACTGCGCGTCTAGTGGTAACGATCCATGATCCCTTCTTTCGCATGATGTCCTGGTGTGCGCGGTAGAAATTTTTATTTTCTGCTATCGTAGCCTACGCGTACTCCTTCACTTTGTGCTTATGGAAGTAAGCATGAATTCTCTCCCAATATGTGCCATGTTGTTGTTCATTACCTTGGATTGGATCCATACTAGTATTTAGCCAAGCCGAAACCAACATCTTGTCTTCATATTTTGAGAAATTTTTGGACCTCTTGCTAATTGTTCTCACGCTCGTAGGAGGTACTTCATTTAGCTCTTACTGATTTGGAACTAGGAATGGTTGTTCTTGACCGTTCAAATTGTTGCCATTACATAATATATCGCTCAAAAAACCACCGTCCATCTTCCCTAAAAAAATATATACATATATTGGTCCAACTTTATCCTATGAGGCACAAAAGAAATATATCCTTGTAGTTTATATCTAAAAAAACAGATAAACTAATAAAATCTCCAATTATCTGTACTGCATCCATTCATGTTATAAAAAACGAGTACCTATCCTCCATCTGCTACACCCATTCACTTCATAAAAAAAATACATCTCATGGTAATACTATATATCAAGAAATTAGATCCAATGTACAATTAACTACTGCATATGCATAAAAAAAATATCATCCATCCATACTGTACAACAGGTGTAACATACATCCATTCTTGTTCCTGCAAAAAGAAATATCATCCATCCATACCTCACTGTTCTCACAAGATGCAAGCGGCGTGGGAGACAAAGGGGACGGGCAGACCAAGGCGCGGGGCAGCGGCTTCAAAGAGGCAGTCACCGGCGCGTGGGGGCGGCGAGCCCGACCACGGCAGCCGGCGGGGGATGGAGAGGGCAGGCGAGACCAAGGGCGCGGGGCGGCGGAGTCGGAGAAGTCGTCGCCCGGCGCAGGGTGACAGCGAGTAGGGGTGAAAACGGATCGAAAATAGTCAGAAACTAGCTATACCATATTTGTTTTCATATTTTTTTCGGAATCGAAAACCTCGGATACAAAAACAGAATCGAATATTACCGGATGCAGATACGGAACGAATACAAATCGAAACGAATACGATAACAAATATTTATTCGAATATAAAAATCTCTCAAACTGAACTTTACAAAACAACGAAGAGAGACAACTTATTTTTTTTTATAAAACAATATCAATATTTTTAAATTTTTAGCTAAATAAGAGCATCTCCAGCAGGGATTCTAAACACAGCCCCCAAACAGTTTTGGGTGGTGGAAAAAAAAACTAGATCCAGCAGGGACCCTAATAGGGCCCCTAAAATGAGGAGGCCCCCAAATCCAGCCCCCAAGCCCCCAGTCCTGGGGGCTCTACACCACAGCCCCTATCGATGTTTTTTTTGGCGCCTATGACAATTCCTCAAGTCCACCGTGCCCGTCGACAGGAGGGAGATTGGATTTTTTCTCAGGTGAAAACCCTACCTGCCTCGCCGCGCCGCCCTGCCCGCCGGCCTCCTGCGCCGCGCCGCCCGCGCACCGGCCTCCTGCGCCCCACCGCCCGCGCACCGGCCTCCCGCGCCGGCCTCCCCGCCCGCCCGGCCTCCCACGCAGGCATCCCAAGCGCCGGCCTCCCGCGCCGGCCTGCCTCCCGCGCGCCGGCCTCCCGCGCAGGCATCCCGAGCGCCGGCCTCCCCGCCCGCCCGGCCTCCCGCGCCGGCATCCCGAGCGCCGGCCTGCCGCGCCTGGCCTCCCGCGCCCCGCCCACCGCCCCGCCTCCAGCGCCCGGCCTCCCGCGCCGGCGCCTCTCGCCGCCCGGCCTCCCGCGCGCCGGCCTGCTGCCTCGTGTTGCTGTTGTTGTGTCACTGCTGCTGCTGCATATTTCTTTTATATATAGTATCAAACTAGGCATATACATATATTCTACAGTGAAAAATAATAGAAAAAGAAATAGGGGCTAAGAAATGGGGGCTGTTGCTGGAGTTCGGAGCATTTTTGGGGTCCAAAAAAAATAGGGACAGCTCTCATTTAACATTTGGGAGCTCTAGAATAGATGCTACTGCTGGAGATGCTCTAACATGGCGTCACCCTGGGCCGCCTCGGCTGGCCGTCCCTTCTATCTCCATGGAGTTGGAGTTGGAGGCGTCCGGGTTGACGAGGTTGTAGGTGGGAGAAATCGGCGCCGTCGTGGCCATCTGGAAGCCGATCCACCGGCCGGAGTCCACCGTCGAGACGTCCGACTCGTCGCACTCCGATATCGTGTCCGGGTACTCGCGGCGGCGGCCGCGGGTGGGGCTCGCCGGCGCGGAGACTGCGCAGAACGGGTGCCTGAAGGGGTCGACGTCCCAGTCCGGCTTCCGGACCTTGGGCGGCCGCGACGCCGTCAGCGACGAGAGCGGCGGCGTGATGGGCGCGCTGCTGGAGACGCGGAGCGGCGGGAGGTTGGGGAGTCCCCAGAGGAATGGGAGAAGGCAGGAGGGGCTCGGGTTGTCGAGCCGGTTGGGGCTCGGGAAGCTCGACGACGCCGGGCTCGCGTGCTAGGACGGCACCGAGCTCGGGAACGATGACGACGGCGCGCTCAGCAGCTGCATTGACGAGCAGGGGCTCATCCCCGCCGACGCTACCCCAGCCGACGGCGGCGGCTTACATCCCTGCGACGAGCAAAAAAACAAGAAACGCGAGCTCAGCTCAGCTCCACCCAGATCTACACATCCAAGATCCAAGAAATGGATAGCAACACCCAGCACACAGCACCACGACCAGATCGAGACGACATGAACTGACCTTGCGGTAGGTGGTGCCGTCGTCCTCAACGACCCAGCCGGCCTCGCGGCAGAGCGCCTTGAGGACCTCGTTGTTGTCGTAGTGCTTGGGGAGGTTGTAGTTCCCGAACGCCCGGAGCCCGGTGAAGATCTTGGCGGCGATGGCACGTAATACATAGTGGGCTATTTGGATTTGATGCGAATATTGAAAATTTATCCGGATAGTTTTTGACCAATTCCGAAATTCGCCGGATAATGTCTTTACTATATTCGTATCCATATCCGAGAAAAATTATCCGTTTCTGTTTCCGAATCCGAGATTATTCGAGAATTATCTGACCAATCCTATCCGTATTTGAAATTTCGGACGGTTAGCAAATAATATCCGAACTGTTTTCACCCCTAGGGGCGAGCCCAACCGCGACGACCAGCGACGGGGGATGGAGGCAGCGGCGCGGGAGAAGAAAGCGGCGATGGGGGTGGCCGAGACGCAAGTGGCCGTAGTGGGCCGGCGGCGTGGGACGGCGGCGCGGCGACGGCGGCGCACAACGGAGGTGTCATGCTCCAAACTGACCTTCCGTGAAGGACGAGTCCAGACCGTACAATTAACCTGCAAACCTGTACCAGTTCCAGTAATATAGTACTGGCACAACAGCCGATGGAACCGTCATCACATATTTTGTCTTTATTAATAGACATAGTCTTACATCCAAGTTGAAACTGCGGACATACTCCAAGTTGCAACGATACATTAGCAAAAGAGCAGAAGCGGAATCTAGCCCAAAGCTACAAGCGCGACTCGAGAACTAAGCCGAAAACTTAAAACTCCTCAAAGCCAACCTGCTCCTGGAAGAACTCCTCGTCCGTTTGATCCAACTCGTTTTCCAGCATTGGGGGGATAGATAATATATATAGAGCAAGGGTGAGTACTAGCGTATTCAACAAGTCATGGGAATTTAAGTGGTTAATGCAAGCTTTAAGGAATGACTGGTTGGTTTAGAATTTGTTTCATTTAAATTCCTTTCAGAATAACCTAATTGTGTGCTTCTCAACGATCGAGGCGAGGTGCGGTCTCGCCCGGATCGGAGTAATTTGCATCAATCTTTGATTCGGCGCAACTTACAAGAGCTGGCCTCTGGGTTCTAGCCTCACTAGTTGATCCAACTTCATCAGGCCCACGGCCCGGCTGTCCTTGACAGCATCACCTCATTTCCGAAATCGGATTCCCAATCCGCAAACATCCTTCACAAGCAGTAGTCAAACAAAGCTACGCTAAGCAATCACCTCACATCCGCGCATGATCGCGGGCACGACTATTCAAACAGTTTAGACCTCTGCAGAAGGGTTGCACTTTACCCACACGACGCGACTTACCCTATCACCCATCTCACGAATGAACAGACACGACTGGTGACTAGGGGTTTTTGCGACAAGGCATTTCTGGAGTCCACTCAGGTTACCCCATGCCAATTGGAGGGGTCTACGACCAATCACAGGGTAGATCCTCGACCATGCTGTACCAGGAACCCAGGAGGCAACCCCGATGCCCTCCCGCACGATCCACAGTCCATTGGCACCTAAGGCATCCCTGGGCGACTCTTTACTCAGCCAGGAGTCGTCCCATATCACGTGTGTGATTGTACTGTCTTATGTTTGGATGAAATTCCAAAGAAATCGATCCTTAGCAGGAGTGCGGGGGACTCGTCCCGCTGGCACGATCCCCATACCGTGGTTTTCGCAAACCATTTTATTTTCAAGGCACCAACCCAGACGTCGGGTTTTCCAATGTTTTGCAAACCCAAGTTTTACCCATCGTAGTCATTTTTAAATTTGATAGGCGATCACCGGTATCATGCCCGTTGGCACAGATACCGGGATTTGTCAAGGGAGATGACAAGGATGTTTAAGGGAATCGCAATCAATCAAGGAAGTCGTGCAGCAAATGGGTTGGCGGCCCATCGGTCGTCTCGCGACCGCGACCGAGAAATTATTACAGTGCAACCTAGTATATGCAATTTGTAAAATAAAATACTTAGTTCCGTAATTATGGGCTCAAGATGATTAAAGGTGACTTGCCTTGATCAAGGCCTGCAGCTTCGTCTTCGAAATCCGCGTCCTAAGGCTTCTCGGACTCAGACACTACACGCGTTACGAAGCAATTCAATACAAAGGCTAGTATAATAGTCCTATTAGGGATTTATAAGTGTGCCATCGGAAAGATCTCATTTTTAGAAAATTTCTAAAACTGGAACAGAGTCAATCAGACGAGCGAGGAAAAAGATATGAATTTTTATTTATTTTCAGATTTTCTGGAGTATTGGAAAAAAAGGATAAAGAATTGATTTCTCAATTTTTCTATCTCCTTGGGCCTCTGCCAGGCAAGGCCCAGCTGTCGGCCCGCGGGAACGGCGCGCGCACTTGCAGAGGGAAGGACTTGGGCCGGCCCAGGGCGAGACGGTCCAGTCGGCTGGGGTGCAGGCGCGCGGGGCTGAGTCGGCCTGGGCCGTGTGGCCTCACGGCCTGGCCGGATGAGTGGCGCAGGCGGAACCCGACAGGCGGGCTCCAGCCGGCGAGCGAGGTCCGCTTGTCGGCCCCTTGGTCCATGGGAGGACGGGTTCCCCGATGGATTGGCATACAGGGAACGGTGGATAGGGAGCACTACAGGGGCTCACGGTACACTGGTTAGGGGCGGCCCATGCGCAAGCGCACGGATCTCCTGGGCCGTGGGTACGCGAGTCCGCCGGAACGACTCTCGGCTCACAGTTGCGCGACAAGAGGAAGACAAAGAACAGTGCAGCATCCGACGGCCCACGACGGCACGGCATCACCGCGGCGGCTTCTTGGGAGATGAACGACGGCGACTACACCGGAGCGACGCGGAGGGCAAGGGGAATCGGTTTAGTGGCTCGAATTCGCCAGAAGGGAAGCGACGGCAAGGAATCGCGACAGAGTGCGATGGTGGCGGCGGTTTGGGTGTTTCATCGAGAGCGACCCAGAGTCCGATTCCTCATGCAGAGACATTCTCCCAGGGCCCTAGAAGCTTTCCCCTAAATTGGGGTGGGCAGAGGCTGAAGCTACGCGGCTGGTGGCGGCGAGCAGAACAACGGCGGTGCGGCGGTCGCGGCAGGGCATCTATGGCCAGCGGCCAGGGCTCCAGGGGCGCGGGCGGGCATCACACGAACTAGGAGGGGAAGAACGGAGGCGGTGGCTACCGTAAGTGGAGAACACAGTGACGGACGCCGGCGGCACGAACGTGATCATTCGTGCCTCGGCAGGAGCGGTCGAAGAAGAGGAAGGCGACGGTGTCGACGACGGCCACGGGTCTGCACCGGGAGATCAAGTTTCGGAAAGGGCGGTTCGAGAGGAGAGCAGAGGGAGTATTTATAGCCTGGGAGAGCTGGTTGGCATCGAGGAGAAGGCTTTCTCACTGGGTGGTCAAGCGGAGGTTGGTGACGCCGACGTCACCGTCCTTGGTCTGTCGGCGGTAGCGGCCAAACGGTGGCGAGACGTTGCTCGGCTTGGAAGGGAAAAAGAAGCCAGGCGGAGGAAAAGGAGGGCTACGGATTTTCCATTCCGAGGCAAAGCTGGGTGGAGGAACGGCTCCATGGCTTGTCGACTTGCGGCGGTCCCCGGGTGATGCGGGCAGGTGGCGGAAAAGCGGCGCAGTCACTTGGAGCGGTGCGGTGACAGGGTTGGTCCCAGCGACAGAGAGTGTGATGGCGGCGTCCTCTCCGGTCGGTGACCAGGCGGGAGACGGGGGTATCCGAGGCGCGCGCTGGAGGAAATTTCAAAATGGCGACGGTGGCTAGCTAGCGGCGGTATAGAGAGTTGAGAGAGAGGAGAGAGATCCCGACGAGGAAGAGGAACAGGGAATCGTTCCTCCGCGCACTCGCGATGGTGACACGTTGAAGGGTGCATGCGCGGCTTAGGGACGCCGAGCTGGGCTACACAATGCTGGCCCGGAAAGAAGGGATGCATAGAGCTGGCCGGGGATTAAGGAGGCCAGCAGGACAAGGTTTCTCTCTTTTCTTCTTTCTTTTGTTGATTTATTTGAAAAGGGAAAACAATTATTCAATTGCTGATTGGGGAAATTTCAAGGATGCAGGAGAATTTCTCAGAATCGAGACCTAGGGAATTAGAGGTGATCACAAAGGTGACGAGATTCAATCCAACGAGAGGAATTGAGACCTTGGCACCCGGCACGACAACAAATAAAACTCGATTTTTTTTGCAATTACGGTTTTTATTATATTATGTTTTACGCCTAACGCTAAGGCGTTACAGGAGGCGGCGATGATGGACCCAAGCCCTACTCCGGCAGCACAATAGGTACCTCACCTCTCCCTCTGCCCTTTGCGACGTACGGATTGAGAAAAAAATAGTGAGGCCCATGTGTAGAGGAGAGTTTGGCTAGTAGGTTTGGCTGGCCAACTTTGGCCAGTTTGGGGGTGGATTTGGCCAGTCAGATAGCTTGATCATCCGACTGATAAGTCTGTTGGAGGAAGTATTTTTCTTTCGCTTGCCAAAATTTGTTTTAGCAGTTCAAATGACAAAGCTCTTGCTCTTAATGTCTTCCTGAAGGCCGTCCATCATGAAAAACCAGTATTGCCCAACGGTCCATCGTGAAAAATCAGTGTTACCCAACGGTCCGATCGTGACGGATATTCCTTGACCTTGGGAAACGCAGTTCCTCTGTGCTCCAAGTACTGCACAGAGGATTTTTTTTCCCCCTGACGATTCCAATCTGTGAAGGAAAAAAAAAACGATTCAGGTAATGATTGCACCTTCTAGTATATGTAAACGTTTCAGGTAGTGATTGTACCGTATACAAGTATTGCAGCATACAGTAGATCCAGCCCCTTCCATATGTAAAATCCACCTGATATGTCGATGTGATGCTACAGGATGGATACAGCATATCGAGCATATCAATTGGTCCTTTTCTCCTTGAAGCTGATGTGTATAATTGACCGGTCTCACGTCGCTGGCCACGAAGAAGCTGGTGTATCAGTGATTCAGTGTATGCAGTGGACTTCGAGTTGGGCCTTAAGCCTGATGGGCCGACTTGTAGGCTCATCAAGACACATGCATCCATAGCTCATACTAGGAGAGTGATACACTGACACAGGCATATAGGCGTACCTCCTGCGGATCACATTATTATTCCAGAATAGAGCAGCAGTGGTGAACAACGCAGTCGGGCCACAAACCAAACTGTATCATCTTCTTGGAGGTTCTGGGCTTAATTACCAGTACCATCTGTCCAGCCGATTCTAGCACCCGTTTGCACGCGAGTACAGACATTTCTGTATCACACATATTACAAACTGTGATGACCAGCCATGAAAATGTCCTTGCCATCCATCGCGGGGATAAATGTTAAGGATGGTTCCTGAGAATAAAAAATCGTGGTTTCCTGCCAATCAGTTGGCAGTATCTACGATGCTACCGAGATATTCTCCAGGCAAAGTTTTTAAGCAGTCCTACATCAGAAACTTAACAAGTAGCATATGGTCCATGAGTCGTGTCCCTCGACCCAAGCTAACTCGTAAAGAAACAACATATTGCGACTATCAGCCAACCAGATGGAGCAGAAGGTTGTGGTTTTGCTCCATATGCATATTCTACATGATCAGATCCAGCCCTTCCTGATTCGAGCCCAAGCAAGGGCAGCTATTAGGGCACCCCCTAAATGAGCAGACCCTGATACCTGACCTTGCCCCTAAAAAAATAAACAGATGTCAGCTGGTGTACAATTTTTTTTGGGAAAAAATGGGTCAGGTCATTACGTTGAAGTATATCCAAAAAAAAACATAAATTAGATAATGTAATCAGTGAGCAGAAAGGTGTAAAATATAGATTTTCAACTAACCAGGAAAGGCTACATTCTAAAAACAGGAACATCACATGGAGAAATCAGTAAAATATTTCTAGCCACCCTAAATGTGAATATCAACTTTTTTTAAGACATCAGGTAAATTTACGACCAACTGCTATTAGGTAGCAAACAATTCACAAAAAAATCCCAAATTTGAAATAAAAATAAAGGTAGCACCGTCCAACTGCTATACTGTAATGCATCGGCTGAACCATCACACTAGCAGTCAAAACTCATGGCAAAGCAACAGAGTAGCACCTAAAAGGCAAACGGTGCACTTATTACATTAGCAAATCCACATGAAAAGAAGTCACATTTTAAGTTAGTGCATACCTTCACCCTCCACAAATCAACACCAATCAAAACAGCCCCCTGAAAAGTCAAAAGAGTTTTTGTTTTACATCCTAGCAACTGCATGCTTAACAGAAAATTTTGAAGAAAAAAATGCTTCTCACCATAATTGCAGCTGGAATAGGAATGAAGAAGTAAAGATAGACTAGTTTCTTCGGATACAAAAAGATCTGTAGAAGGATAGTTGCATTAACTGCAGCGCTTGCACCCTGAGTGACATGAATAGAATGGGTTATGTTTTGGGTGTAACAAGTAACAACTTATGTACTAGTACAATAGCAAATAGGGCGTCCCTTTGTTGGCTATATATTATGTTAGATTAAATCACCATAGCGATTCAAATTTGCACTTTTGTTTTTAAATTAATTATTTGTAAGTATAAGATGAACACATAATTGGTACGGTGGGGAAAAAATCACTGCTTTCGGACTACTGATGTGATTATGTCGTACTAATGCTTGTTTCTGAATACCAGTGTGAATATAAATTGAACTGCTAGAAGAAGAAATCGATAAATCACATACAAGTGCAGGAGCTCTTGAATTGTCCCATCCAACATAAACCTGCAAAATAAGTATTACATATTAGATTACAGAGATTATCACAAAATCGTAAACATTGAACCCTTCCCATGCAGGATATGTCCCAGAAGAACGCCAATACCCAGAGGTTGGTTGGCATCTAGTACACTAGATAGCAACGAACTGACCAGTTACTAGCGTTTTCACGAGTTAGTTTTTTCTTAACTAGAGATGACATTAACATAGGATTTTGTTTCAGAATTGGATGAGATAGGACATCCTGGTCCAGGATTTGGAATCATGGTTCCTTGATGTATAAGCATTCACAATTGTAACAGGCTTACCTGTTTTCGTGGAGCTAGGAAAGCTTTCTCTAGCAAGAAGAATGTAGATCCAGTAAGCGCTCCTGCTACGTACAACTTCAGTAGAAAAGCAGGACCAAACATGTTGGATATCTGATTCACAAAGGGAAAAAATGCAATTCAACATGTGCTGACGTGCAATATAAGTAATAAATGATCAATACAACATCAGAGTAAGACATATATACAGTCCCTTCACTTGAGACTGACTCTTAACTCCACAAAACACGATAAAATGAAATACTAAAATTAGAAGGAAATGGTTAAATGCTATTGATTTTGTTTTTATAAAAATGGATAAACCATATCTAATATATTCAAGCCATGTTACACATCAATTCCCATGGCAAATCACTGCAGGAACTCTCTATTTAGTTGGCTACCTCATCAGACCTGAAAAACAGCATCACACCTTTTCTGCATGGTGCCCTAATCAGTCATCAATACACACAACTCTGGGCTGGCTGGGTTGAATAACTAGCATGGGAAATGTCAATAGCCTCTTTGTGTGTCTGTGGACAGAAGGAGGAGGGGGCACTTGGCGATGAAGTATCATAACTCTTCATTACATGTGAGTTGTGACATCTCTGTGAATTGATTGGAGTTGCAGAAAACTAATGAAATGAAGAATTGTTTTACAAACTTGAAGCCACTTTTTATGTGGTTTTTTTTACTAGAGAAGAGACAAACAAAATTTGATTGATCAAATTCAATACTGACAAACTAAAGAAAATTTACTAGATCAAATTCAATACTACCAAATATATTACTCTCTTAATTTTACATGGTCATGTTCCCCCAGCATGAATTATGCCAACAAGTTGGAGGTACTGCAGATTTGCTTGAAATATTCAACAGAAAATGCTGAAACTCAGATAAGCATATATTATAGCGACAACTCATAGATCATGTCTCGGATCAAGTACTAGATGATTTTTTTTTTAGTCTACACTCAACTTGATGATTCTTTTAGACTGATTCGGTAATACAGAACAGCTAACTTCAGGTGTTTCAGAAAGCAAACTGTGTGTTGCAAATATTTGCATTAGTTTTTCAGGGACCATGGCCGAAGATGATCAACCAGAGTGTGGTCCATTCAGTATTTGGCAGAAACAAGGAATACTGATGATTTCCATTATATTGACAAGTCACCTTATCCGTTCCTTTATTTCTATTTAGGATTTGAGAATGCAGAAAATTGCACATAGCCGCATAGAAGACAAACTACTCTTTTTTACTTGTCGTTTAGGACATTAACATAGTGTCCAATGCACTTGTTTGATCATTGCTTTTTCTAATCATATATTTATAAAGATTACTGAAGACATAACTACATGAAAATGTATTTTGCATGAAAAATCTACTAATGTCATTTGCACACATCAAATCTTAATATTTTGCATATGCTAGTGATTTAAGATTTAAAAAGTTTGACAACCAAAATGTTATCTATTTAATAATGGAGGGAGTACACATTTCTGCATTGTAATAACAAGAGAGTGGTGAGCATCTTACACTTGACCCGAAGAAGTAGAGACCAATCATATTGGTGATGAGGTGACCACTCTCTGCGTGGCTGAAGGCACTTGTGAGCAATGTGTGTAACCGCCCGCTTTTGAAGTTATCAAGAGAAATCTGTTCATCAAAACAATCATCATGCCACACTAAATCAACCACTTCTGAAACAAAAGCAGAAGCTCTTCGACTGATCACTAACCATAAAATGCCTCCTCATGAAGCTCGGATCGAGCAGGCGCCAGAGCATGAACACGACCACATTGGCGCCCACGAGCATCAACACCGCCCCGTCGGCGGATGGCATCCAGCGCGCCCTTCCGCAAACATAAAAACCAAAAATCACCAAGCGACCACAAAATTCCACCATTAAAAACCATACCAACCGAAACCTCACCAGGATACAGCACTAAGGAACGTGGATGAGGAGGGGAGCCACCCCGACGACCTACGCCGCTGCAGCGAGAAGAGATCGAGCGAGCCAGCCCCGCGCTCGGCCATCAGCCACCGCGACGCGACGGCCCGGGCAGCGGCCGCGACGGTTGCCGCGCTCATCGGCAGGAGCGATCCAGTGCTGCGCCATAGGGGGAGGTGGGAGGTTGGGGAGGGCGAGGCGGCCGCTGGCCTGGAAGGGGCGTGGAGAAGTCGGTGGGGGTTTGGCTGGGGTTTAGGTCTCGGTGCGGCGCAGAGGGCTTGCTGGGCGATGAGGGACTGGAACTGCAGCAGCCTCCTCCCCGTCGCCATTTCCCACCTAGCTCTCCCTGCCTAGTCTTCGCTTCGCCGCCGTCTCCTCCGCCTCGGGCGTTAGCGGCGGCCGGCGGCAGCTTACTCCGGTTGGTCAGTTCCAACTTCTGCTTCGGGAAGGGCCAAAGAGAGATCGCTGGATTCCGTCCTTTATGCCTCCCCATTCCAGAGTTAGGCCTGCTGATTGGGCCGAGGCCCATCACACGTCGTCGCACGCGTAGAGGATGCGCGAGCTCTACTACAGCGACCGCTTGCTCGCACGTAGGCCGTTGATTTCTTGATCGAACGGCTGCTGCTGTCGCGATAGCATAACCGACGCATCGAGGTTTTTTTTAAGGGTAGGCGGCGCCGCGGCGAAGGGGCTCGAGGAGGAAGGAATTCTTCCCGGCGGCGCGAGGCGGGGCGGAGAGCGATGTCGAAGCGGCAGGGTCCCCCGAAGCACCAGAACCGCTACGCGTGGAAGCCCAACCTCGGGCAGAAGATCAACGAGACCGTAAGTCCAGCGAGCCGCCTCCCGCTCCTCCTTTATCCTCTTCCTCGCCGAGTCTCACCGCTGCCGCTGCAGGAACCCGGCGGAAGGTTCCGGCCTTTGTCGGATATCACCGGCGTCTGCCAGCGCTGCAAGGATCAAATCGACTGGAAGCGCAGGTAGTCCCCTCTTGCCAGCAGTAGCTAACCTTACCTCGTAATTTTGGCTTCTTTGCCTCTCAGGACGATCTGTTTGTCTCTTCTTGGCAGATACGGGAAGTACAAGCCTATCGTTGAGCCGGCAAAATGGTAACCTTTTATTGCCCTTGTCGTGATTACTACACTTACTCGATGGACGGAACTATGGAAGAGTGGGGTGATGGATGTTGATAGTTTTCTTTTGGTTTGGCAGTCAGAAGTGTGGGAAACGGAACGTCCGACAGGCGTATCACAACGTCTGCACGGGTGAATTTCTGCTGCTCCACCATGTCGACTTGTTATGATGGTGTTGATGTTTTACCGATTTCTCTGTTGCCTATGCTCAATGCAGCTTGCTCCAAGGACCTTGGGATTTGCGCCAAGTGCTGCACTCGTGTTAAAGAGCTTGTCGGAAGGTGAGCGCTGCTTGTTTACTTTGTTGTGATAGTAGTATTAGTATAACCACATAATGTCTGAACTTTGAAAAATTAGGTGGCTAACAATTTTCTACCATTTTCTAGGGATGTTAGTGAAGAGGAGAGTGAGCGCAAGGCACTAGAGGAGGTTTGGTTGTGCTATATTTGAAAGGAAATTGTTGTGAACCTTTTATTTTGTGCTGAGTGCTGACTTTATTTGTAGGCCATTAGAGGAGCTAGGGAGAGGGAGCGACGCACGCTTCTTCGCCTTGTGAGTACTTACTATTGCATCTTCTTTTTCATAATATATCTTTATCTCATTAGTTACAGCAAATGATTTGTTTTCAAGGAGGCCTAATCACATGATATGTTTCCGTAATCTCTAGATGCAGCAGTGCAGAAATCAGAACGTACAGATTCTTCATAATTCTATTGTTTAACTTATCATATGAAAACAATCTCCACTTCTCCACAGTATTTCTCATATGCTCTTGATTTTCCCTTCTATATCTTTTCCTGGATGCATCATGGTTTTGGGAAACTAAAGTTATGTATTCTAGTATTAGGATCACACTGCATTAGTTCTGATGTTTGAATTGAATGAAACTATGCACCTTCTCTTCTTTTGGTATTCATAATTTTGTTGTTCCAGTATATAGGATTAGATTTAGAATTTTAGACAATACATCTGATTTTTTGAATTATGGTACTAATTGTTTGCTCTAGCATTGGTAGTTGGTTTAAATGTAAGCCTTGTTTTCTGATTTGGAATTCCGTTTTCGTGCTATCCACTAAACCTGAGCATGTGAATGTAAATGAGTGGTATATGTTCCCAGTTCCACCTATGTCTTTAAACATTGTGAATTTTAATTGTCAATTAAGATTGTTTTGTAGTTAGTTTTTCCACAAAGAAAGACATAGCTATGTGTGCTTGCTTTAAAATGTTTGGCAGCTATTACTATCAAGATCCATAGATGGGATGTGCTATTGTTCAATTTTGAAATATCAATGCTTGAGCAAGCTTGTTGCACATTCAAATCTAAAAACTGGCAAAATTTGACTTGAAATTCTCAAGATGCAAGTTCAATAAGATTCCAAATTGTCGTGGTATCTCATGGAATTGAAACCTTAGCTTAATGTTCTAGAGTACTTTTATTTCAGCAACAAAATTGAATCTTAAGATCATTTTTAGCATGTTTCTGTCGTTGCTTATCCATTTATTTATTTAATATTAACATTTTCCTGCAGATGAACAAAGGTAATGGTGGTGAGAGCGGACCATCGGTTCCGAAGATTGCTGACAGAAGTCGTGAAGGAGACATTTTCCCTGCTGCATCCCTTGATGAATATGCTGAACAAGCTAGGCAACAAGATGATTCAGATGAAGAAGAGGGTGGGGATTTTGTAGAAGATTAACTTCAGAAGCCTTTCTGTTGTGAAAGGGTTTTTAGCCTTATGTGGTGATGCCCATTGTGGGTAATCCCACCCACAGGGGAAAATCGTTGTTACTTTTATAGCAGATATATTTCTGTCTATCAGATGTTGATCAGAATGTTCTACCATTCCGTCTGCTTGTCCAAGCTAAAGAATTGCAAAGTAGCATATTGCAGATTTATTTGCAAAGTGCGGCATATCGGTGTGTTGGATCAGTCTCTGTGTGGTGATGTGGCTTTCGAGCCCAAAGGTCCCAAGCTCGTCAGTTATTGTTGTTGTTTCTCCGAGGATGCTCTCCACTCTCCAGTAGTCCAGTTCTATTATGAACTTCTTGCGTGCGTGATGCCCTTCAAGAACTCATGGACTCACATTAGTTGATGTTCTCTGTTCTGTTTTTTTCTTTCCCATGCCAAGCGAGGTTGTTGCCTCCATGTTTACGGTTTCATTTAGCGGTCTGCCAATGTTTTCATATACATTGAAACGTGAGAATAATTATTGTTATTGAATAAGCACTGCAGTTTAAGTTGTCGCGCCCTCTTTTCTTTTTTTCCTTTTTTTTGTTATGAAGCTTATTGTGACAACCATGCATTGCAATTCACTTTCCAGAAAAAGGAGCAAGTGTAATCAGCATCTTGAGCATGATGTATTCTTCCTTAACGACTCGATTGGGCTGTTTGTCTGTTCTTTTCTGCTTTCTCTGTGGATTTTGAAATAGATTATTTACTTCACGCTCAAAAATATGATTTCTCAAAAAACTTTCTTATATTGTATTGATTAGATCACATATTCTAAACTATTTATAAAATTTATTTTTAAAATATTAATTTATCATATTAATAAAAAAACAATATACATCAACAATATAAAAAAAAGCTATTTTAAACACAACCTTAATGGGTCTTGTATTTCTTGATTTTGCTCGAACTCATTTGTCCACGTCTGATCCTAGCATGACCAACTAATATTACACAAAACAGTACCATAAAAGCTTTTAGGGCAAGGCAGCACTACCAAACGAACGTACTATTTTTATAAAAAAAACCAATTCATAGCTGTAAATCTGAACATAACTATATTCATATTTGTAGCTATAGATTGGTATTTTTAACGGAGGGGGTACAACCGAAACGTCCCCCCGTTTTTAGCTACGAGATGCGCCCCATACTGGCATCGTCCACCGTCCGGTGCCGTTTCTGCGTTCGTCTCCCATCCTGTGAAGGCAGCATGGGCCAGACTTCCCTGGTGCCGCACCTATTCCTCCTTTTCAAACGAAAGAAAACAGACGAGATTTCATACGAACAGTAGAACCCACACGTTACTCTCATGCCAAATCAAAGCAAGCAGAGGCTGTCCAGGTTGCCGAGACGACGCAACGGCCGGCCTAATCGAGATCGGAGGCCACGGTGGGAGCGTGGACTGGCTCAGCTTACACGTGAGCGACGACGCAGCGCGCGTCTAGGCCGCATGCGCTGCGTCACGGCATCGGCATCGCCCGCACGTTCCGACGTTGCGCCTCTGCCTGCGGCCGCGTGTCCCGCCAAATGGGCCCCGACAGTCCAAGCAGCTGATACACACCACGCTTCCCCAAAATGCCCTCCCCAAAGTTGAAATCCTTTTGGTTCTTGGTTGACGGCACTTACCCGCACTACCCGTGGTTGGCACGTTCGATATGGACCAGCTGGGACTATTCCCGCGATATAGTAGTGGAATAATGGTGCTTTTATATGGCTTATGTTATAACTATAGTTATCTTTTTTATTTTAAACGCTTAATTCATGACTGAAGTTTTGTGATTCTAAGTGATATAAACCATACAATATAGCTGCATATTTTTTTATTTAAGCATTTATTAATTCATGATCGAAGTTTTAGGCTGAGTGGTATGAACTACTACACATTGTTTTTATACTAAATATTATAGGTGACCCTTAAGGTCTTAACAAGAAAAAATACAGATATATATATCTCCGAGATAAGATATTTAGAATGACGATAGAGACTTCTGGTTAGAGAAAGAGGTAAATATAACGGCCATGTCATTGAAAAGTCCATGTGTAACGATAATTTTGTTTGTCAGTAATACATCTGACGGTTACATATGGCACCTAAAACATTTTAGTTTAACATAGTTCACATCCTTTTACTCTCTACTTTAATTTAACACATAAATAATATAAGTAGATCAATTTACATGCCAACCAGTGCACCATAAACAAAGCTGACTCCAGAGCTAGGGCATTTTGGTAAAATCCGGCAAGAAAGGCAGGCGGAGGTCATCCACAGTCCGCACCATTCCCCCGGCGCTGCAAGCAAAAACATGCCCAAAAGAGCACACAGCCTTGGCTGGAGGCGGCGGCAGGGCGAATCTCCTCAGGCTGAGTCTGAGATAACCCCAAGGCCCAAGCTCACCTCCACCCCTTTCCCCACTCACCAGTCACCCCACCACCTCCGCATCTCGCGAACCCACAAGCCCTAGCCACCACCAGCCAGTAGCTATAGCAACAAGGTAGAGAAGGTTCCTTCCCCTCTAGATCTCTCCCCCGCGCGCTGCCGATCGATCCCGCGATGGCGACCAAGGGGAATAAGCTTGGGGAGGTAATGTGGGAGCACCGGCTGCAGGCGGCGGCCGCGGTGGCGCTGGTGGCCGCCACGGTGGTGTCGATCTCGGCCATCGGGCCCAGGCTCGGCGCCGTGGTCTCCTTCTTCTGGCCGCTGCTCGTCTCCACGGGGTTCTTCCTCGTGGCCGTGGCCGTGCTGCTCCGGATCTCGCCGCCGCCCGCCAGCGCCATCGACGAGTCCGGCAAGGAGCTCATCGACTTCGTCGCCGGGTGCCGCCCGGAGCACCACCCACCGGAGGCGGCGGAGGCCGCCGTTGAAGTGCCGCCGGAGCCGGAGATCTAGAAACCCGCGGGGGCGAACAAGGAGGAGAGCGGCGCGGCAGCGGCCGAATCAGCGGCGCCTCGTCGCCGGGGGCGGTGTGGTTCGAAACGTGTGGGGTAACCGCCAGCATGGGGCCCACCTGGAAGTTCCCCCCGGTGTACGGTGCGGCCGTGGGCTCCGTGTTAGCATAGGATTCCGCCTCCGTGGTCCGGTGTACAATACTATTCGCAATAAAAACATGCCATAAATTCGTCCTGGTACTTCTCCGATGATGTACTGACTGCTGCTAGCTCGTATCGACTTCTATTACCATCGTGTCTCGTTTTCGAGTTGATGCAACTCAGGTTCGCCATAACGCACCGATGCCACGAAGGCGAAGGAGCCAGCAGAGCGGCTCAAGTCTTTAAGCTATTACTCCGGGAAGAATATACGATTCCGCCAATCTTCCTCGAGCCTCAAAATTCTTTATTTCTCCTGCTTTAGAAACTAGATTCACTCCTCGATAACTAAAAGAAATGGTGCAATTATGAATCGAGAACTAAAAGAAAGGGTACAATTATAAACCACATTTCGCATCATTGATGTTTCATGAGAAAGTTCATAAAGACGAAAAGATAAGCGGATTGATAGGCATGGCCGCATGGTAGCAGAATGACCTTGCGGCGTAAGAGGAGATCGACAATTCGATAGGATCTACTGCCCGCCGCTCCACCTCCAGGACTCGAGTAAAGCGGTCTCGGTCTCTCAGAGCCGTCCAATTTTGCTCGTACGCGACGCCGGTTTGTCACGGTTCACGGACGTGCGTTCTCCCATCGCGTCGTCGTCGTAGGACCCCGTCATACTAAATCCTGGATTATTTTCGAGCGAAACCAGGCATGATGGTTTGATACGGGTGAGCCTGATACGGGTGGGTTGGCGTCAGGCTATAGTCTCTGGTGCACAGGCCAGTGCGACTGACGTGTGACCGCGTGCAAGGATCGGAATCATCGGATGCTCCATGGTGCTGACGTAATGGTCTCTTTGGACTTTGGGTTGATCTCCATTAGTCTAAACCGGTGTCATTTTCTTGGCATAATAATACAAAGAGTTGCAGCACTTCCTTTTCGTTTGAACAGGTGGGAGCAAATTTTACTAGCTACTAGCTATGCCAATCATATTGGTCAATTGCCATCGAAAGAAGCAGGTGGTGACTGGGAACCGAAAATGACACAAACATATTTGGCTCGAATGGATGACAATCCTATTGGTTAATTTCCTATATTTTTCCTAAGAGACATCTAAACAACAAGTTATGACATCTCGATTCTAAGTTATTTCAATTGCCGTGTTTTTTGATTTCTAAGTTCCAAAAAAACCCTAAAATGTTAGCTATATAATACTGAACCACAGCCAATTTGCCTACTTTACCTTTTGAACATGTTCTTTATACTGTTGAAAATATTCGCGGTAACATCAGTGTGACATTGAACTTGCAACTACTCTTTTTGGTACTAGTAGAAAACTGCCATTTTGAAAATGCCTTGAATTAACTTTTGAAACTGCTTTCATATGAGTATAACTGTCTCGGGAAATACTACCACAATGTTATGAATTATTAAAACGGTATTGCAATAGAAATTATTTGTTAAAAGTTTTTTTCAAGGATGTGTTTGCATCTACAACAAGAAATAACTTATGGCCTGAAGGAGTATCACATAGTCATATCTTTGCTACTTCAAAAGGGAAGTTTCATCCATCCAACCATATCGTCGCATAATGCATAACATGTAACTCACCTCATAAAACACGTCCAAAAAAACAATCCACTCCCATGCAAAAACCATCCTAGCAAAACACCACAAGAGAATCTATACTGTTGGAACTAACGCATCAACCCACCACGAAAACCGACCCTCCATATTCTCATGTAGCCAATTTGTTGGAGTAGCTTCTGGCAATAGGAGCAAAACAACTATACTTTTCATAGGATGTTTATATTATTTTACAACAATGCTAAAATTTTGATTTCCGTTATGGCACGTAAGCAACTAACTAGTATTTCCTCTATTTTAAATTATTTGTTATTTTAGCTTTCTACTAAGTTAAATATTTCTATCTTTAAACATTAATTTCTAAAAATTTGTATAGTTTAATACAATGTAAAATATATATTATGAAAGTATTTCTTATAGTGAATCTAGAAACATACATCATATAATGTTAAATTATACGAATTTTTAGAAATTGATGTAAAAAATAGAAATATTTGACTTATAACAAAGCTAAAACGACACGTAATTTAAAACGGGGAGTAGTATGATTGAAGAAGATGCACATGTTTATATCACTTTTGATTTCCAAACTAGTACATCCTCTGTCCTAAAAATATATCTATCTTTAGCATTCAAAATTTGTTCTAAAATATAACTATTTTTTTATTTACTCTCTCATCTCAACTAATCACAACCATCTCCCATTTAATTTCTTCACCTACTTCGCCTTAATTAATTACAACTTTTCCTATTTAATTTTACACATCTCCTTAATCCCTTCATAAAAGTGAAAAGATAACCATATTTTACAATGGAGGAGATAATATCTTTGTTCTTTGTAGCTTGTAGCCCCTCCGTTTTTTTAATTAACAACTTTGATAAAAAAAAGTAATTTCTAAATACCTGGCATTGTACGAAAAACAAAGTTTAGCTTCCTATTTTGCCCATATAATAGAAATCACATATGCACCTACATTAATCTAGAAATTTCTTTATCCATGTATTTACTACACACAATACCATATAATATTTCAAGAATAAAATAGTCATACTAAAAAATATAATAATTTCCTAGTTTTGTATATCTTTTATTACTTTAAAAGACTCTAATGATAATGGTGAAGCCATCAAATCTAATGGTTGAGATTACATCCCTAATCGTTCGACAGAATCATTCGCTCACCCGCCCCACGGCCATACTCCCGCCGCCGCCGCCGCCTGCTCGCGCTCCTCGCGTACCCCCCAAGCCGCCACCTCATCTCGCCGCCGTGCCGCCGCCTCCTCCCGCCGCCGTCTCCTCATTTGGTTCCTTGCCATTTTGCGTTTCGGCGCCCTCTAGCCTCGCCCCACCCCAAAACCCTACTGCGTGCCGCCGCCACGGCGCGCCGAGAAGATGCCGCCGGAGACCGAGGCGGCCTCGCTGAGGGAGGCCATCCTCGCCACGTCCATGCCGGGCGCGGCGGCGAAGGCGGTCTCATCGGTGGCCGAATTCCTCCATCGCCAAGCCGGCGACCACCCGCGGGCCTTCTTCACCGACGCGCTGCCCTCGCTGCTCTTCCGCGTGTTCGTCGCCTCCCCCGATTCGCCGTCCTTCATCGATCTCGCCGCCGGGGATCTCGCGCTCGCCGAGCTCCTCGCGTCGCTGCTCTCCCCATCCAGGCCAATCCTCACCGCCATCTCCGCCGCAGATCGTCACGCCCTCCTCCGATTGGTGTTTCCACCCGAGCGGCTACCCGATTGGCTCCGCCTTGCGCTGTCGTCCGCCGCTGTCTCCTCCTCAGACGAGATGATCTCCCCTCTCCTCGCTGGTCGCGTCGACTCCGAGCTTCACCTGTTGGTATTCGAATAGTACCTCCTCTGGTTCGTGTGCTACCCCATCTTAGCTGCCACTGCCACGGGAACCGCTGCCGCCCGCGCCCCCAAAACCTCGCCCTCCATTTCAGAACCCTAACTTAAGTCGCTCGGTCGCCTCGAGAGCTGGATGTCCACCATCGCTTCCTCAGCCGGACACAATCTGGGTCAGAAGCCAGAGAGCTCGCTATATTTGAAGCTTCTGTACTCGTACCTTAAGGAGTTCGTGCCCAGCTCATGTGCACGGCCGCGTAACAGTGGTGGCTCTCTGCTGCATCGAACTGTCAGCGATGGTATGGACGCTGCTGAATCCTTCAGGCAAGCTGAGTTCTTCGTGCACACACTCATCCAGTTCTGGCTTCGTTGGAGACGACTTCTCGCCGCTGCCTGTGAAGACTTGCCGTGCATATGGGCTGTCTTTACTCTCTCTTCAGTCTCATGCAAATGCCACATTGGTTGAGCGGCCGCCAGCACCAGGACTCGGCGATGCAGTGAAGCTGTTTGTGATGTATATGAACAGGATCAATGCTTCTATGGATATAACATGTGAAAGTCCATTATTCAGTATAATGCATATGAGCTTTTCGTTACAGTTCACTAAAGATGCACAACACTTGATTGATAAAGATATGCAAAAATCCATCTACCGAATAATCATATTTATATGGTGTGTTGTGCTAACTGCTAACTCATATTTATGTGCTGTTCAGCACCACTTATTTAAGCAGCTTATTTTCTCATTTTCCGTGAACACGTTTCCTGAACTACTAAATGATGTGTTTTTTATAAAAAAATTTTATATGAAAGTATTTCTAAAAAATCAAATAGATCTATTTTTCAAGTTTTTAATAGTTAATACTTAATTAATTACATGTTAATGACGTTTCTCATTTTACATACGGCTTATAAGCAAAAAATAAGCTATCTCAAACACCACATTAGTCACCTTCTTCAAATTTAAATATTAATACATTATCATAGAATTAAATATAATAGGCACCATGTAGTTTCTAGCACTTTCTATATTCAGTGATTTTTGACATTATCGGAGGGAGTACATGCTAATTTTGTCCACACATTTCTTACATAGATTTGTTGGGTGTTTGCTTAGTGGTTAGCTTTAGTCTACATTAATTGCTTTTTTTCCAAATTTTGTTATTCGTACTGTGAACAGGGGCATGTGTGTGAGCTATGTGAAATCTTACTACTGACATTAAAATCTCTTTTTTCATTTCCTTTCTTTGTTTATTTGTCTTAATTTTTGAAACTGCATATATCAAGCTTCATCAATATGATATATTGAATTCTCAGTCGTGCCTTTTCTTTTCAATCAGTTACAAAATATGAATTCTACACTTGAACCATCCGCACATACACGCACAGAGATATGCCGTTACGGTTGAGGATATGAGTCCCACCTCCATTATATGCTACAAAGTCTTAGTTGTGTTTGGATTATCAGAAATAAATTATGTCATACACATTACTCAATATACATCTTTTAATTCATAAATAACATATCATTTGGTAACAAGATATTGCTCTCACGACTCATATATCTTTGACAAATCACAAATAGCTAGCTAGCAAGGTTGCATAAGCCTAGAGCGTAGGGATGGGTGATGTGTGGAAGGTGATTTGTTTTGATTCCTGTTGCAATACATGGACACATAACTAATATGGTTAAAAATGTGCTATAAACCGGAGTGGCATGGGTAAATAGGCCGAATGGCCAGCTAGCAAGGTATAGCGAGCTCTGATCAGCTAGGCCCATCATGTCTCATGGACATATGTTGGCTTCCTCTTGTATCTTTTTTTATTTTTATATATTTTTAAAAAATATTTACAAAAGTATATTTTAGTTTTTAAAATAAATCTATACCCCAACCCTCTCTGGGAGGGTGTTTTTAATGACGTGGCAGACGGCCGTCGGCCGCCATTGTCGGGCGGCCGTCGGGTCGTCTCCTATTTTGCAGGCGGCCCACTTACTGCTCTCTGAGAGAGCAATTTTTACCTAGCCAGGGGGCCGCCTGTAATAGAGGCGGCTCTAGGGGTTAGCCATTTTGTAGGTGGCCCCCTTGCCGCCCTCTAGGAGGATGGTTTTTGCCGAGCCAAGGGCCGCCTGCAAAAAGGCACCAGCTAGGCCGCCCCTCGTCCGGTGCGACCGTTCACAATCATATTTTTCGTCAAATTTCGATCAAATCTCAGTAAAATTGAATTGTTTTATATTCAAATTCTCCTCGACGAAGTAATGGATTTCGATCTATAGCATTGATAAGGCAGTTTGACCAATTTAACAGGCATTTGGCAGTTGAGTTAATAAAAATCCGTGAACAGGTGTGATTTTAATTATTAGTTTTTTCGATCGGTTTTCGTCGCTCAGAATCTATTTTCATTGTGAAGTCGAAACCTCAAAAATTCACAGTTTTTGATCAGGTTCATCGAAAACATAAACCCTGAGGAGTACATCGTTGCACTGACGATCATGAACGAAGTAAATAAGTTTTCGCAATAAGCATAGGATGAATACAACATGGCATATAAAAGATAGAACATATGTACAACAGGCTAACTAATACTGGTACAACGTACTACGGGTCCTGGCCGTACCCTCTAGCCCTCTTCGTCTTCTTACCCTGCACTCGCACGTGGCCCTGGGAGTAGGTGAGCCGGTCTAGTGGTATGGCACGGCTAGCGCAGCTCGCGTGCACGGGTGTGGCAACGAGCGGCTCCTATGTCTGTAGTGGTGGAGCTCCTCCAAGCTATGAGGAACCTAGTACTTCCTAGATCTCCACGTCCTCCAAGTCCTCGCCCTCGAAAGGATCACGTGCTCAACCGCTGCCGTGTGGGCCCTGAGCGGAGGAGCCAGCACCAGCAAACATCCCCGGTGGTGTAGAGTGGAACCATGTGGAAAAAACTATTGATCATTGCAAACCGAAATTTTACAAGGCAAAAGGAAACTTTGCGCCGTGCATCTAACCTGAAGGGCCTCCTGTAGTAGCCCTTAAGGCAGTGCTCATGCCCTGCTGCACGTGTGGACGTGCGTAATACGCTCCTTGCTTGGATGTGCCAGCTCCCAAGGGATCGAGGTACGGTGTAGCAAAAGTTGCACGGAAGCATATTGATGTAAAACGGTGCACAACGGTAGAAGGAAATATCCTACGAACCAATGTATAATGGAGTTTACCTCTGGAGGGGCTAGCTAGTTGGCTGGAACCTTGCTGGTGGACTGCTGCTACAGGCAGGCGAACTCCTGCTCCAACTACGGGAGGAACCGCATCGATAGTACGACAGGTGAGTACACAAATCAACATGTGCATCGACCTACGGATCCTGCCGAAAGTCATCCTCTGCTCCTCCGCACTCAGCATGATCCCAACATCCAACCGTTGGAACGCTGCGTCCACATCAATCTGAACCTAGCATGTAGCGTTGGCCTTTTTCAATTATCATTTAATATGTGTTAGAACCATACACACATACAAAGGAAATAACAAAGTACAAAGAGAACGTGACTCACCGCGTGGTAGTAGTCCTGGTCATAGTGTGTAGGGTACACGTCTGTCACGCGGCGACGTGTGGCTGTGGATCGACTGGAGTGAACGTGACACGTGTGCGGGTGCAAGGCTAGTGCCCCCTGAGGTATCCTAAGTAGGCGGCCTCTATATGTGGCCGGACTTCGTCGATGACTTCCTCTGTCATCAACAACCAATTATCGACGTACCTCTGTGCACTTGGTTGTTTCCATCAACTCCAATCATTGTCAATATTTGTCCTCTGTACTTTTTAGTTATGAATGTCCCATTAATGCAGAGGATAGAACGACAATGCACAAATATCTAAATACAAGCACCTAATGCAAATAACGTCTGTTGCAACACACTTTAGTTACGATGGTCAATTGATGAAAAAGCTGTTGGCACCAATTTTGGCCCATGATTTAAATATGGTTTAATAAATAATAAGTTAATATTTTAATTCAAATTATACTGTATACAAAAAGTAATAAGACAAATAACTATATTGGAAATAAACAATAGAGACCATTGAAGGGATAAATAAAATCATGAGCTAATATATAGCCCTATAAAATAAGGATAATATACGGGTGGCGTAAAAGAACTGTGTCCCCAAATATTCCAACATATAGAATAAAAAGTGCGTCGCATCTACGCTGTATAAAATAAATAAATAAATAGCGTGTACATCATAGATCAACGTTTTATCTTAACTGTATTTCACTGGCTCCACAAATATTAGTAGCAAGCTGACGTGATATATCTATGAATAAAATAAACAAGGTGATAAAAAGGGACTGTACCAAATATATTCAAATACGGCAGTCGAAATGATAAATAAAATAATGACCAGAAATATATGGCCATGGAATAAAATAAGATTTATTCGGGTTGCTTGAGATTATTGTGCTCCAAGTATTCACCGGTACAAAATAAAAATGTGAGGCACGAGTGCGCCGACGTGGCAAGCCGATATACACGCGTGCTCTATGAAAATAAATAGCATTGTATAGCTTAAATTGATATTTTATCTCTGCACTAACCGTCATCAGCCTAAAATCTAGCCATCGCAGTATATTCCTAAAAAGCAAAATTTGATACAGTATAAATAATATGAGAGTATACATGCCGTATAAAATATATTCTAGTATGGCAATTACCCGATTCGATTAAAATATTGGTCTGGTAAAATAAGTATGCACGCCTAAAAAAGGGTATATAGACCCATATAAAATATATTGAAGCACGACGCCCGTCCATATGACTAAAATAACATCACGGTAATTTACATGAACTCATCATTAAAAAAAGAAAACAGACAAATAGAGGAATTATTCGAGAGGCCCACAACTTAAAATTGAAAAAAAAAGATAGAAATGCATGCATATGTTAAGTAATAATTAAAATTCCAAAAGAAAATTAAGCACATTGGGAAGGCTCCCTCTCCTCTGATTAATCGGCAAGTAAAATAAAAAAGGGGATGAATGCAGTGATGACCAAGTTTATATAGGACCAAGTTATCCACGATCACCACTCCACACATGGATGTTTAACGCTTCTTCCAATGAGCTACGAGGCAAATTAAATGGCCCCACATGTCAGCCAAATGAAAGAAAGATTACGGTCAAAGTAGAGCCATGCAGAGCTACCCAACTTCACCACTTCCTGCATGCAGTAATTAAAGCAAAGAATGAGTCAATGTCCTCTAAACACACAGAAGTTTAAAGAGGGGCCATATGTCAGTCAATGATGGTGTTTGAAGCAGTCAAAAGAGACCATGAAGGAATCACCCCACTCTCCCCACCTCCTGCACGTTCTCCTGCAAGCATGCACGGCTGCTTAGCACCACTTGATCAGCCCTTAACTCCTTAATCATTCTCTATAAATAGAGGGAGGAAGAGGTCTTTGGGGAGAGGCTACTGCGTTATTGCTCTTGCTGCTGCTGCCCTGTGCCCTTCGCCCTGAGCAAAATTCAGTGAGTTGATAGAGGAGAGTAGTAGAGGCTTGGCAAGCTGCTACGCTACGCTGCTGCGTCGTATACTCCCTCGTGAAGCTCTCTTGTGTCGGTTTGGAGATCGCAGGTGCTGCGAAGGTGGGATTATGCTCCTTGTTCGTTTTTAGGCTCAGCCATTGGGTACGAGCCGGGGAACCTCTTCTTCCTCCTCCTCGCATGTCAATGCATTTCTTTCATGTTCTTTGGATCGATCAATGAGTACAAGTCAAGGAATTCTTTATTTGTCTTGCTCTTTGGCTCGGTCAGTATGAGTACGAGTCAATGAGGAAATTTTATTGATTAATATTTTTCTATACAATTTTTACATTTCGTCCTTAATCTCGGCCAATGAGTACGAGTTGAAGATTTTTCTTTGCATTTTCATATCTTTATGTCCTTGAGTCGGCCATTATAAGTACGGGTCAAGAAAATTCTTTTTATCGATGAAATTTTTTTTATGATTCTGCATTTTATCATAAGGCTCGACCAATGAGTACAAGCCTAGAAACACCATTATGCACCATGTTTATATCTTTTCTCTGATTCAGTCCCATTAGCGGATACAAGCCTAGACAAGAATCATATTCTCATTCTTAGGTTCGGTCCTCTACGAGCGGATACAAATAATAGCCATAAACACGCATCTTGCATACTAAAATAATGCACTATAAATGAAACAAACACTCGCTTCGGTCACGCTAGGTTCATGGTGATATATTGTGCTACTAGTGATACTGGCATGTGACAAACAAAATTAATTAATCATAGTAATTGATATGCATATTTGCTCATGCTGATACACGCTCAGCCGCGTTACTCTAACATGAATTAAATGGTGGTGTGTGTGAAAGAAATGCACCAAAGAAATAAATCCTTCCACCCATATATTTTTCCTTCTTCAGTCCCATGCATGAGTAAAATATTTCTATCATGCACATGTAAGAGAGAGATGCACAAAAGAAATGAATGACTGCATTCAAATATGCTTTTCTCAGCGTATACTCGACACACGACTCGTTTCTGTATAATAAACAAGTCACGCATCATATAACCGAATAAAAATAATACACTCACACGGTTACGCCTCGTGGAATTATACCACATTGGTAGTAATAGAAGTGAGTGCTTAAGAAAATTGATAAGGTCTTATACGCTTTCACCTATAAAAAACAACATTTTCATAATGCTATTGTATAAAAGAAACTAATCAGAACCATTTGCAGCATAGTTTGCATACAGGCTCTAGGATAGGAGTATTGTGCCATGCATAGTAGTTTAAATCAAGCATACTAAAATTTTCCCTATTTATGCTACACATCTGCACACTTCAAATACATAAAAAAACCTAGGTAGCATGAGCATATCAAACAAATTCATGAAAAATACGTGCTACATGAAAAAAAGAAATTAAAATATTAGGACAGTGTTCATGATCTACCTGCACTGTTTTCTACACTTAGATTCTAAAAGAAGTAAAGTACTATGCCGATCATGTCATGATCTCAAATATATAGAGTACGAATGAATAAATTCATGCTCTTCACATACATGTAAACTCTCCTATGATACAAGGGAAAAAATCAACAAATTGCTTTAGGCATTTAGTCCTATTGCATGTTCGA
Organism: Oryza meyeriana var. granulata; assembly: GCA_003991445.1. Taxonomy (NCBI): domain Eukaryota; kingdom Viridiplantae; phylum Streptophyta; class Magnoliopsida; order Poales; family Poaceae; genus Oryza; species Oryza meyeriana. The sequence goes on along the minus strand of RYFJ01000183.1, from coordinate 435,509 downwards.
AACAACATAAATATATGGACAAGAATCCACGAATGGCTCTACGACTGCGGCATTAGGAGCTTTAGGATAGATTTTCCTTTTATAGCTTTATAGCAGTCACGTAATTTTCTTTTCTTTATGTTGGAATTCCTAATTAGGGGTTTTCTCCTTGGAGATGCAATTAACATAATTTCTATATAAATGTATGAATTCTGGAAGTAACGGATTAACAATTTCTGATTTCTATTTATTTATTGCATTTAAATTAAACTAAATCAAATTGTCTTTAACGAATTGCGGAAAAGGACCCCTACCAAAGGGTCGCCCCAATTTTTCCGTCGTCAAAAGCTTTCAAGTAGGTCTCTGAATTTCTCTGAAGAACGCAGGTTAAAAGACGAGGCAAATTATCATACGATGTTTCAAATGTACCAAATCTCATCTCCACAACCTTTTGTTTCGCTCTTCATGCCTTCGCATAGCTAATTGTGTATTTAAATTTTTCCTCAATATGCCTAACAATTGATCTTGGTTTGTACTTCAGGTTATTCACAACGTGGGAGTACATCTCTGTTGCAACAAATGCAAATATCATGTTTCTATGGTATTTCTCAACCCCTTGTAAGTAACAAGAATGCTCGGTCACGATCGACACTTATCAATAATCGTTTCATTTACTCTTAAATGCGTACACCCGCCATGGACATCTATCGTTCACGCACTTTACATTATACATCGACTTGCTAGACTTCACGACTCAAAACTCCATCTGAAGTGACACCGCTCATTATTTCACTGACTCTTTCAAATTCTCTATGTATGCATACTTAGCCCCCTAGATGACCTCATTCTCCTTGTACACCCCGCTTGGAGATAACAAGTCTGGAGAAGTCCTCGTTGGTCCATTCTGCAGGCATTACATTCTCCTTATCGGACGATTCATCATCCTCTGCATACTTATTATAAGCATCTTCCCTATCCATTTTCTCAACGATGGTGTCGATTATCTCTCCCTCGTCCGCCGCACCTGTTGTCTGCCTATCTTTTTCGTGCTCTTGTTCGTTTTCGTCCATTGTTCCGACATCATCTCCCGTCACACTTGGATCCTCATCATCTTGCACAGCCATTGCAACAGTGTTATCCTTCTCGTATACCAACACAAGTATGCCAAGTGACCAGCCACATTGGAATGTATTCTCCACGTACCATCTCTAAGTGGTAGTGCAATCCACCGGCATAAGTTTAAAAAAAAAACCCTTTGGCTCAACGACTCACTATAACATACACGATTATTGCATTGATTTGGGGTCAACTCGGAAGCCTCGCATCAACCAGTTATACACTGATCTGGAACTTCTCTCAGCCGGTCTATCAATGCCCTTAGCCGTTGAACTGAACTCCGATAGATCTACACCCTGTGGACCATACCTAACATTCCCTTACCCATGAAAATAACTGAAATAACACCTTATGTGACATCTCTGTTGACGAAAAAACAGAGTTAAACTAAGTACCAACATGCTCATCAGATCTAATACTGTGTAATCGACTTTTTATAACCACGGTGTTTGAAAAAATTACAGTGTCTAATAGGTTGACTAAAAAACTACAGATTTATGAACATAACAATTTATTTTCATATTATACGCTACATGTAACTAGGTAAATACTACATATACTACATCATTTTATGAATACGAATGGAAATTGCAAAGGGATATAAGGTTTTACCTACAGACGAGTCTACAAACCAGCAGGGTTTCGCCGCTTTCCTTCGCCTCTCCTCTCAGCTCTCTCTTCTTTTTTCTGGTATTTTTTAGAATTTTATAAATTTTTGGGAGGCTACGAGGGGGTTTTATACCGAGCTACCAAAAAATATCCCTGGTGGAGGACCTTTTTTTTTAACCCTTTTGCAGGTGGCACCCTTCTGTTGATGCCGAAAACCGCCGGGTGTGCCGAAAAGCTCGCTGACGATCTGGTTCGGCGTCTGGTGACACGCGAAGGCCTGGGAGATCTGCTTAGCTCCAGTGCAGGTCCTAAAATATTTGAGGTTCGCGGGCGTGCCAGTCAATTTGACCCAGCAATTGACAAGGAGATGAAGAAATCAGATTACTGATCCAATCGGCCAGCAAGCCGATACGGATCCCTTCCAGCCGATGCCGCTATGCTCGTGCCCGGGCCTCTGCCTGTACTCGCGTCCGGGTCTCGTGCTCGCGTCTGGGTCCTTGTTGGTCCTCGTGCCCGGATCGGCAGCAATCGCGCAATCGGCTATCGGCCGATACGGGCTGATATAGACTCCTCGTAGCCGATATCCGATGGCACCTGTGTATCGGCTAGGAAACCGATAGTGCTATGAGCAAATAGACAAGATGTCAGTATAACATGTGCATCGGCTAGGAGCCGATTATCAATAGATAAGCAAAATAGTAAGCCAGCCGACTGCCGAGGAAACACATATGCATCGGCTAGAAAACCGATGATAATATAGATGACCAAAACAGAATGGATAATACAGTCGGCTTTATAAAAAGATAACCTATCGGCTAAGCACTCCGATAGAACGTCGCATATACACCGATCAGCCCGACAAGGATAAATCTATTATTATCGATCTAGTAGTTTAAACCTAACTGATGCAGCACAGATCGATAATAGTAAAGGAACCTCAACGAGCCGATAGACCTAATGCAACTGTGATGAAAATAACTTACCGGCTATACATTCCGATAAGACGCTTGCGCAAAAACCATCAGCCTAGCAGGAACGATTTATCGCTGGCAGTTCAGTAGGTCGGACCCAACCGATGCAGCACGAACTGATGATAAATCGCCCCCAGTAAACTGATAAAACCTACGCACGCGTGATGTGATATACCTGACCAGCCTAAGAGGTCGGACCGAACCGATGCAGCCGTAGACAGATCCGATACACCGTGGTAAGCCGACTACCATAGACCGACTAGAATATCGGACCTAACCGAGAAAGTCCTAGCCGATTGGTAGTCGGGGTAACGAGACTTACCCTCTCGCAGGAGTTCGGACCTAACCGATGCAGCCCCGCTCGAGAAGCAAGAACCCGTTGGTAAAGGGTGGCGATGCGCCGAATTGTATTGATCGATTAGATGGATTACAAGGTCCCCGGGCATACGTATATATACCCCGAGTTACAAGAGTCCTTATAGGACACGAAACAGGACTTTCCTAACTAGAAAAGGAAAACTAACAGACCTGATCGGACAAGAGATCAGGTTTCCTAAAAGATAAAACTATCTAATAGATAAGATAAATAGCTGCCATAACGTGGTCTTCACGATTCCTTCCCAAGCTCGGACTCTTCTGGATTAGTTTCCAATGGTTGATATCGCTTCTTTCCTTAACCGAACATGGTAACGACCCGTACCAAATTTTGGCGTTAACACATGCCCCCCAATTTCGGAGTTTGTTATCAAACTTCGAAATTCTTCTTCTGTTTGGGCCTCAATATTCCTTCCTGGCCTCCTGAAATCGGCTTTCATGAACCGATACCTTCTGTACTAGGTGTGCTAGGCTCTCAAAGTCTTCTGATGAAAACATTTCCTTGATCGGAGCCAACAAACCTTGGAATGCTAACTCGGCCAGCTGTGCATCGTCCAGACTTAAACTATAACATCGGCTTCTAACATCACGAAATCGCTGGATATATTCTGCGACTGATTCCTCCGGCTTCTGTATTACCGATGTTAAATCTATCAAACTCATCTCCTGACTCCCCATAAAGAAATACTTGTGGAATTGCTTTTCCAGATCGGCCCAACCTTGAACTGAGTTAGGTGGCAATGAAGAAAACCATGTAAAAGCCGATCCGGATAATGATAACGGGAAGAGTCTAACTCTCAAAGCTTCTACAGCCGATGCGTCTCCACATTGAGCCAAGAACCGGCTGACATGTTCCACTGTAGATACATCATCTTGCCCTGAGAATTTGGAGAAGTCTGGTACTCTGTATCGGCGCGGCAACGGAGCTCTATCAAACCAATCTGGATATGGATGCCGATACATAAATGTTTCCTCCTTCGGTCTCAAACCGAATTGTTCTCTCATCACCTCTGTGATTCTTGCTGTCAAATCTTCTTTTGGATCTTCACCGTAATAACGCAGAGGTGGAGTTGATAGCCGATTCTGATTCTGATATCCCCTCAGATAATTGTACTCAGGAACAGCTTCTGGATAACTCTGTTGATGCCCCCCATAGTACGCAGTTTGATATCCTTGAGGAATCCCATCTTGTTGCCCCCCGGGTATTTGAATCGGCTCTACTGCCTTCTTGATCAAGCTCTGTAATGTGTTCACCAATACCCCAGATTGATCAGTCAACGCATGATGAACTGCTTCATTAAACATGTCTTGGATCGGCTTCTGTGAACTTGTAGGCGATATATGGCTCGATTCGTCAATAAAAACAGGTTTTGGAAATTGCGACTTCTGAATCGGCCCTTGATCTGTCATACCGAAGGATTCTAGACAAAGCTTCCGAAAATCTTCGATGTTCTGCTCCACTTGTTGTCTCTGTTCTTCGGTTAAGTCTTCCATTGTGACTGGGATTATGTTGTCTGTGCTGACCTCTTTTCCAGCCATGTTGAAGTTCTGTGTCCCACCGGGTCAAAAACGTGTTGATTCAGCCGATAGGATATACTGTGATAATATGAAGATCGTGTCCCACCAGGCGTGCCAAAAACGTGTTGATGCCGAAAACCGCCGGGTGTGCCGAAAAGCTCGCTGACGATCTGGTTCGGCGTCTGGTGACACGCGAAGGCCTGGGAGATCTGCTTAGCTCCAGTGCAGGTCCTAAAATATTTGAGGTTCGCGGGCGTGCCAGTCAATTTGACCCAGCAATTGACAAGGAGATGAAGAAATCAGATTACTGATCCAATCGGCCAGCAAGCCGATACGGATCCCTTCCAGCCGATGCCGCTATGCTCGTGCCCGGGCCTCTGCCTGTACTCGCGTCCGGGTCTCGTGCTCGCGTCTGGGTCCTTGTTGGTCCTCGTGCCCGGATCGGCAGCAATCGCGCAATCGGCTATCGGCCGATACGGGCTGATATAGACTCCTCGTAGCCGATATCCGATGGCACCTGTGTATCGGCTAGGAAACCGATAGTGCTATGAGCAAATAGACAAGATGTCAGTATAACATGTGCATCGGCTAGGAGCCGATTATCAATAGATAAGCAAAATAGTAAGCCAGCCGACTGCCGAGGAAACACATATGCATCGGCTAGAAAACCGATGATAATATAGATGACCAAAACAGAATGGATAATACAGTCGGCTTTATAAAAAGATAACCTATCGGCTAAGCACTCCGATAGAACGTCGCATATACACCGATCAGCCCGACAAGGATAAATCTATTATTATCGATCTAGTAGTTTAAACCTAACTGATGCAGCACAGATCGATAATAGTAAAGGAACCTCAACGAGCCGATAGACCTAATGCAACTGTGATGAAAATAACTTACCGGCTATACATTCCGATAAGACGCTTGCGCAAAAACCATCAGCCTAGCAGGAACGATTTATCGCTGGCAGTTCAGTAGGTCGGACCCAACCGATGCAGCACGAACTGATGATAAATCGCCCCCAGTAAACTGATAAAACCTACGCACGCGTGATGTGATATACCTGACCAGCCTAAGAGGTCGGACCGAACCGATGCAGCCGTAGACAGATCCGATACACCGTGGTAAGCCGACTACCATAGACCGACTAGAATATCGGACCTAACCGAGAAAGTCCTAGCCGATTGGTAGTCGGGGTAACGAGACTTACCCTCTCGCAGGAGTTCGGACCTAACCGATGCAGCCCCGCTCGAGAAGCAAGAACCCGTTGGTAAAGGGTGGCGATGCGCCGAATTGTATTGATCGATTAGATGGATTACAAGGTCCCCGGGCATACGTATATATACCCCGAGTTACAAGAGTCCTTATAGGACACGAAACAGGACTTTCCTAACTAGAAAAGGAAAACTAACAGACCTGATCGGACAAGAGATCAGGTTTCCTAAAAGATAAAACTATCTAATAGATAAGATAAATAGCTGCCATAACGTGGTCTTCACGATTCCTTCCCAAGCTCGGACTCTTCTGGATTAGTTTCCAATGGTTGATATCGCTTCTTTCCTTAACCGAACATGGTAACGACCCGTACCAAATTTTGGCGTTAACACCTTCCTCACGGTCGGGCGGCCGCCATTTATGCAAGCGCCCCCCTGGCCGGGCCTGCAAAATGGCGGACCCGCGGAGCCGTCGCTTTTGCAGACGAGCCCCTAACCGGGCAAAAACCCCCCTTTGGAAGGGCGACAAGGGGGCCACCTGCAAAATGGCGGCTCTCCGGCGCCGCCTCTTTTGCAAGGAGCCCCAACAAGGGTGCCGCCTGTAAAATGGCAAATGGCTCGACGACCACTTGACAACAGCGGCCGACGACCATCTATCACGTCATCGAAAATGCCATCTGGGTAGAGATATAGATTTATAAATTTTAAAAACTAAAATATACTTTTGTAAATATTCCCAAATCTCTAACCCACGCTGCTATATGGCTCACTTCGGATGTGTTTGGTTTGAGAACGAAGTGGGATATGTTAGATCTATTCTTGTTTTTTGGGATGGGTTGGTCCCAGTTTTTGTTTGGTTAGAGGGATAGAATGAACCCTACTTTTTGTTTGGTTGGAGGAATAAAAGGGGATGAAGTGATCCTATTACTTGTTTGGATGGAAGGATGATGGACGCGGCCGGTCTAGGAGCAGCTCCCTGCGCCGTCGCCGTCCCTGCCCCGTCGCCCGCCGTCGGCGGTCCCTGTGCCGTCGCCCGATGTCGCCTCGTCGCCCACCGTCGCCGCTCCCTGCGCTGTCACCCGACGCCGCCGTCGCCCCGTCGCTCCCTGCGCCGCTCCAGCGAGAAGTGGGTCGGCGCGGTCCGGCCGTTTTGGCCGGATCGATCGATCCCGAATTTGAGAAGAATATTCTCTATTGGATCTAACCCATCCCACCTAATTCACAAACCAAACACACCAAAAAATATGATGAATCTATCCCAACCCATTAAATCCATCCAACCAAACACATTCAAGTATGGACCGTGTTCCGTTCGACACAAAGCCATATATGCCCACGCACCCACGGCCCCACCCGTTCTCGTTGGAAAATCACCGCTCTCTGACAATTGAGCCACAACGGAACACTCTTGACTCCTCCATCTCCTTCCGCTTTCGCCTATCGGCCGCCTCCTCCCTCCTCCCTCCTCGCCATCTCGCGCTCGGCCGCCTCGCACGGTCTACCTTAAACCCTCTTCGTCTTCCTCAAGCAAACCAAAACCCGAACCCCCCGAGGTTTCTCCGCCTCTCTCGCAGTCGCAGGCCACGACCATGGCCGGCGTCGCGAGGTCGCGCATCCTCGTCCCGCTCCTCCCCAGGATCTCCGCCCGCTCCTTCTCCACCGCCTCCCCCGCGTCAGGGCCAGCGGCCGCTGCCGCAGCCGTCGCCGCCTCCGAGGCGGATGCCGCGACGGATTACTCGTCCTCCGCGGGCGATCCCTCCTCCGCGACGCCTCCGCCGACCCGCAAGCCGCTGGGCCTGCTCAAGGGCAGCGTCCTCGCGGTTGTCGCTGCCGCGTTCGGCGCCACAGGCTACGTCAGCTACGGTGCGATCTCTGATCTCTATCTCCTGGAGACCTCTCGGTCCTGCTACTTTGGATTGCAGTGCTTTGTTCTCATTCTCAATTTAAATGGACGGGGTTCGGTTAGGTGTTGTGTATATGATACCATTGATACGTGCTCGTGTTTTTGTTTTGTGTAGCTTATTCTCTGGATGAAATTGATCAGAAGACGCGGGAATTCCGGAAGAACTCGAAGCAGCCCATCCCTGATGACCTGTCCGGGTTTGAGGTAATATGGTAGCATGCCATGTTTGGTTGCGTGTTAACTTATTACTAGTTGATTTGTTGTGTGACTCATAAGCAGTAATGCTTTTGGAAATATGACCTCAGAAAACTTGGTTTCATAGGGAGAATGTTTGTACAACTATAGGGCAATTGAGATTTTGGACATATGAAACCAAAAGTTATTTTAGTATGAGACAATATGTTCATTGGTAGACCTGCATTCTGAGATTCTGGGTAAAAGCTAAAGTTCTGAACTGCAGTACAGAATTTGGATTTCAACCATATCTAATAGAACAAACTTTTTTTTTCCTCTCTGCAGAAGTTTCAGGCTATGGCTTATTCAGCAGCTATGAAAGGTTCTGACTGCATCGTACTCCTTCATTATCTTTACTATATTACCTCGAGATTCTAGAGTTTTAACATGTCATGCATACCTTTCTTCATCCACCTCAGGAGCAATTCACAATTATGTTATTTTTTCTTTGTAAAATACTTCTTTCCAGCCTTTTTCTCCGCTTCACATTGAATAATTAAGATTTGTCACGCTCTGAAATATAATTTTGTATGCACTAAAGTAATGGTAGTCAGAAATATCTATTTTACTGTATGCATGATACAGTTGTTAAGATGCCAATACATAGACAATAAATTCCAAATAGGTAACCCAAACTTCACAATTGAAAAAAACAGTAGGGGTACTATAACCTCGTGTAAAATAGCTAGGCAGTAGGCAATACCCACTTGATGTGGTAATCAATTAGCTAGAGCAACTGTGGTAATATCTAATTATTAGACTATTTACATTTGCTGCAACCAGTTGCTACCGAGGGCATGTGTCTTTGGTACAAAGCTGTTTGTTATATATCTAGTTCTTCTAAGTGTAAATTGATGCACATTCTAGACCGCTATATGGCTCTAGACAAACATACACCACAGGGAAGATACATGGTATGAGCTGCCCTAGATAGCAGGGGCTTGTCGTGTAACTTCATGTACTAAACTGGCTGTTAGCCTCCTGTTTGCATGGGATATTGATTGTTATTTCCTTTTCTCTGCATCTCAATGCTTAAACGCACATGTTTTGTTTTGCAGTTCCTGTTGCTGCTATTGAGTTCTATTTAGATACCAGGAGCCAAATAGAAGATCAAATTCGGGTCAGTAAAAAATAATAATAAATATTTTGTTCTTCATTATCCATGTTGGATATTGTGAACAGATGTGCATATCATGCTAATACTCATTTTTATTAAAGGGCTTTAGTGAACCATCATCAGATAAACTTCTTCCAGATCTACTTCCTCAAGAGCAGCATGTCTTCACCTTAGTTCTGGATCTGAATGAGACTCTTGTATACTCTGATTGGAAGGTGAACATTTATGTTTTCTATGAAGTTCTCTGTCTTTGTATTTGCTACATCGTCCTTATGCATTATGCAATATGACCCAACTTTAACTTTGGCTTCACCGTCTCTCCAAAAAATTGCACTTAAACTTTACCATCTATGCACAGTAAAATTTGAAAATGTTCATGCTTATCTAACGGCTGTTTTGTATCTCTAGTAGTCTGGTTTTACCAAAACTATTTAACAAATTTGAGAGCCTAATAACCTTAAACTTTGTTTGGGTCACATAATAGTTTTTGGTTGTTAGCCTCTAAAATCTCTTTAACAAGATCTAGTCTTGGTACAACCAGAGATCCAGTCAGGCCCTAAGTTCTGATGGTAATCCCCATTCAGATTGATCTAAAAAGGGATGAGTATTTTAAATGGTTTTACTTATTTGCTTGTTCTATTGGAAGCATCTGTCAACTGGATCTCCTGTTCTCCTATACCAACTTCGGCCTTAATTAAAACTTCCTAAGAAACCATATATATTGACTCTATATTCATTTTGTGCTCTCTCTCTCTCTCTCTCTCACAAGAAGGGGTAATCACTTTCTGTAGTCTATGTGGATGTTCACTACAATATTGCCAACTATGGTAGAAGTCTTTATATTTTCTAGTTTAGTTTTCGAGCATGCACACTGTATATATATTTATACCCTTGGAAGACTGCTTGATCAAGAATTTCCCTTTTATGTATATTTATATAGCGTGAGCGAGGATGGCGGACTTTTAAGAGGCCAGGAGTGGATGCCTTTTTGGAACATCTTGGGAAATTCTATGAAATTGTTGTGTACTCTGATCAGCTGAGTATGGTAGGTTTACCAGAATTTCCTCAACAAATTGGTTGTTTCTGAAAAATATATAAATCCAGATGAACTTTTTTACATGGACAGTATGTTGATCCTGTTATTGAAAGGCTGGATCCAAAGGGCTATGTTCGGCACAGGTTATCAAGAGTCGCAACTAAATATGAAAATGGAAAACATTATCGGGTATGGGAGTCTTATGCTCTTACCTTCTATTCTTGTAGCTGTATTATACATAGTTTCATATATTGATTCTTTAAACACCCTTTTGTGATTTTCGAGTAACTTACTGTATGCTAGGCTATATGTTTGCATGAGATGGATAGAATGTGGTTTATGTTCTTCAAATAACTGGTAGGAGTGAAAATTGATGTTATGATAAAGTTGTTTCGTCCATGCATTAAGTATACAACAGCAACCTTGTTCACTTTGCTCTCTGGGATCTGTGCTTTTATGACCGAGAGAACGCATCATGTTGTATCTTGTACGGTTGACTCTTATACAGTAAAAATGTCTTGAAATCATATCAACCCGACATGGCTTAACTCTTAAGCCATCCCATCAGCTCATTGATGGGTTTATATTGTATTATAAATAATTCTGAAGTTTTATTTTTTTCAAACTCCTATTACCTTTTTCCTTGCAATGTTCATTGAATGTAATAAAATCTTTTGGTGGAGTGGTCATTCCTCATCTATATCTTTGCCCAAGGCCTTTGCCCTTCTGTGAAGTGAGGAGACCAGTTTGGTAAGCTTCCCTAAATACCTTGGTGCAGCGGCACCTTAATAACCGTGGCATGTGTATGTAGTTCTGTGGTGGGGCATTCAAATAACTACTCAAAGGGGTATTATATTTATGTATTAGTAGCTAAATGCCCGTGCTTTGCAACGGATAAAAGAAAATATATTATAATGTTGCCTAAAATAAATAAAAATATATTTTCCACGAAATGTGTTACCCATCTTTTTTTGCTATAGGGAACAGTCACTATTTTGATTTTATATGTCACTATCCATTTAGATTTGTTTGTTTTTTAATATTAAGAAGTTCAAGGGGTTATTTGCAAAGCTTACAGTGGAAGTAAGTGGGGGTGGCAGATTTGCTGCCACCACCACTACCTTCTTTTAAAGGAGTATAGATACTTATGGATTACACAAAAAAAGCATTTTCTTATTTTGAAACACTACTCTAGAAGAAAAGAACAAACAATAAGGATAAAGAGAGGCTTTATTATCATTAGTTGAAAGACTAGGCAGTACATAGCAGCAAAGCATCTGCTTGCAGTTTATTTATTTATTTAGTCTTCTATCTGCAAGCCGACCTAAGAGGATTCTGCCACATTATAAACATCTTGGTAGCTCTTGTATTGGATTGGAGTGAATGCACCCAACTCGTCTCCTCTGTTATGCTTGAGCCTCTGAGCCTCTTCTCTTGAGATGCGATATGCGTTTGCTAGCACATCATTTGGGAGAGCCCGGAAGATGGAATTCTTTCCTGCGATGTGGCTTACCATAGAGTTAGGGTTGGTCTTGAATGCAATGTATGCACATCCTTCTCTTTGTGCCTTCTTTACAACTACATAGTGTTGTGGTATAATAAGTAGCTGTCCACGGCGAAGCTCTCCATTGAACACTGTCTTTCCATTGTTGTTGACAACTTGAACCCGGGCACGACCTTGAGTAATATACACGACGCTATGAGCGTTGATGTTCCAAAAAGGTGAAAGGAGTGCGTTCTGCAATAGAAAAGATGCACATCAGTAGCATATTGTGCGTATTAAAGCTTTTACCAAGAAAAAAAATGTGGTGTTCATTTACCTGGTATAGATTTACTTTGACTGCACTCATCTGTACAAGATTAAGAATGGGGAACTTCTGGCTGTTGAGATTTGTAACCCTTCCAGCTCTTGGGTTGTATGTATCAGCAAGGTTAGGATTATCGATGTTCTGCCTTACCCTCATGGTGCAAAATGTCTCATCCAAACCGTTAGAGCAGCCACTCCCATATTGACTTTGCTGATATTGTCCTTCTTGATAATGCTCTCTTGATTGCACTTGTCCTTGTTCCTTCTCCTGCAATGATGCATATGGTTGCAGCAAACTGAGCCCATGTTCGACGCGGACTATTTCCCCTCTTTGGTCATTTTGACATTGGAGCTGCCTTGCCACTTGCCTGCTTATGCCAAGAGCCTCGCTAAGCAGTTCAGCGCTAAAGCCACTAAAGATGTTTTGTGACCGCTCCTCAACCTCACGCCTGTATGCTTGAGGGTTTCTCTTATTTCCAGCTAACAAGAAATCCTAACAATTGATTAAAGAGGCTAAATCATCATCTAAGAAAAATGGAATTAAAACAAACAAAATAATAATAAAATGTTTAATTTTGGATAAGTCCTGCTTAATTACCCTTTGTCTAGGGTCAAGTTGATTAGCACCGTTGTTGAGATCAGTGACATATATGGCAACAACCGGCACTTCATCATCATTGTAGCACCAATGAGCAACACCAGCAGGCAATGCAATAACATCTCCTTGTCTGAAACGGTGGATCTTTTGATGTTCATCCTTGAACTTGTGGCTTTGGCTTTGACTTTCGGTCAATTGGGCTTGCCCTGATTGTTGGAACTGCTGTTGGTAGGACTCAGGACATCCTGGGAAAGTCGGCCCTGTTATACCTCTCCCTGAAAGTATGGCATGCCAATGTTAATTACAAGCAATATAAACATGGCAGTTGATCATTATGCACTTAAAGTGTTGCACAAACCTTGGATGATATATACTAGAGATGCACCATTAGTGTAATGGGGTAGTAGAAGGCCTCTAGGTTCAATAACTCGGCGGACAACAGATACTCCGGCACATTGAAACAACTCATTAGAGACATCGAAGAACTCAGTTGTGCCAGCTTGAGACCTCACACTCCGAACTGGCTCAAATGCTTGCAACCTATCGAATCTGCATTCTCTTGGACTTCCACGATGAGAACTCTGCCATTTCTGTGCTAGGGAGCCGTTGCACAAGAGGAACAAGCAAACTGTGAAGAAAACTATGGGGCGATTTATAGATGCCATGTTGTTGTAGGACTAATGAACTCGAATGCTTTTGTGAGAAACGATGATAAATCATTGTGCATTTATAGTGAGATAAAGTCTCATGCATCTAGATATTAGGATAGAGTTTGTTAATGTCCAGACATGAAGTGACTCATGATATATGAAGTGTGGTACACGAAAGTTAGATGGATAATGATGGATATACAGATATGTATGATTGACACAGCCTTGTATTGTTCCCTCTCTTTCTTTTGCAATATGACATGGATGATGTAAAACATTATCTGCACACATGCTTTTGCTTTTTGTTGCTGTGACATGGCTTGCTATTTCTTTTTGGACACGGTTGTTGATGATCATGACTTATATCTTGAAGCTCTATTCTAGCAAAACTTTAACATTTAGTGAGAAGGTTTTGGAATGATCCCACGCTGACACAATTAACACCAAGACCTGTGAGTTTTTGGATTGATGCACGAAATATTATGGACCATAGTAGGCAGATGAATTTTTGTGAGTCATGCCTTGTTTTATAAGCTGTCCTCTTTTTGCACATGACATATAGCTATGGAGTTTTATGTACACATCCTTTCGCTTTATCTTGCTTCTGACACTGTGGTTCTTTTGTCATGTGTTATGCCTAACTATTATCAATCATGAGTTATATATGGGTTGAATAGGCATTATATGGCGTGTGAGTTGCTATGTCATAGATTATATCTTCTTTTGCATTGGAGATGCGTCATTGCTTAAGGCTAAGGGTTTCTTCTCCTGGGTGAGCGAACTTTTGAGGCTCATCGAGAATACACTGCTCATCAAAATGTTCTTTTTATTTTGCGCTCCCATAATGCTCACACGTTACTCATGAAATTGTCTCCTTTAGTAACACCTCGTCTTCTTTCATTACTTTAGTTTTGTTTGTACTACAGAATACAACAAACTGCTTTGTGCATATTTTGGTGTTTCATTTGGGCTGCCTACACCATAATTAGCTTTTCATTACTGTGAGCAAAAACCAACATCCTACTGCTTACCAATTGTTTGAACTGCACGGCGCCTTTCCAAAAGCTCCCTCCCCTTATGACCTTGTCTGTTCTTCTCAGCAGGCTGCTGTCATCTTAGCATTTTCTTGCAACAAATACTTAGCTGGTAGCATTATTTGGTTGGGCTAAATATCATTGCAACACTATTGCTCATGACTGTTATTTAAAGGTAAAAGTGTAAGTCCAAAAGGTCTAGATCATCCTGTATCTACAATTACTACAATGGCCTTAGATGCATTCAAACTTTTGGAAGTTTGCAGTATAAGGTTTCCCTCCTTGAGCTTGACATGTATTGGCCATTGTTAGCTATTACACAAGCATTCCTTTTCTAAGCTTTTTAACTATTTCCATTTATGATGGGCACAATAAGCAGGATCAGCTTGCAACTTACTCTTGATTATGTTTGCTTATGTTTTGTGCATATGTATATAAATCAACCATGGACCATGTTGTTTATCTTGGTACTGATAAGCTGCTTATCGAAGGGTTTGCTGACAGTTAGTTGTTTTCTTAGTGAAGAATCCTACTTTAAATTTAAATTTAGATAATGTTTTTTAAAACTACAATGTTGAGAATAATATAATCTAAGACTAAGAGGCAATTTTTATTCTTTCTAATTTTTAAGCGTCTGGGCAGTTGTATTTTCACAGCATATAATTTTTCTGTCTTTATGCTGTCATTTACAGGATTTGTCAAAGCTGAACAGAAATCCTGCGCAGGTTATTTATATCAGTGGGCATGCTCTCGAGTCATGCTTGCAGCCTGAAAATTGTGTGCCGGTCAAACCTTGGAAGCTTGAAAATGATGACACACAGTTGCTTGATCTTATTCCATTTCTTGAATGTAAGCCTTTTAATCAATTTCTCTTATTACCCTGTCATCCAATTTTTTTTTCCATTTTTGTGGTCCGCGAAGTATTTCGTAGAGATGTGGGTGCACTAGCCAACTATCCCTCATATTTCATTCTTCATATGGGTTTTGAAGCCTGCTTGCCCGCCCCACTTGCATCCTTGTTATTTCTGTTTTTGAATCTTGACAAACAATGTGTGCGGCAGATGTTGCTATGGCAAGACCACCTGATATCAGGGCTGTTCTTGCGTCCTATCAAGGCTGTGACATACCTACTGAGTTCATTGAGCGTTCAAAGGAACACCAGAGGTAAGCACATGCTTCCATAATCTTTAACTAATTGTAGCTGATGGTATTTTATATTCTGAATATTCAATATTTTCTGAAAAGTAGGAAATGCTGTATGCCTGTAACTCCCAAGACATTTTTCATTCTTGTTTGACAATGAGCATTTCATTGTTGAGTCTGCTGTAAAGAAACAAACAATCTGTTTCACACTAACCTGGACACGGGAAAATGTGTGGCAAGCCACACTTGTGGTCTTCAATAGCCACCAGCTTCTAACGAACATAATCTGTCATTTGCAGGCGCATGCAGGAGCAAAAGCAACAGGGACGCTTATGGCGAAGATGATTATTATCTTTTGGAAGGAAAGCTGAGCAACCTACATGCTCTACAGGCACAAAACCTTTGTTATTAGCTCCGAGTGAACCTATTAACTTCGGAATTGTAATTTTGTCAGCTTGGGTCCCAGATATATCATTAGTTCGGTAGTTATTGCACGTTTTCCTTTTTCCGTACGGAGGGATATCTAACCAAATTATGCGGGAATTTTATGATCAAGCACAACCGATCATGTCCTATGTCATTTGAAGAATGCGTTGTTTGGCACTCGCTTGGACGAATTTCTGGTGAAATAATATTTTGTTGATTGCTGCAGTCATCATGCAGAGTAAACAAGGTGAACTCTGCAACCCAGCATCTTTCAAGTTTATCTGGAATTTTTTTTAGATAAGAGGCTCGAAACCCTGCTTTTAAGAAAGCACAGGATTATCTGGAATTCGTGAACAGACAGTTGTTATGACTTAGGACGGCTCACAGACTCGGAATGTGGATAATCCGATTTCGTTCGTATTTATCGTGGACGTGGGAGCATCGCGTGGTAGGGACTAGGGAGTCTCCGCATACAAGTGGACGCGCGCCCGACCAGAAGCAGAGCCGCGAAAGCTAGCGTCTGAGCTTTGTGTGGGCGATGCGGCCGCGCGCTTTGCTCCCCGTGCCTGCCGGGCATGGTGGCCGCTGCCTGGCCTGGCGGTCCCCGGGCGCGGCGACCTCTTCCCGGCTGCCGGCAGCGTCGTCGGCAGGAGGGCAGCTCCCTCTCCCGCCGGCCGGGGCGCCGCCGCTTGCGCCGTGGACGGGCCTTCCGCGGCGGACGTCCCGCCCCCGCAGATCACCTGGCAGATCGTCGTTGGCGCTGTAGGTGCGTTCGTGTGTCGTACGCTTCGCTTCCTCTCACTTGCCACAAATTATAATGTGCTTGATCATGGTGTTGGCTGGTTCGTGTGCAGCGGGAGTGACGCCCTTCGTCGTCGCAGGGGTCGAGTTCGGCAAGAGAATTGTGAGTGTTTGACCTCTACTGGTTGTCTGGTTCCGGCAGGAAATCTACTGGGTGAAAAATTGCACCCCTCCTCTTCGCCTCCCTCTAAACTGAACACAAGAATACTATCATCATGACACTGAACATTACTTACAAGTAAGAGCTAGTTGTAAGCAATGTTCATTAAACAGTCCTCGTGTTAACACTGAAATACGAAGAGTGAAGAAGATGATAGGTCTATCTAAGACATTCAGACCATCGCGTTCGCATCGCAGCGGATGTATGCTCTTCCTTGTCATTTTTACTGTCCTCCGTTTGATCATTGTCTTCTCCTGTATTTTAGATTGCACAGAAGAAATGCGAAATCTGTGGAGGCTCTGGGCTTGTGATGAAGAAGGACTACTATGTTCGTTGCCAAGGGTGTGGTACGTACTGAATCCTCCTGTTTCAGTAGGTTTGCAGCAGCAATTTTCCAGGACTTGAACCGTGTGGCGTGCTGACAGTGCGACAACTGATAATATGTGTGGCGCTGCTTCATTCTCAGGTGGTTTTCTTCCGTGGCAGTCATGGAGAAGATTCTTCACAGGCTGAAAACACTCGTAGCACTGCAGTTAGAGATGGAGAAGGATATGACATGACCAGGCCAATATTGTGCTTCACGGGCCCTTTTGCTGAACCAACAAATGCTTTAGAATTTTTATAGTTGTCTATAATATCTCTACTACAAATGGCCTAATAGGTTCATCGAGATGTATTATAATAGTACTCTGTAAATTGTAATCAGCATGGATTCATGGTCATGGTTCCTCTGTCTATACCATGCATATAACGCAGCATATACCCATCCTCCGATAGTATCAGCCCAAATCTGGTGGACGTGCAGTCACGATCATTGCTTGTGGTCTTGTGGAGATGTAAACAAGAATTCTCTAAGCCATCATCTTGGAATGCTGAACTATATACCTTCCAAAAGCGGCATACGTTTCTTTCGTCGGTGCTATGCACACACACACGAAAACGTCCTCGCACTGACTGGGTAAACGTTTTGATCACTGAACACACTAAGAGTATGCAAATATGACCATCCGTGCTAAATCTTGACCCAAACCTGAATAGGCATGTTTCATCACATGACCTAACACCAATTATACTATGTTCAGTTCGCAAGTATACATGTAACCTGTCTTTAAGCCCAAAAGATCTCTTACCGTCTCAAGGTGTGCGTCTGTTTCGACTCGAGGATCACGGTACAAAATGTCATATATGTCACCTCCCCATCTCTCAAAATCAACATGGATAATGTAAAATGATGTGATGTTGACAGCCCCACTAAATTAATCCAACTAAATCATCGGATGATCTCACCCACGGCCACTGGATGAGCCTGTCTGATTGCAAATTACGGCAGCGATCTAAAGTGATGAAATACGGATGAGATGAAATTGATGATTCACTTACCGAGATAAATTAAATACTACATGCTATAAACCTAATAAAAAATAGCTTTAAAAGAAGTGGTCTCAGCAATATAAAACTAAGAAACGATATACAGTTTCAACGGTATAAAACTAGGTATCAAATTTGATACCCACATATATTAGATCCGATAGCCAGTATTATATCTACAATGTTCTAGCGGTATATTTTTTATAATATTTTTAAATTAAAAAAGTTTTTTAAGATAGTATTTAAAAAACGTGGAGCAAATAATTGATAACTTGATAAGAATCCGGTGAATAAAATCCACTTCGTGATTCATCGCGCACCAGACGTCAAGTCATCAACACTCAGCACCCACGGTTTGACCAAACGCTTGCAAGCGGCAGCCATTCAGCCAAAAAAACCCACCACCGACCGTGGCGTCGTTCGGTTTAGATCGGTGCGGTTCCCTTCCCTTCCTCCTCCGGTCTCCCCCTCAACAGCGGCGTCGCGGTGGTGATGTGGAGGCACCCGGCGCGCGTGTCGGCGCGTGCCCATCCCGACGAGCCGTGATTTGTTCCGTCGCGTGACCTTCCCCCTCTTATCGCCTCGCTTCCCATTCCTGCCTCTGACTCGGACGCCCTTTTGTCCCCACGCGCACCGGTCCGCGACCGCGAGCGAGACGAAACCAACTCATCCCTCTCTCTCTTGATCACCTCCAAATCTCCAATCTCCCCGTCTCCCACACGCCATGCCCATCGTGCCCGCGGCTGCGTCCGTGTGCAGCAGTTAGCCCTCGCGCCTGAGCCTCTCTCTCGCAGCTGTGGCCATGGATGCGATCAGCAGCGAGGCGCCGGTGGGGGTGTTCGCGATCGGCCCGTCCACGGCGCTGGGCCGGGCGGTGGCGCTGCGGGTGCTGCTCTGTGGGTCGCTGGCGCGGCTGCGGCACCGCCTCGCCGCGGCGCTGCGCGCCGCAGTGCCCCTGGCGGCGGCCTGGCTGCACCCGCGGGACAACACGCGCGGGATCCTGCTCGCCGTCTGCGCCGTCGCGCTCCTGCTGCGGGGGCGGGGCGGGCGCGCGGGGTTCCGGGCGCGGGTGCAGTCCGCGTACCGCCGCAAGTTCTGGCGGAACATGATGCGCGCCGCTCTCACCTACGAGGAGTGGGCGCACGCCGCGCGGATGCTGGACCGCGAGACCCCGCGCCGCGCCACCACCGACGCCGACCTCTACGACGAGGAGCTCGTGCGAAACAAGCTCCGCGAGCTCAGGCACCGCCGCCAGGAGGGGTCTCTAAGGGACATCGTCTTCTGCATGCGCGCCGACCTGCTCAGGAATCTCGGCAACATGTGCAACCCCGAGCTCCACAAGGGGAGGCTGCAGGTACTGCGCTAATCATCTCCTGCATTACGCAAGCAATTTCGACGCAATACGATGGTTGTTTGAAATTAGGACAGCTCATTGTCAGAACTTTAGGAATGCTTCTACTTTACCTTTGTTACAACTGAAGTAAAGTAATTCCATTACACTAAATCTGCGAAGTGAATCCACTTCCTTTGTAGTAAGTTACTATTGGAAATTTTGCCGCTTTGTTCAGATGATTCGTTCGCATTATTTCAGTACGGACATCCGAGCGTCTACTCAATGCCTATTGTTATATGCTATATTTCCAGGTGCCGAAACTCATAAAGGAGTACATTGAGGAGGTATCTACTCAGCTGAAAATGGTATGCAATTCTGATTCAGACGATTTGCCCCTCGAAGAGAAACTTGCATTTATGCATGAGACAAGACATGCCTTCGGTAGAACAGCCTTGCTGCTAAGTGGAGGTGCTTCCCTAGGATGTTTTCATGTGGGTGTTGTGAAAACATTGGTCGAACATAAGCTTCTGCCGAGGATAATTTCAGGATCTAGTGTTGGCTCTATAATGTGCTCCATAGTAGCAACAAGGTCATGGCCAGAGCTGGAGAGCTTTTTCGAGGAGTGGCATTCCTTGAAATTCTTTGACCAGATGGGCGGGATCTTTCCTGTAGTTAAAAGGATTTTGACACATGGAGCTGTTCATGATATTAGACACTTGCAGACACTTTTGAGAAATCTTACCAGCAATTTAACATTCCAAGAGGCCTATGACATGACAGGCCGAATCCTTATTGTCACTGTGTGTTCTCCAAGGAAGCATGAGCCACCTCGATGCCTGAACTATTTGACATCACCTCATGTTCTCATCTGGAGTGCAGTAACTGCGTCCTGTGCTTTTCCTGGTCTTTTTGAGGCCCAAGAGTTAATGGCAAAAGACAGATTTGGAGAAACAGTTCCTTTTCATGCTCCTTTCCTTTTGGGCCTGGAAGAAAGAGTTGGTGCTACAACTCGGTGCTGGAGAGATGGGAGCTTAGAAAGCGATTTGCCCATGAAACAATTGAAGGAATTGTTCAATGTGAATCATTTCATAGTAAGCCAGGCCAATCCTCACATAGCTCCATTGTTGAGACTAAAGGAAATTATCAGGGCTTATGGCGGCAGCTTTGCTGCCAAGGTACGTGTCAAAAACATTCCATATTGCATTCTTTGTTTTTGATTATTTATTTACTTGATTTCATGGAGATATTACTTATTGCTGCCAAGGTACGTGTCAAAAACATTCCATTCCATATTGCTGGCTGTGATATTACTTGATATTGATTTCAGATTTTTTTTTCTCTTGATTGCTACATGATATCGCTTCCAATATTTCAGGCACGTTTGCGTTTTATTGGCTCAGTAGTCTAGTGTAGCACTATACTCAGCAAGGTTAACTGCAAATATTAGTTGAATTTTATGGCTGAATATTCAATATACCAAAACCGCTATGGGCAGGCATCTATTGAAGTGCTTTGTTCTATAATCTCATATGTTCTTCAATACTGTCTGTATGTAGCTGGCTGAACTTGCTGAGATGGAAGTTAAGCATAGGTGCAATCAAATTCTCGAACTTGGATTTCCTTTAGGAGGAATAGCTAAGTTGTTTGCTCAAGATTGGGAAGGTGATGTCACAGT
The DNA here is from genome assembly GCA_003991445.1 of Oryza meyeriana var. granulata. Taxonomy (NCBI): domain Eukaryota; kingdom Viridiplantae; phylum Streptophyta; class Magnoliopsida; order Poales; family Poaceae; genus Oryza; species Oryza meyeriana. The sequence goes on along the minus strand of RYFJ01000183.1, from coordinate 414,436 downwards.
TGTTATGCCAGCCACTCTTGCTCAGGTCTTTAATATTTCCCATTCCTTTCTTTCACAAATATCCTTGGCACTAACTGGTGAACTTACAAATGATTTCTTTCCTGTTATCATCAGTATTCCAAGATCATACAGAATCCATCTTATGCTGAGCTTCAGAAGGCCGCAAATCAGGGTAGGCGATGCACCTGGGAGAAGTTAGCAGCCATCAGGGCAAATTGTGCTATTGAGCTGGTACTAGATGAATGTGTTGCCCTGTTGAACCATATGCGTAGGCTAAAGAGAAGTGCGGAAAGAGCAGCCGCTTCACAAGGACATGGTCCAACCATCAGACTCTGCCCATCTAGGAGGATTCCATCATGGAATCTCATAGCAAGAGAAAATTCATCTGGTTCCCTGGAGGAGGAATTCCTTATATCTCCTACTCGTATAAACCAACATGCAGATGGAGGAATTACTGGACCATCTAACAAAAACCATCATGTCCAACCGAATGTACATGATAACAGTGACAGTGAATCTGAGAGTATAGACTTAAACTCATGGACGAGAAGTGGTGGCCCTCTTATGAGGACAGCCTCAGCCAATAAATTCGTTAGTTTTGTTCAGAATCTTGAGATTGACAGAGAGTTCAGAACAATCTCATCGAGGGAAGATAGAACTGATGTTGTAACACCAAATACTAATTTCTTGGTTTCTCAGGCAATTGGTAGAGAATCTGTTGAGAGCAGTGCAATGCCTATTACTCCCGATAGGAGCTCAGGCAATTCAAGTTATGATCCTCATGATAGTAATGCCCCTAGATCTCCATTTGGTTGTTCAACAAGTATCATGGTTTCTGAAGGCGACTTACTGCAACCCGAAAAGATTGAAAATGGTATTTTGTTTAATGTTGTGAGAAGGGATGCCCTTCTAACATCTACTGGTGGAGTTGAGCTTCAGGGATCATTGCAGGAACCAGACGTGGAAACAATACAGACTGTGTGCCTTGATGGTGCTTCGGATGATGACGATGTGGGATTAAATGCTAGTGACGAAGCAGGAATTGACCCTGGAGCATACATGAGCAGCCAAAATACACATCAGGGGTCTTCACAAGAAGAAAAAATAAATCTGTCCTCTTCAGTAGATTGTGAAGCTGAAACAAATACTAGTAAATCGGAGGGTTCATCTCTGTTTGATATTGGTATGGAGATTCGTCCAGCAATCTTGAGCACAGAAAGTAGTCTGTACGACAAGTCTTCTGCAAAAATAGGACTGGGGACAGTACATTCAGAATGTACTGGCAATTCAGGTGCTGGGAAGGGTGAAGTTGACTCAGGGGCTGCTAATAAAGGATATTCCTATTTTTCTCACATGGCAGATACTGTTAAATTTTCTGAAAGCTGTGAAACTAGGCAGCATCATGAAGTGAATGTAGAAGCTTTAACCTCATACCCTGTTTCAGTTTCGGAAGATGATACGCCTGGCGGCTTAAATTTGAGTGAAAAAACGGCTACAAATTTCAGTGGCAAAGCTGATGCTCCAGTATCTAGAAGAAATGAAGTTGAGCAGCATAACAAATCTCCACTGGAAACATGCCTAGACCCAGAAACGGTACAATCTGGGCCTTGTAGTTCTACTTTGGAGGGAAACAACAGCTACAATTCCGAGGAAATACAAGTTGTTTGCTCTACCTCAGGAACCTATTAGCAGTTAAGACAAGGAGGAAAATATTGGATTTATCATATGAAAAAACAACTTCAGTGCTCGTAGTAGAGAGCATATGCTGATCTGCGCCACGTTCTGTTGTCAATTTAAATTCGCGCATTATCAAATACCTATGAGTCGTTGTAGGTTAGTAAACTGGAGGATGAGGTACTTTTAATGCTAGGAAGTGCTAACAATTGAGTCTCTGAACTAGAAGAAAGTCCTTGTAAATAGGAAAAATAAATTCTAATGCTTTTGTTCAATTGAGGATTATCCTGGTAATCTAGTTGTAATATAATTTGTAACGCACAACGATTGTATCTGTTGAAGACATGGCGGACGAACACCGGTCGTTCAACCAGCTTAAACATTTCACCTCCTATTTGGTGGCTTGGCTTGGTTGTGTGCAACAAGTAAAGGCCATCATGAACAGGGTGTTTGAAGCTGCCGTTTGACAAAAGTAAAACAAATTGCACTTCTGGGTGTTTGAAGCTGCTGCTTGACATAAGTAAAACAAATTGCACTTCTGCTCAGTGCTCACTCACTAGACCTCATCACTAGGATGATGATTAGTTGGTACGTTGTGGAAGATCAAGGATGCAGAATGTCACCAAACTAATTAGTTGACCCGGGATTTGAGGTAATACAGAATGTGACCGCTGCGTGGTCGTTTTTTGGAGATATCGTGGACGGACACGATGATGCTGGCGGTGGCGGGCCGATGAGCAACCCTGGGCACGATGAACGCGTAGCAGTCCGCCGGCTACGACCAACCGGAGAGAGCCGTACTCCTCACCGGGAACTCCGACGACTGCCGCCACCCTGTGGCGCGGCAGTGGAACGCGACGTGGCACTCGAACTTGGGCTTCGCGTTCGCGGCATGGGGCTCCAGGAGGAGCACGGCGCCGGCGAGGCCGGCGGGTCCGGCCGGCGCGCCGTCGACCAGGAACAGGTGGCCGCTGTCCGCGTCACGGAGGATGACCCGCTTGCCCTCCTGGACCTGGAGGTCGAACGCCCTGGCGCGCCTGAACTCGGTGGCGCGGCCACCATGGCTGCCGGTGAAGTGCGGGAGCAGCGATGAGGCCGCGCCGGCGAAGCCACACCCGGGCTCCGGGCAGAAACACGGCGCGTGCGGGCACTAGCCCTCGTGCCTGTCGCTGTCCTGGTAGGCCGTCTTGGCGTCGCACCAGTAGCCGGCGTTGGGGCAAGGCATCATGATGGACTGCAGGATGTGCTCCACGGCGATGCAGCGATTGTGCTCGGTGTCCATGGCGCAGAGGTGGCACCTCTTCTTGTCCAGGAGCTTGCCATGGCAGGACGAACAAATTACATGCCCAACTCCACACTACAAAAATGACCGGAAAAACAGCCAAGGAAGATCAATAAGAAACAGGAAAAAAAAGAAACCATTTTTTTGCAAGAGTTGAAAGCAACAGATGATACAAGAAAGAGAAGGATTAAGCACCTGCAAGACTGGAGGCTTGAGGGGATGACAGCAGACTGTGCAGTCGAGAACCTCCAGATCGACGGTGGCATTGCTGGCGATGGAGCTCCTCTGCCTGGCGCTCTGCTCCATCGCTCCCTCTCCTCTTGCTTCCTACTGCTAGTTCATGAACTCATGGTCATGGCGATTGCCAATTTGCCACTCGAAATACTAGCTCAACGGCTAAGAACTCACTTTTCTTTTGGTCAGGCTAGGTGCGGTAGGCGTGTGGTAAGTCTGATGGATTGGACTGGACGTTTGACAAGCAACCAACGGCTTGGCTCGGAGGGAGCTGCATTTTGAAACCGTCTATTCTTCTCCTGTTCATTAGAGGAGGAGAACTGAAGAAGATCCCTTGGAGATGCGTCCAGACCTCCTGGGTCAATCCTTTGAACCCAGGATTGAGAAAATGGGGAAATAAAAAAGCAGAAGATTTTAACATGAATGCAACGGTGAGGAATATTGCAAAAATAGGAAAAATACAGAAATGACTGTTGATTAGATCGCAAAAAAACACTGGAATTTGACGAGAAATAAAGACTCAACGAAACTTTTTATGAGGTTGGATCTTATATTAAATTTTCTCCAAAACTTTCATAAAATGAGGCAACCCATAGAAATTTCATAGGATACAATCCTTCATTCGAAAGGGCCATTTTAAAAAATCCCATAAGAATGAAATCCCCCAAAATTTCTATGCTTTCGCTTCAAATTAAAAGGGGTCGTAAAATACAAAAGGATGGCATTTCTACCGGACGGCTAATGATGCTCTGGACCTGCCGCCGGCATTTGAATTCGAAATACGACAGGATCTCTGTCGTCCAAACACCCAAAGAGAATAACACCATTGCTATAGGAAAACAATGTGAATTTTGGCCAGGCCTGGTTCTTTTTGGTTGAATGGATGATTGATTATCTGATTTTATGATAATATTCGAGGATATAACGAATGAATAAATGGGAATATATTCTATGCACACAAGCTTCGGACGCACACATTATGCACACCAACTAACAAATATCACCAATTTTTTTTAAAAAAATGTACATGCACTTCTAATAGTATCAAGTCTCAACTTTAAATTCCATAGAGAGCAATAAAAAGACAAAATTTTGATAAATTTATACTCTTAAAATTATCAGATTTTTTTTTGCTACGGCTAAAACATAATGAAGTTGAAGTTGAGATTTTACACATAGGTGTAACACTATTGAAAATACATGTACATATATTTCTAGAATTTTCGATAATATTTGTTAGTCGGTGCACATAATTGTGTACCCGATGCTTGTGTGCATAGGATACGTCCCTTAATTTTACTATTATAAAGTTGAATAGTTGTTTTAAAAAGTATCCTGAGAAATTTATATATAGAAAACTTTTGCAAAAACCGCACTGTTGAGGAGCTTGGGAAAAGAACAGGCACTACAAGAGATTTGATCTTTTATGACAAAAAAATTATGACGTTTGAGAAAAACATCATTGAATATATGCAGTGCGTGATGAAATTTTTGGTTGCGTCGTAGAAATGACGGGGGCCCTGAACTTGCCTATACATTGTGACGATACAGAAATATTCATCATAAAAAATCGAAGGACTGTCGTCATTGAATATAACATGGATGAGTAGTGATGAAATATTGACATTATGACATTTCTTATTCATCACAAAATGTTATGAGACATATGATGATTATTCTTTCGTCATAGTAATGTCTCACTAGGGAATATTCTCTATATGTAACGACGGATTGTATTTTCGTCATCGATTTTTATAGGTTACATGTCATCCTATCCCTGACCTGAGCCCGAGCCCACTCATTTCTCATCCACTCGTTGTTCATATTTTGCAAGTGAGAGTTACTCCAGTGAAGCAAGACATTGGCTTAGATCTGCTCAATTCATAAGGAGAGATGTGAAGGTTAGGTATTAGATTTGTAGGAAATTTGGCCCCTTCTCCTCAATTTGTCCTAATGGGTATAGCCTAATTAACATCACAAGATTTGCCTTCTATGCATAAAGGTTAGTTTTCTTAGCATGAGTATTTCTTGATATCCTATTTTCTATGAGATGAAGTTGTGTTGTTTAATTGGTTTTGTTGGATTTCCCCACTTGAAATTTTTTTGTAAGAAGTAAAAAAAAGCCTTCCAAAATGCAATTTATTTGGATGCATGGAAGATGCTCGATGAAATGTGTGAATGAGACTGTTTGCTTTTCTAATCATAAATAAGGGGATAAATGCCATATTTGTATAAATGTTATGAGATCAAATTTATTAGAGTTTTTACCATGAATTAGTATAATGTTTTTGACGGCTTGTATACATGGAACATACTAACTAAGCTTTTCCAACAAAAAAAATGACTAGAAGTACAACTTTTGCTAGTAGTTGCATTAACATTGCATTGTATATTTGTATGCCACTATTAATTTATAAAAAAGTATCTAACTTACATTTTATGACCAGATGGATAGAACCTGGATGAATCAAAGACCATTTACCCCCGCCTATATTAATGGTGTGAAGAACTTCATGAATTTTGTTCGAGCGCGTTTTGATGAAAATGATGAAATACTCTATCCATGTTGTGAATGTCTCAATCAAAAGCTTAAACCTCAAGCAGAAGTGGAAGACCATATATATATTTATGGCATGTTAAGTACTTACAGTAGGTGGGTTTATCATGGAGAATCACTTATTCTTGAAGATGTGAAAAATAATGAGATTGAGAGCCAAGCACCTGATTACATGGAAAATGTACCTCATGATGAGTTTGGAGCAGACGAGGATGACGAAGAAGAAGATGAAATCCCACAGCTACTAGGAGACTTATACACCACAAGGTCTCAAGATAGAGGTAAACCAATGTTTACAAATATCTTAGAGGATGCCAAAACTGAACTTTATCCAGGATGTGCCAGCTTTTCCAGATTTTCTTTTCTCATTAAGTTGCTTCATATCAAGTCCTACTACAGGATTACCAACTCTGCTTTTGATGCACTACTTCAGTTGCTTTCCATGGCATTCCCAGCTGGTAATACACTACCAAAATCTTACTATGAGACAAAAAATTTCCTCCGTGAGTTAGGGCTAGGGTATGAATCAATTCATGTGTGCACAAACAATTGTGTCCTTTTTCAGAAAGAGTATGCCAAACATGATCATTGCATAGTTTGTAAAGAATCAAGGTGGAATGACTCAAATGGAAAAAAAAGAATTCCTCGAAAGGTATTGCGTTATTTTTCCGTTAAGCCAAGATTACAACAATTATTCATATCAAAAGAAACAGTAGAGAACACTCAATGGCATAAGGTGAAGCAGCAGCACATTGAGAATGAAATGAGGCACCCTGCTGATGGTGAGGCATGGAAGGATTTTGATAGAGAGTATGAATGGTTTGCACAAGATGCGAGAAATCTGAGACTAGGCCTTGCTACAGATGGTTTTAATCCTTTTGGCAATATGAGCAACTCATATAGCATGTGGCCTGTATTTATTGTGCCGTATAACTTTCCACCATGGACATGCATGGATCAATCTAACTTTATGATGACCTTACTTATCCCAGGCCCAAAAGCTCCAGGAAAGGATTTTGATTTATTTATGCAACCGTTCATAGAGGATATGCTTGATTTATGGGATGGTGTTCGTACCTATGACGCATTTAGTGAAAGTATGTTTGATCTGCATGCTGCAATTATATCATGTACTCATGATTACCCAGCATTAGGCACTGTATCAGGGCGTAGCACAAAAGGATATTATGTGTGTGTGCATTGTGATGAAGATCCTTGTTCGCAGAGACTAAGGCACAAAATTGGCTATTTTGGCCACCGTCGTTTCCTTCCAACAGATCATCCTTGGCGAAGAAGCAAAGCATTTAATGGTCAACATGAAAATCGGGAAAAACCAAGAGAATTTTCAATTGAAGAACTATTGCAAAAATTGGAGGAGGTTAAAGATTTTAAACCAGGAAAACACACTATCAACAGGAAAAGAAAACACACTGAGAAGGATCAGCCAAGATGGAACCGGAAGGTTAGCCTTTTTGACTTGCCATATTGGTCACATTTGAAGTTGAGGCATAATCTAGATGTAATGCATATTGAGAAGAATATATGTGATAATCTTTTAGGTACACTTCTTGATATTGAAGGAAAGACAAAGGACACTATTAGTGCTAGGATTGATTTACAAGATCTTGGCATTAGAAATGAACTACACTTAAAGCAAGATGGAAATTCATATATTATGCCACCAGCATGCTATACCATGACAAAGGAACAAAAGATTTCATTTTTAGAATTTTTAAGGGATGTAAAATTTCCGGATGGATATGCTTCAAACTTGTCAAGGTGTATTAATATTGAGCAACGCAAGGTGCTAGGATTGAAAACACATGATTGCCATATCCTTTTGCAAAGAATTCTTCCAGCTGGTTTGCGAGGATTGATACGTAAGGATATCTATGAAGCAATTGCTGAGCTGGGAAACTTTTTTAGGCAATTGTGTTGTAAAACTCTCAAGGTTGACAATTTACAGCAGCTTAGAGCAGAAATTCCAATAATTCTTTGCAAACTTGAAAAGATTTTTCCACCTGCTTTTTTTGATGTGATGGTACACTTGGCTATACATTTACCTGACGAGGCACTTCTTAGAGGTCCAGTACAATATGGGTGGATGTTTCCTGTTGAAAGGCGACTGCGTACATTGAAACGTTTTGTGCGAAACATGGCAAGGCCCGAAGGATCAATCGCAGAGGCATACATAGTTGACGAGTGTTTGACATTTTGCTCAAGATATTTCAGTGACACTAAAACTAGATTTAACCAGCAAGGAAGGAATCAAAATATAATAGAAAAACATGCATCGCAAGATGGTCTCTCAGTTTTTATGCATGGTACTAATTTACTTGGAGCCTTAAAGATTGCATATTTCGATACTGAATATGAGAAGATGATGTGGTATGTTCTAAATAATTGTCCTGAAGTTGATCACTACAAAAGGTATCCACTCATTGGTGACTTGCTTAACTTTGACTATAATTTTTTTTTAGTTCCAATATGAGTTTTATTTTGCAGGCAATTTAGGGAAGAATTAGAATGTGAAAGTCAACAAGATGTTGATGAAAGACTTGAAAAGAGATTTGCAAAATGGTTCAAGAAACACGTAATGAATTTCTCTTTCATACAATATCATTTATTATATTTGTCTGGACAGGTTCTTCCATATAATAGATTCATCCTATTTTTTCATTACAGATTGCAAGGTTACGTGGTGCAGGAGCAACAGAAGTAAGTGATGATTTGTATGCACTATCGTGTGGTCCAGAAAAGCGAGTCAGTGTTTTCTCATCATGTATTGTCAATGGTATTCGATATCACACTGCTGCACGTGAGAAATTTCGAAAGACACAAAATAGTGGCATCATGACTGAAGGCACACATAAGGATGATCTTACAGAGTTTTATGGCATCCTAAAAGAAGTACTTGTTCTTCAGTACGCGTCAAATAAACAATTTAGTCGATCCGTTGTTTTATTTAGATGCGACTGGTTTAATTTAGAGGGCAGGAAAACACATATAAGAGATGATGGGTACTTTACAAGCATCAATATTGCAAGCTTTTGGTACAAAAATGATCCTTTTATTTTGGCTACTCAAGCCACACAAGTATTTTACGTGAATGACACAAAGTTCGGTAAAAATTGGCGAGTGGCACAAAAGTTTTATCATAGGCATGTATATGATGTTCCTGAAACTGATGCATCTAATGGCAAGGAAATTGATGAATTTCGAAGCGATGATGTTGCATATCAAGAAGAAAATTCTGATAGCCCTGCTTTTGTTGCACAAGATATTGATCCCCTGATGGAAACTCTGAACCGTGAGAATGAAGAAAGCAACAATATTGATGCTATGTTAGTTAACAATGTCAAAAAAAACACAGCATGCCCATCTGACAGTGAAAGTGATGATGAGGATGATACTTTACTGCAGTATTTAAGTGACAATGAACATATGAGAAGTCCTAGTAGCGAAAGCGAGGATGATTGGTATGTCACTCTGCATCTATTTCTTTATATATATATATATATATATATATATATATATATATATATATATATATATATATATATAAACATAGCTAGAGAGTATATTATTGTTTGCATAGTATAACAGATTTATTATATGTTGCTTTCAGATCAACATACAACGTTGGAAAGGGAACAGTGATGGAGAAACTTTCCTCTCTTTCCCGTTACTTTCCCGTTTCCTTTTTTGCCTCCGACCCATTCTCAGCGGGAGGAGGGCGCGGGCGAGGGCGTGAGGGCGCGGGCGAGGGCGAGGGGCGCGGGCGCGGGCGGGGCGAGGGGGCGCGGGCGCGGGAGCGAGGGCGCGGGCGAGGGCGAGGGGCGCGGGCGCGAGGGCGCGGGCGAGGGCGAGGGCGCGGGCGCGAGGCGAGGGCGCGGCGCGAGGGCGCGGGCGCGGGCGCGGGCGAGGGCGAGGGGCGCGGGCGCGAGGGCGCGGGCGCGGGCGAGGGTGAGGGGCGCTGAAGTGACTATGTTTGTCTCATTTGTTGGCTTGTTGCCATGTGATGTGCATATGAAGAACAAACTATATATCTATGTCGTTTAGTTGCTGAAGTGATCCTATTTCACCTTTGCTTGATGATTACAAATTATGTCGCCGCCCGTCTACCGTTTACCATTTACGTTTTCATTGCAAGTTTTATATGAGATGATGAAGTGTGGTGCAACAAAATTATAACGCTCGACTGTATAATGGAGGTCCAATTTCTATGATGATAACACATTTTTTTTGTCACAGATATACATTTTTCCAATGACAAAGTAGCCATAATTTGCCATACAATTTTTAATATTTACGACAAAATTTCTATATTTCGTCACAATTATCGAACTCACCGTTCCGAGGAAGCCTAAGATTTTGAGAAAATCCCTTATTAAAGTATATGATGTCCGTAAATAAAAAAACTTTTTCTTAATTTCATCGAACCATTCAAGAGTAATTTGTGGTCAAAGTTCAATTAGTAAAGTTAAAATTCTCAGCTATTTATGTCTTGCGTGTTTGATCTATGACTTAAAAAAAACAAAATTTCGTTCACATGTAATTTTTCCTCTGTCCACTAAAACAATCTCAGGTGGCTGAAAAAAGTTCCCTCCAAATCGTAAGGTCCGCGGGCAGAACTTCCCTCCAAAATTTTGGCACTGCTCAGTGGCCTAGTGAAATGTCACATTTATAGTAGGAGATTCCTCTGTTGCTACTGCCTCATGGAGGTTATTTCTGTCATTTCCTGTCATATAGCTTCCAGTACCATCTTATTCTCTGAGCATTCCAGGTCCTTCACTCATTGTCTCACTTAGTTCTTCCCCCCTCTCATCAAAGTCATCTCTACCAAAATCATGGCTCTCCCACTAAATCGGCAGCAGCAATGACACCATTCATCTCAAAATTAGCTATTACTCCTCACCTGCAAGACTCTCCCCAAATCTGCATCACCACCACCCAAAGAAAAATCACAGGTTATAGCTCTCAAGGACAAGGTACAACACGAGAAACCTAAGACACCAAGCCAATTGGAGTTCAACTATTGATTGAAATTTCAGCCTCAAAATTGGTTCTTTCTCGCCATCCAAGAGCACCTACAGGTAAGCCTTTCACCCTAATTTTCTTTTTGTCCAAGATGAGGGATGCATACATGCGTAGTTCATGATGCTATGAGATTCTTCCTCCAATTGTCCTTATATTTTGAGCTAAGAAACATAGAATTAATGTCTTCATGCTACTGATTCTAATTAACTAACAATATCCTGATTGATTCATTTAAGCAATGCCACTTACCCAAATTGAGAAGGAAAGGAATGAGAATATTAAGAGGAACCGAGCAAGGATGGAGTCACTTGGCTTGGTTACAAAAGCAAAACTCTTTTTACTGTGTTAAGGAACTATTGGCATAATGACTACAAAGTAGTGCCAAGAAAGAAAAGTAGTCATGAAGAATCTGGATCTGATTATGATCCTGCTGATGACAAGAGCAGCCAAACAGAAGAAAGTGATGAGGAGGATGAAATCCTGAAGAAGGGGCATATACCACCTAGGTCCCAGGTTAAGGTGCTTACACTTGTAAACTGTCTAGGGGTAATGGGTGTCAGACTGTCATCCAAAGAATATAATGTTTTGCAATCCTACTACTTTACATTGAATTGGACGTATTTTTTCTTTTGCTTAGTTCTTTTCTTGATCGACAGTAATATGAGGACTCCTACATTTGGTATGCAGGCCTCCAGTACTTCTCAAATGGCTCCTGGGTCAAAACCAAAAAGGACTGCAGGAACCTCTTCACAAGTTGATCCATGTGCTCGACATACAAGGTCAAGATCTGCCCCATTGGTCAATGCAAGTGCTACTGAAGAAAGGAGTCGAGCAAGAATAATAGAAGAGACCTCACCATGTTCTAAGCATGCTCCAAGTCCTGCTCCTATGCCAAGTCCTACAATTAGCACATCCTTAGCTAGACCAAGCTCTCGGACAAGCAATGATGTAAATATGGGCACTTTAATCGTGCAGACTACTAATGTAGCTAGTGACACTGCTAGTCAGTTTCAGGTGGACAATGCATTGGAAGGTGTAGGTAAGGAATTATAGCACACTGCATTCTAGATCTCAATCATGCAAACATAGTTCAAAATTCTAATACATTGGATATATTATTGTCCATAGATGCACCTCGAAGCCCCAAGAAGCGACGCCAGATGACTATTGGGAAAGGACTTTCCAAGTTAAACAAAGCATATGGTGCTAAAATGCACATATCTTTTGTTGAGGGGAAAAAACGACCAGAACAACCATTGCAAGCTGCAAAACTAGCATCACAGTCTGGTGTTGTGGTCCGAAATCATGTTATAATCAAACCACACTGGAAAGATTACAAGTTAGGAAGTAGCAGTGAAGATCATTTGAAAGAGTATATGGGTTATTTGGCTGTGAGTGAACTATCTTTAATATAATCTTATACTCCGGTTTCCTTCATTTGCATAGAGTACTTATAGAATATGGATTATTAAATATCTTTGAACTGATAACACAAAAGTTAGCTTTGCATTGGTTATATTTACTTTCGTTTTTTTAAAAAAAATGGATTAAAACCCAATCTCTACACAGCCAAGGTTATATTTACTTTCTATTGCTCTAAGATATAAAACATGATTTACTTTTCTTGGTATTTCAATTAAATAGATCAACTTCGACATGGATATTGATGATAAAGCAACCAAAGATGTTTGTGTTGATCTGCTAAAGAATGGGGTACGACAACAGCGCTACAAACTTAAAAAGCGGTACTTCAATGGCATTCCAGAAAATGAAGTATTAAGAAGACCACCACCAGGAATGGATGCAACTGACTGGGAATTGCTTGTGCATAAATGGTCTGACCAGAAGCACAAGGTATGTGACAAAATGAAGTGTTTATGTGAATTTGTGCATTTGACAATATATTATATTTGTCCGGCCTTCTTACAGGAAACTTTTGAAAAAAACAAACAAAACTGGGCACGGGTCAGACTTCACCAGGCCACTGGTTCTCGGAGTTATATTGCCCAATGCTTTTCTATAGTAAGCATACATTTATATTAGTTTCTTTACTGCATTATAATTTCTACAATGTTGCATGCTTAAATTAACAGTGGCAAAATTTATCGTTTGATGTAGAAGGACAACAACACTAGTGGTGAGGAACTAAATGCAATTGATTTTTTCAAGAGCTGTCATTACAACAAGAAAAAGGGATTCAGTGAGGCTGCACAGCAAGCGATTGTAAGTAACATATTGCAATATTATAAAAAAATAAATTGTATTTAGTTAGCAATGCCATATCTTTTCTCACAATAATATGGAACAAATATGCTATTGGTTTTGAAGTCGTGTAGGAACAGAACAACAACCAATTTCCTTAAAACCATTTCTGCAACTCTACAGCTTGTTATGCATTTTTCTTTGCTTTCTACCAAATTTTCAACATAGTAACCAGTAGCTTCTAAGTATTTGTGTAGTACTATCTTCCGTTCCCTTTTTTCTTGTGAAACTGTCATATGTATTTGTTAACTGTCACATCATAGGACACTATGGACTCAATGAGGGATCGCACTCTAGAAGAAGGTGAAGAGCCTAAATCTGATGTGAATATTGTGTCTGAAGTTCTCGCTGGATATAGTAAATCTAGCAAATTCTTGCAGAACATTGGTGTTCAATCTGCTAGTTCACAGAAATCTGCCAGGGCTACATCGTCTGCTTGCCTCCAACAGCTTCAGGAAACTCTCATATTGCAAGAAGAGAGTGCTAGAAGAAATGACGAAGAGATGCGTGCAACAGTTGAATCTCAGCAGGAAGAGATTGATGGTTTGAAAAATCTCCTGCAAGAGTCAAATGAGGCAAGAAGGAAGAATGAGGAGGAGATGGAATCATTGAGGAAGAAGCAAGCAGAAACTGATGAAATACTAAAACGTATCTTGAGCACACAAGCATTCTGATCAATCTTGTGTGGAGGGACAAAGGATTATAGAAGTTTGCTTTTGACATTAGCTAGGTTGATAGGCTAGGAAATGGAAGCATTTTTTTTTGCATCCATGTGGTGTTGGATGAGCCTCTGAGAATTCAAGAGCATTATATATTTTGCTTTTGTGAGAGTACTTAACTCACATTAGAAGTAACAGTATCGTTAATTAAGTACTATGATCTGATGTAATGAATCTGGTGATGATTATGCTAGATGAAGTTCTAATTTCAGTTCCCTCTATTTGTATGGATATGTGGTATTATGTAGTATGCTTTATGGTGGTATTATATATGTTGCATGTCAATTTCATTTGATCAAACTATTTATTCATTTGCATACCATTTCAAAGGTGATGAATGCAAATGTCCTTATGACAAATAAAATATGTCATAAATATGTGGTGATCTATGAAGATCTAGTAATTCGTCATAGTATAAGCTCTCCCTCAACCCACGGACTAATTTATTTATGACGAAACTCAATGAATATGTGACATTATTACGTGCTATGCATGACAAAACTTTTCATCATAGAAAAGTACTACATTATGACGTTCCCATATTCGTCATTGAAGGAAAGAGATTCCATGACGCGTACAAATATTTCATCATAAAGTGTAATTTGTGACGGGGCTTCCATGATGAACCGTGTGACAAAAATATTATGTCATAGTGAGTATTATATGACGAATACTGCACATAATATGACGTTTTACAACCATCATAGAACATTAGATTCCTTGTAGTGAGGGCCAGCATCTATTTGTTGGCTTATCACCTGCAGCAAAAATTTGGATTTTCAAACATAATTTTAGAATTGATTTTAGGGTTTATTAATAATTGTAGTCTATTTTACAGCATTGACTTTTGAACCGCTAATAACACAGATATAAAAGTTTCACCCATAAATTATTTTGGGTCACTTTGTTTATTTTTGGAGTGCAATATGGGTGCTAAACTACATGATGTAAACTAGAGTAGTGAATCGAATGATGCAATTGGTTTGGGCATGCTCAAATCCAAAATTTTGGATATGCCTTGTTGGTTCAGACAATTTACCAAAATTTTGTGCCACAAGTTGTCAGAGCCACAGTTTTTGGGGTGCTCAAAGAGCTTGCCAAACTTTCAATGAAATTCCAACTAACAATTTTAGTTCCTAGCTGCTCTCCCTAACCTATTGGTTTCTCTAATTTTTTCCAATGAACTTCCTATTTTGGAACATTGATACCTCGGCTACCAGAGCAGGATTCTTTCTATTTGTCATGCCTACACTTTTTTTTAAATTAATATATCTCCAAGATAGATAATATAGCTAGACATTTATAATCCAGAACAGCAAATTTAACAACTACTTTTCCTTTTTTTTTGGAACATCTAGGATTTTTTTTGTTTTCTTAGCACTTCTAAAAAGACATCCACCCACTTTTAGTGTATACAATAGGTAGGGAGATATGAATTTTTTCTATGATCAACAAACAAGCTAACATGTTTCAACGTTTGGAAGGTTACAAAGCCGTTTGCATCTAGGTCCAAACCTTTGACCTCCTCATTTAATCATAAAAGTGACAGAAAATAGTTTTCTCTCATGTTCATGATGACATATATGCAAATCACTCTCTCTTTCCATTCCTTTTTTTGGATCACAAATTACACTTTCTTGAAGCCATATGGTTATATATGTATCAATAGTTAATTAGAGAAATGACACTTGTGTACTCATGATATTTAATATAACTACTTAGAAGGAAAACAAAATTATTACTATTATTATTATTGTTATTATTCCAACATCCAATAGTACATAGCTGCAAAGCAATCAGCACGCAATCTTTTATTTCTGGTAGTTTATTTGAAAACCATCCCTAGCAATCCAAGCCTATGATGACACAGTCCTGATATCTTGGAAGCTCCTATAGGCATGACTAGGAGTGAACACGCCTAACTCATCTCCCCTGTTGTGCTTGAGTCTCCTAGCTTCTTCTCTTGATATATGATATGCATTTGCCACAACATCATCAGGAAGCGCACGGAAGATGGAATTCTTTCCTGCGATGTGGCTAACAATGGAGTTAGGGTTGGTTTTGAATGCAATGTATGAGCATCCTTCTCTTTGTGCCTTTTTCACAACTACATGGTGTTGTGGTATAATTAGTAGCTGCCCAGGACGAAGCTCTCCATCAAATACTGCCTTTCCATTGTTGTTGACAACCTGAACCCGGGAACGACCTTGAGTAATATAGACGATGCTATGAGCATTGATGTTCCAAAAAGGTGAAAGGAGTGCATTCTACAACAAAAATATTGTAAAATATATTGTCAACATAATTTTTAATATATTTTCTTTGCCAAGATAATATATCATGTGCTTTTACCTGGTACAAGTTCACTTTTACGGCACTCATCTGTATAAGATTAAGAATTGGAAACTTCTGCCCATTTAGATATGTGATCCTTCCTGCTCTGGGGTTGTATGTATCAGCGAGGTTCGGGTTGTCGATATTTTGTCTTACCCTCAGGGTACAAAAGGTCTCATCCAAACCATTAGAGCAACCGCCTTGTAGTTGTTTTTCTCGGTATTGTTTCTGACCGTACTCACTCGGTTGCATCTGTTCTTGTTGTTGCTCTTGTAATGATGCATATGGTTTTAGCAATTCAAGCCCATGCTCGACACGAACTATTTCTCCTCTTTGGTCATTTTGACATTGGAGTTGCCTTGCTACTAAACTGCTAATGCCAAGAGCCTCGCTAAGTAGTTCAACACTAAAGCCACCAAAGATGTTCTTTGAACTCTCCCTTGCCTCAGATCTATACAATTGTTGACCTATCTTATTGTTGCCGGCTAAAAAGAAATCCTAGCAATCCATAAACAAAAAATCGGTATGTCAAAGAGAGTAGCCCAATAAATCAAAGAAATACATAGAAACTTGGGGTGTTGACAATAAATAAGCTATGATTAATTACCCTTTGTCTAGGATCAAGCTGGTTAGCGCTGTTGTATATATCAGTGACATATATGGCAACAATTGGTACTTCACCATCATTGTAGCACCAATGAGCTACACCAGCAGGTAATGCAACAACATCTCCTTGTTTGAAACGGTGGATCTTTTGATGTTCATCTCTAAATTTATGGCTTTGGCTTTGTCCCTCGAATGACTGGGCATGCCCGGATTGTTGGAACTGTTGTTGGTAGGTCTCAGGACATCCTGGGAAAGTTGGTCCTATTATACCTCTACCTACAAATCCAGGATTTCATGTTAATAAAAAGGATATAAGAGCAAGGATTATTCAATATATACTTAAATGGATGCACAAACCTTGGATGATATACACTAAAGTTGCTCCATTTGAGTAATGAGGTAGTAGAAGACCTCTTGGTTCAATTACTCGACGGACAACAGATACTCCAGTACATTGAAACAACTGATTAGAGACATCATAAAACTCAGTTGTACCAGCTTGGGACCTTATGGTGCGAATCGGCTCAAATGCTTGCAACTGATCAAATCTACACTCTCTTGGACTTCCACGGCGAGAACTCTGCCATTGACTAGTACTCAGACTTGGAAATTGGGCTAACGAGCCATGACACAAGAGGAACAAGCAAATGAAGGAGAAAGCTATGGGGAATTTGATGTTTGCCATGTTTCTTGTGGGACTAAATGCTTTTGTGAGAAATGGTGATATGTGTTGGTCCTTTTATAATCAAGTAAAGTAATCTCCATCCAAAGGTTAAGATAGAGTTTGTTAATGTCCAGATCTGAAATGACTCATTAGATAGGAAGTAAGGTACACGAAAGGTGGATAGATAAGTGTAGACATACAAATGTGCATGAGCGGCACAATGCTATGTTCAATCTCCCTTTCTTTTCCTTTCATTGTACAGTGATCCTTCTTGTCATGTTCTACAAAGGATTGCTTCTAATGTGGACTACATGTTGTGTATTGCTTTAGTGATTGCTTTGGAGATGGAACTTTAGATTGAGCATATGATCAGTTAGACTTTTACTACTATATTTTGAAGTCACGGAAGGTGGATAAGTCATAACCGCGTCATATATTATCCCTTGTATTGCTACATGATTCAGAACAATCAGTTGAACTTACTACTACATTTGGAGTCACGAAAGGTGGATAAGTCATAACCACATCATATATTATCTCTTGTGTTGCTACATGACAAACAAATTGCAGTTTTGTTTAAGACAATTAATATATGCTTTTGGTTTTAGTTCTTTACTACCTAATCTGTTACTTTATGTATGTCTGTTGATAATCATGACATGCCAAAAATTTATGTAGAAATAAATACACTTTACACCAGGGAACTTTTTGATGGTGACATGGTAGTCAAAAGTTTAGTGAGACTTGTCAACTTTAAACTGCATTGACATGCCTGTGAAAGTTTTGCAAATACAGATCAATGATAACTAGCAAAGCCTTTGTGAAACAGTGGCCTTGCTATACCATCTATACCCCTTTCAAAGAAAGTAGCGGTGATGGCAGTGAATCTGCCATCCCACCTACTTCTATTGTAAATTTTTTAAATTACTCCTTGAACTTCTTCATATTAAGAAACAATCAAATCTAAATAGATAGCCACATATAAAATCAAATTAAGATAAATATTCTCTATTAAAAAAGGATGGGTAACACATGAAAAATATTTATTTCTTTATTTTAGACAATATTATAATATATTTTGTTTTATCCATATCAAAGCACAGGAATTCAACTAGTATCCTAAAAAACGTTGGATGGTGTCACTCCTAGGCGACCCGTGAGGCGACACCCCAGACACCGCGAGGGTCCTACCACGCCGACCACCGGCCGCCAGTGCTGCCACCAGCGGCGACACCACTGCCACCACCCAATCCATTCCTCTTCCCTCACCTTCCCTCTTTTTCCTCTCTCTTCTTTCTCCTTTTCCCATACGCAGTTCGGTTCTTCCAGATTCAATAGGACCGACAGAGCCCCATGACGAGTATAACTGGCAGCGCCAAGCTCCAAGTAGGGCTGACTAGCAGCTAGAGCGGTAGTGTCTTGGGAGGCTGGCTAGCTCGCTCCATGTGAGGGCTGGCCAGCGGCGAGGTAGGCGCTTCGGCTTCCTTGGCATACCTCAACCCTCTCGCGCGGTGGCGAAGATGGCGGAGAAGGTGGTGCTCCCCGGCGGTGGTACTCCTAGGGGCGGTGGCTGCCAAAGGGGCCTCTACGCCTAGATTCGGCCGATTGACAGCAAGGACGGTGCCTGAGGCGACGGTTCGTTCCATCATGGTGGCGGGGACAGTGGTGGTGATGGTCGGCAGTGCACACCTCGACCCTCTTGGTGCAGTGGCAAAGATGGAGGTGGAGGTGGTGCTCCCGGCAGCAACGGCCCTAGGGGCAGTGGCTGCCAGGGGATATCTACATCCAGATCTGACTGCGTGACAATGAGGGTGGTGGTGGCGTGGCGATGGTCGGCAGCGATGACCCTAGGGGCGGTGGCTGCCAGATCGTTGGCTTCCGGGTCCAGATTCGGCCACGTGGATTGGAGGTTGCTGCAACGCTTTGGCAGGACAACGGCGATCTCAATAGTGGTGCTAGCGGCAGCCGGGAGGCTGGATTCGGTCTAATGGTCAGATCCAGCATCCTTCTGATGAACAAGGCGAGGAGCGGATGAGGGCTCGTTGGAGGTGCCGGCAATGGTTAGGGAGTGATGCTGGATCTAGGGCTTAAGTGTTGTTGGATCGTAGGTATTCGTGTCTGGATATGCAACGACAAGCAGCATTGGCAGGGCCTCTTCTTCTTTGCCTCCCCTGGACGTTGTCAGCGAGCGAAGTCACTAGGGGTCGGGAGCCGTCGGGTCTAATGAATAGATTCGGTCGTCGATAGGGGCATGGCAGCGGAGGAACCGATCAAAGGTGGATGGATCGATTCTGAGGGGTTACAGGAGTTCAGGATGCTTCTCAAGATCGCCTCAGTGCGGTTTTGTGAAGCGGCAAAGCAGAATGAAAGTAGTTTTGAAGCTTAGTCTTCTAGTCGTTTCTTTGTTTTTTTTTTTCTGTTATGAGACCTGAAATAAGTATTCCTCTATCTTTTAAGTGTGTAGATATAGAGACTGAATTTCTATCCATTATTAAAAAAACCGTTGGATGCCATGTTATCTATCGGAGTTTAAGCCCAGTTTGTTCCATCAAGTCTAAACTATCGGTCTATCGCGATAGGCCAGTTCAGTCCGTTTGAGTCCGTTTGAGGTGGACCGTAGACGTTGCTTGCAAACTCTAGACTTGTTATAGGTAGCTCCATGGGCCACTGACGGAAATTCGTTTCCGAACAAATACAAGGGAGCCTTCTACAGTTTGGGCCCATATGGCCATCCCTTATTTCATGGTGCATTGTGATGGAATTTTTTTTATTTTTATTTTTATTTAATAAAATATTTACAAAACTATACCTTCATTTCAAACATTTACAAAAATATACTCCCGCCGCCCTCTAGGAGGGCGATTTTTATAAATCGCCCTTCCAGAGGGCGATTTAATGACGCGGCTGAGCCAACGGCCGTCAGCCAATTTGCAAGTAATCCTCGGGCTACCTAAAAACCGCCCTCGGAGAGGGCGGCAAGGGGCTGCCTGCAAAAATCCCCGGGGGCCAAACATTTTACAGGCGGCCCCCTCGCCCGCGCCCTCCCCCGCGCCCCTCGCCCTCGCCCTCGCCCTCGCCGCGCCCTCGCCCGTGCCCGCGCCGGCGCCTTGCCCGCCCCCGCGCCCCTCGCCCTCGCCCTTGCCATCGCCCTCGCCCGCACCCGCCCTCGCGTCCACGCCCTCGCCTGCGTCCGCGCGCCGCCCCCGCGCCCCTCGCCCTCGCCCTCGCCCGTGCCCGCGCCCGTCCCGCCGGCCCCCCGGCTACCTAAAAACCGCCCTCTCAGAGGGCGGTTTTTAAGTAGCCGGGGGGCCGCCTGCAAATTGGCTGACGGCCGTTGGCTGGGCGGCGAACGGCCATTAGCCACGTCATTAAATCGCCCTCTGGAAGGGCGATTTATAAAAATCACCCTCCCAGAGGGCGGCAGGAATATATTTTTGTAAATGTTTGAAATGAAGATATAGTTTTGTAAATATTTTATTAAATAAATATAAAAATAAAAAAAATTCCATTGTGATGGAACCATGGAAACAACACCAAAGACGTGACATCGCCGGGCAAAGACGTGACATCCAAAACGCCAATCCGCCCGGAAAAAAACTCAGGAGAGAGAGATCGAGACACAACGCCCGGCGCGACGGTCCGTGTCCAGGACGGTTACACGCATGCATATGCCCCCATGGATGGATCCCTGGAACGCATACGCGCAACCGCGCGCATGCCGTGTTTCGCCGCCGCGGCGACACGTACCAGCCGAGGGCGACGGCGTACGTCACGCACCGAAAAGACGGGACGCGGCTGCGCTCGCGGCTCACGCCTTCCGCGCCGCGCGCAGCCCTCCTCAAACCCACGCAAGCAAGGGAAAGAGTCCGCGTACGACGTGTATCTGATCACTAGCGCTTCCTCCCTGCCGCGACCGATCGGTGGTTCGTACGCGAGACGCGACGTAACGGCCGCACGGGCGAGAGCTGATCGGTGTCCGCGCGTTGCCCGGCGGTTGCACACGCCGATCCGTGCGGCCGTGGCCTCTCGCGCGTCGACGAAGTGACACGTACGTGCAGGTAGTAGTAAATGGGACCGATCTGGGAATAACCCGGCCACCGATCGGGGGTGCGGTTGTTACTCACCTTTCCGCAATACGTGACTCACTGGTTGCCTTTCTAGCTAAGGGCACACGGTAGCATCGATCTCAGTTGATCCGGTACAGAAACGATAGCATGGTATGTTACCCCTCACATGACTCGACGATTGTGCATGCCTCGAATGAGCTAAGCACCACTACGCAGTGGCCCAATACGAGTGCAGATGAAAGTGCGACTCAGTGTTTTGCTCCAACGAACGCTAGCAACGGCAAATTATGCAGCAAATTAAAACGTACGACGTGTAACGTGGATCGAACGTCTGGTCGATCGTTAAAGGGACCGAATCTTTTCTCCTCCGATCGATCTCATGATCTCCCTTTAGCTATGCATGTACATCTATGCTTGGCTTTATCTTTATGTGCCTATCGCTCAATGTGGTTTAGGAGGAGACAACAAACGTATCGTCCTGGCTCCTGTGCACCCTTTTTCTCTTGTTGCTAACAGCTTTAATTTAGTTCTTGGTCTACACTACTAGTACACCTTGGTGGAATCCACGGCAGGGTGATGCTTCTGCTATGCCTTTCAACATTGCATGGCAACGTCCAACGGAGAGAAACATGCAGGCTGCAGGTTGGCATTAGTATTTCAGTTAGAGACAACCCCTGGGGTGATGTATCCATTGTTTGTCATGTGCAGTGCGTGGCAGTACTATCATGATTGGTTGCCCGTCGACCCGGTCCTGGCACGACCAGCCGAGGCAGCGACGAAAGGGAAAGAGCCATACATGTAAAAAGAGAACAATTACTTGCATGGATCGAACTGGCTAAAGCTATAGCTAGCTCGATAGCCAGTTTCGGCAGTGGCATATGTATTCCCAGCTGGATGCTTCCTAGCTACTCACAGCTATGCTTATGTTGTATGATCAAGTCATGGACTCGTGTTAATATGTTATTCTTAAGCTAGGTCCTTAATTAAGGTCTGGCATATACGTCTGCTTCGTACGTAGATTCCAAATGGAGGCAAGCATTTTGTATTGAACAAGAATGGATTTTTCCTTGTGTATCAATACTAGATCACTATCAACATCACACCAGGGTTCACCCTACAGTCGATAGGGTGTTTGCCAACCCCCGGCAATAGGTGGTAGCACGGTTACCGTGCGATCATCGTGATAAATTCGTATTCCAAATTTTGAATTCTATGTTGTAATACAGGGTTAGTCGGTTACCATGTGATAAATGGTGGTAACTACGTGGAAAGCCACGATAACCGTACGTGTTGAAGCCGAAAAGAAATAATTATGAAAAATATAAAACGTAGTAAAAATTCTATATAATTTTGGAAAATTATAGATATCTCTAGAAAAATAATGTAATATTACATAAAACTTTTGGCATAACCTTTGCTATACTTTTTACACTTAAACAAAGTAGAAATCATATCCCTATCCATCTCTTATTTTTTTTTTATTTGTTCCAATTTTGATGGAGCTGCAAAATATGAAGTAAACTTCGCCATTTTCACAAACTTTGTTCAGCAGATAGCAATACAAATTAGGTACTACATGTAGGATTTTTTTAAAAAAATTCATCTTTTTTAAATTTAAATTTAAACAAAATTCATCAAACACTACCGATGGTTACCCTTACCGTCCCTCGCGGTAAGGTGAACCCTGCATCACAAAATTATATTATTTTTTCTTGTGGTGAAGCAAATAGTTTTCTAATTGACCTAAAAGTAAAAAAAAATGCTTCGGTGTAAATTCTTAACCGTATGGAACTAGAATTTACGACTTGTATAATCAATAGATAATGCATCTAGATTAATCTAGAAAGGAAGGTAGAAAATTAACTTTTTAATAACTTAAATTGACCAGCGAACCTTTTGTTGCAACAACGGTTGTTTCCTAAGAAACCAATCATCCAGCACAGCCACATCGGTGGGGTTCAAGTCCCCTAAGGCTGGAATCTCAATGAGGAAAATAGTCGATAGCTAGCTTGGGAGTGCCATAGGGACCTATCAATAACAACAGAGCAAACTAAAAGTTGCACTTCATTTGTATCCAGGTTGTAGTTTTTTATATTGTGAAGTTTAGTAAATGGCATGTGCTAGTTTAGGTGACTGGCGGATAAGAAAAAAAATCAGACAACTAATAAACTAATAAATAGCAAAACTGAAAATTAACAGTGTTGATTTAATCTTTGCTTATGCAGAAGATGTTTTCTAGTACAGAACTTCTCCATAAAGCCATGACCTGTTCATGCACTCCGATGCACAGCACCGCACGTGCACACAAGTGCTCCCACTAACATATACACTCCACCCATCGTAATTAAAGTGCTCCATCAGATTCGTCCTGTGGCTCGTAAAGACGCCTCCGGCCGAGCCCAAACTCCGCCGGAGAGGCGGGCAGCCAGCCGGTTCACCGAACTAAAGATCGGTGACCCTGCTACAGTGCTACGTCGTACGTACGCGCAGTGACTGGTCCTTGTCGATATCCCCCGTGCTATTGATCGTTTGTCGCGAAAACCCGCCAGAATTTAGGATCTTGTCAAGCTAAGCTCTGATCGAGTGGCCACCGCGTTTCTGTTCGTCTTTTTTTCTCCTTTGGAAAGAGTGAGCTAGCTTAGCTGCACCGATCGATGTGTGTAGTAGCTCAGTTAGTTTCGCCGACTTGTCACACTGCCGTACTTGCTTTGTCGCCTGTTCGTGGCAGTATATATATTATCCCCTTGCTGTGTCCGTCGTCACAAGTGGAGTAGTACTAGGTAGAGACACTAGCTAGAGGGATCCAGCATGGAGGTCTCAGCCATGGAGGAGGTCCTCCCGAAGAAGACGACGAACAAGGGAGGCCTCAGGACCATACCGTTCATCATCTGTAAGCGAGCCTGCATGCATGCAATCCATCCATCATTCACCTTGATTTTGCCGGCGTCTAGCTGCATGCTCGCCGGCTTTGCACGGGCATGCATGAGGCTGGCCGGGATGCATGGTTGGTTTACTCTGTTTGTTGGTCTCAGCGAACGAGATCTTCGAGAAGGTGGCCACGTTCGGGCTGCACGCCAACATGATCCTGTACCTCACCGAGAGGTACCACATGACGGCGGCCACCGGCACCGTCGTGCTCTACTTCTGGAACGCCATCTCCAACTTCCTTCCCATCTTCGGCGCCGTCCTCTCCGACTCCTGCCTCGGCCGCTTCCGCGTCATCGCCCTCGGCTCCGTTGTCAGCCTCGTCGTAAGCACACCACACATCAACCCAACTCCATTGATGGATTGATCGATCCCCGGCAATCACACGTACGTTCGGTGCGCATGCAGGGAATGTGCCTGTTGTGCCTGACGGCGATACTGCCAGCGGACAGGAGGACGGCGGAGTGCGCGGCGAGGCGGAGCGAGTGCGAGCTGGTGCCGTGGCAGCTGCCGCTGCTGTTCGCGTCGTTCCTGCTCATGTCGGTGGGGTCGGGAGGCATCCGGCCGTGCGCGCTGGCGTTCGGGGCGGACCAGCTGGACCGGCGGGACAACAGCGCCCGGAACGTGCGCACGCTGCAGACCTTCTTCAACTGGTACTACACCGTGCTGGGGCTCTCCATCGTGTTCGCCTCCACCGTCATCGTGTACATCCAGCAGGCCAAGGGGTGGGTCATCGGCTTCGCCGTGCCCGTCGTGCTCATGCTCACCGCGCTCACGCTGCTCCTCGTCGGCTCGCCCTTCTACCTCAAGGCGGCGCCCGACAGGAGCGTGCTCGTCGGCCTCGTGCAGGTGCTCGTCGCCAGCTACAGGAACAGGAGGGATCCCTTGCCGCCGGCGACGGACGACGCGTCGCGCTTCCACAACCGGGCTGGGTACAAGCCGAGGACTCCGTCGAACAGGTTGAGGTGGTTGAACCGGGCGTGCGCGCTCGGCGACAACCCGGACAAGGAGGTGAACCCCGACGACGGGTCGGAGCGCGACCCGTGGACGCTGTGCACGGTGCAGCAGGTGGAGGACGTCAAGGCGGCCATCCGCGTGCTGCCGATATGGTCGACGGGGATCATGCCCGGCGTGATCATCGGCCAGCAGATGTTCCCGGTGCTGCAGGCGAAGACGATGGAGCGGCGGGTGGGCGGGCTGGAGATACCCGCCGCGTCCTTCGGCGTCTTCAGCATCCTCACGCTCACCGTCTGGGTGGCCTTCTACGACCGCGCGCTCGTCCGCCCACTGTCGCGGCTCACCGGCCACGCGCGCGGGGTCACCCTGCGGCAGCGGATGGGCATTGGCCTGGCGCTTTTCGCCGTGGCCATGGTCGTGGCCGCGCGCACCGAGTCCGCCCGCCGCGCCGCGGCGCTCGCGGAGGGGCTCCGCGACTACGGCCCGCAGTCCGGCCGCGCCGTGCGCATGTCCGCCATGCGGCTGGTGCCGCAGCACTGCATCACCGGCCTCGCCGAGGCGCTGAACCTGATCGGGCAGATCGAATTCTACTACTCGGAGTTCCCCAAGACCATGTCCAGCATCGGCGTCTCGCTGCTCGCGCTCGGCATGGGCTTCGGCAGCTTGGCGGGGAGCGCCATCGTCGGGGCCATCAACGCCGCCACCAGGAAGGGCGGCAGCGGGGACAGCTGGCTCTCCAGCAACCTCAACAGGGGACACTACGACTACTACTACCTCGTCCTCGCCGTGCTGTGCGTGGCCAACCTCGTCTACTTCGTCTGGTGCGGCTGGGCGTACGGCGAGGAGGGCCAGAACCGGGTGACGGCGGAGGAAGCGACGGAGGAAAAAACCAAGGAAGAGCAGCAGAAACTGTAAACCTTTTTAGTGAGGCAGGCTGCTGTTGTGTTCTGCTTCATTTTCTACTCTTCTCTCTCTTGTGAAAATTGTAGAATGTACATGTATATGTTGGTGCAAAAATGGACGGTTCGACCTCGAATCCCGTCGTTCTCCGGCTCGAAAGATCTAACATGAGAGGACACAGGCTGTAACATATAGGTTAAATTGCTACTACCTTCGGTTTTAAATATATAACTTTTTAACTTTTAATATAGTATTTGATCATTTATCTTATTAAAAAAACTATATAAGTATTATTAATTTTATTGTGACTTGTTCTATCATACTTTAACCACGAATTATATTTTTTACTAAATTTTTAAATAGGAATAATAATCAAACATGATATATAAAGGTTAACAGCATTACATATTTAACACCATTATATCAAACATTATATAACTCAGACAGCCGCACCGCGCCGCTGTCCTCTACACCTTCGCAGCCGTCAGCATTCGCCACCATCAAACGGACACGATCAGTTGATCACCGCTGTTCGAGCAGCCTTCAATATCTGCTTGTGCTGACAGCCAAAGTGCAAATGAAATAGCTCTCGCTAACGTAGTTACGCAGCGCAATCAAGGAATTTGCTGAACGTAACGTATGGATGCAATGGTTGAATAAGGTCTAGACAAAATTCAATGAAGACCTTCTTGTTTATCATCATCTTCATCCGTCCAACTGTTCCTGAATAATTTTTTTTGAACGAATCTGTTCCTGAATATGATAGGCATTGAACAATTAAATGCTGGCGTTACTTTGTGTTTTCCAGTATTTCTGCCGATTTTCGGTTTGGAAATAACTTGGGAGATTTGGATATTGTTAGAGTATTCAACAGATATAAATCTCTTGTCCCTAAGGTTGTATGGCATATTGTTTTCTCCGTGTGCTCTAGATAAACTACCGTATGTATCCAATTCACTACCATTTCCTTAGTTTTTTTTCTCTTCTCTTCTCTTCTCTTTTTTAGTGCTATGTTGTGTGACGACAATGTCCCAATAATATAGTACTTTACCATTTGCCTCAGTAAAGAATTTTATAGGTTGCTCTTAATTTCAAGAATTGTTTTCCTTAATCACTAGGGGAAAACCATGTATTGCTACGGTGGTTGAGGTCACGAGTTTGATCACTATCTCCTACCTTAGATCAAAGAGGTGCAGTAGTTCCTCTGTTGCAAGATCCTTTATGCAATTTTCCTGGAAAGAACGTGTCTCTGAAAGAGGACGTCCTTTTGCTTTGCTGATCCCCAAAGTTACATTTCCCAATTGGCAACAGGCATAACTTGTACACTATATAGCCTCTAGGTGAAACAGTAACGGAAACAAGCACATAGGCAATGCTGTTCCCTGATAGATGATGCGTTCGCATAGAGCGTTGTGAAGCACCCATGGCTAATCGCCTCCACCCACTTACCAGCTACTGACCTTTAGGTTTGCAGAAGATGGAAGCTCAAGAAGGCGATGTGAAAAGTAGTGAGGCCTCCAAAGTGAAATGGAAAGGTGGATTTATAGCCCTACCGTTCATCATAGTTACGTAACTATTTTTTTACTGAACCTAGGTGGCAGACCTGAAATTTTTACTATCTCCATCCTATAAAGCATTTATTTTTGGCTGTGTATATGAATAAATACTTATCTATGTTCATAACTAAAAACAAACTTTTTAAGAACGGAGTAGTAATAGGCTGGTGAAGCCTAATAAAATTAAACCCTAGTACTGTTAAATGCCATTAGGACAATATACCCACCATTTGCTGCACGCCTACGAACCGGACGGCTGCCTACGATGGTTGGGCATTAGGTCCACTGCTGATACTTAAAATTTTAATTTCCCCACAAATATTATCTGGACCATACAGATGAGCCATTTAAATTCCTATGATTACGCTCACATGACGCCCTAAATTTCATAGCAAACAAACATGAACTCTTAAAAAATTACTTTGTCATGAACCATCCAGAAAGTTCACCTCCCATATTCATGTGTTTTGAATTCTTATGGGACAAGGTAGCATGTTGCATTTTATTCATGTGTTTCCCCTGTTCTTGTGGTTTTAGAGCAATGCATTCCAGTGAGGCTCTTATCTTTCTTGTTCTAGTTAGATCATCTCGAATTGTAGGCTTGAGGCTGTTTGATCTAGTACCATCAATTTACTCATTCAAGTACTGTGTTAATGAGCAATTTCCTAAGAGTTAATTAGGTCATGCCATTATAAAAGTGTACTATTGGAAATCTATCACTATAAAGGTTGAAACCGGGTGGGTGCTATTGAGACATTCTAAAATTAGAATTGTGTCATTATGTACGCCTCAGATACTCTTGTATCCATTTTTCGCATACGGTATTCTCGTATGGACCATGTTGAACTTCTCCCATGGCTTCCCTCTCTTTCCCACCATCGTCGCCGATGGGCCAAGCTCCTCTGACAAGCCGCTGATCTAGCCAAGCCGCTGTCTCCGCCTCCTCCTCACCTCACCAAGCGCCATCACTTCCGCCGAGATCTACCACCAGCACAAGTGTGGAGTCACGGTGGTGCCTAGATCCAAGATGACGTCGGAAATGGAGAGGGTCGTTGGATCCGCGGTGTGGTGCTTGTCTAGATCCAGCGACGGTGAAGTAGGTCGATATAGCAGTGGCGGCGGAGGCCCGATCGAGAGTAAGAGGTGGCAGGCATAGTAAAAAAGCCGGACCGATCGTCGAACCGGAGAGGCTTTTAGTTCACCCATCCGTGGACTGGGGTGGTTAAACCGCGGTTCAGTAACAATCAAATAGCCTTAATATTCATAGCCACACACAAAGGCGGTGCTGGCCCAGAGGTAAGCCATCCAAGGATCGAACCCCCTCAGCCTCCACTTTTTCACATTTATTTGCATTAAATGGGCCACTTTCCATTTGTCCAACATATGGGCCTTCCGTGGCCCATCTTTTGGGTCCTGAGCCAGGCGGCTCGTGACTCTCCGGTTCGGTGGTTTTCAATCAGAACTGTCCGGTTCAGCGGCTTTTCACCGGCTTAATTACGTGAACGGTTTTTACAGTGAACCAAGCCATCAAGGTCACGGTTTCTGGGTTTTTTCGGTTGAACCGCTAGTCCGGTCTAGCAATATGGTCTATATGAGAATACCGTATGCGAAAAAGGAGTATAAGGGTGTTTGATGTGTACATAATAGCACAGTTTTAATTTTAAAAAGTCAATGCACCCACCCAGTTTCAGCCTTTGTAGTGGTAAATTTCTAATAGTGCGCTTTTGTAATGGTATGGATCTAATTAACTCATTTTCTAAACATTGGAGCAGTTCATATTAATTTACTCTATTTGGAAGAGTAAGTAGTACTCACTCCACCCTAAAATATAGTTACCTTTAGCTATGAATCTGGACAAGCGAGCTCCATGCGGTTTTTTTTCAAGTTTCATATGAAGATAATATTTACATCTATATTAATGAGTCCAGCCCACTGCGACATTTTGCTCCAAATGATTTTTTTTTTCGGAACAAGGTAAGGGAGGCAGAATTTTACATTCCAAGCCTTTGACCCCGAAGGAAGGAACGAGGTATTCTTTTCCTTTTCCCAAATGAGGTCGAGGAAGGGACCCTGTCCGCAGAATAAGAAAGTGATGCATGCCTTGCACATAGGGATGGCTCGTTAATGCTCGTCTTGTTTTGGCTAATTATCTTAACAAGTCAGCTCAGCTCGCAAGCTGGTTCGGCTCGCTAACAAGCTAGCTTTATCTTATTTATATTACTTTATAATTTTAAATTTATCAATTATTATATGTTAACATAATAATATACTCTAACTAAAGAATTCACTAATTACAAATGGTTTGGAGATAAGTAAAGGACTAAGTACATATCAAGAAACAAAAGATATCATGACGTTCTATACTAACGAGCTAAACGAGTAGCTCATAAGCTGGCTTATTAAGGTTGCGAACTAAAAGCTCAGCTCGGTTCGAGTCATTATGACTATGAGTTCGAGCCGATCCGATCCAAGTTTGATACGAGCCAACCTAATCCATGAGCTTTGAGCTTTTTTTTTTTTCGCCCTACTTGCACAACCCAGCTAACAAATGCCTTTGTCATTCACTCCACCCATCGGAGTTCCAATTCTAATATCCACAAATATATCTGTGTACATCGTTAGTTGGCGAAGAAACCGGAAGTTATAGTTCAATTGTTAAAAAAAAAGGCTAATGAATGCCTTGCACACACCGAGCACTTCCAAATGGATCACAGAAACGCCTTGATTATAGGTATGGCACTGCGGTAGGATGACAAACCGAGAGGGATCTTTGGCTATAAACGTGACACTTCAATGGCAAATCAAGGGGAAAATGGTAATGCTCAGTTGGGAATTCTAAAAAACAAAGCCACCGATGGAGTACAAGAGATGTTTTGGACTGGCAGGAAAAAAAAGGGCATTTTACATTGTGCGCTGCCAAATATTGCAGGAGAGATACATATATGAGCTCATCCGTAATTCAGAAATAGCTAAAGCATATCATCTCAGTTATTTTCAGCATAAGTGCTCCATCTTATAGTCAAGTATCAGGTAAACCGAAGACCACAGTGACGCCTTCACATGCTGCATTCCGGAAGAAAAGCTTCCCTGCTTGGATTCCTACTTGCTTCTGCTTTGCCTAGATTAAGAACTAGTAGTTGTCCACCTTATGACCTAACTACCGTCTACCGAAGGATATAATTTAACGAGGTTATGCGACGTGGTACAAGATGCTGCCAGTCTTTGCCAAAATCCTTTAGGCCTAGTAATTAGCATTTCATTTCTGCTGCGCCATGGAGCACTCTCTTGCTGAGGCTGAAGCACAAGGGTGCTTCAAGGCCAAGGCTAATGCCAAGGGTGGTTTCAAAGCCCTCCCTTTTATCATCTGTAAGTTTCAAGTGGATTTATGCAAATGAATTTCAGAAATTTAACCAGTGATCAGAGTAGATGTGATGCTCCTTCAGTGTCCTTCTTCAGCTAATCTTCAATCTGGAGTCATGTTCCAGAATCTTGATGCTTATGCTGTCAATTGATATCTGTCTGTTAATTTGACCTATGATTTTTCATACGTTAACTTTTTTAAGATAGTGATGCCCACCAAATGGTGACTATGACTTTCCGTCCAGTAATTCAACTTGATTTAGTTTCTTTTTCCCTCTGGATCACTAGCAAATGAGATACTGGAGAAGGTTGCTGGATTCGGGCTCAACGTGAACTTCATCACGTACCTAAACATGCAGTACCACCTGAGCCATGCCAACGCCGGAAGCCTCCTGTTCGTGTGGGGTGCAGTATCGAACTTCGCGCCCATCCCCGGCGCCGTCGTTGCTGATATGTACCTCGGCCGCTTCATGGTCGTCGCGATAGGCTCCATCGCCTGCCTAATTGTAAGTGCAAAGAAGATGAGACATCCATTGACACTGTGGCTTAGCAACATATATAGGAGAACACCGCGCTGATGTGCTTGCTTTGCTTGTTTCAGGGGATGGTTTTCCTGTGGCTGAGCGCCATGATACCTGGAGCACGGCCGCCTCCGTGCGACATGAGGCTCTCGCCAGAGCTGTGCGCGCCGCCGGAGGCGAGGCACATGGCCTGGCTGCTGGCCGGCTTCGTGTTCCTGTCCGTCGGAGCCGGCGGCGTCCGGCCGTGCTCGATGGCGTTCGGGGCCGACCAGTTCTCCAGGCACCCCAAGGAGAGGAGGTCGAGGATCCTGCAGGTCTACTTCAACGCCTACTACGGGTCCATCGGCGTGGCGTTCATGGTCGCCGTCACCGTGATCGTCTACGTTCAGGACAACCTCGGGTGGAAGGTGGGGCTCGCCGTGCCGACGGGCCTCATGCTGCTCTCCGCGGTGAGCTTCCTCCTTGGCTCCGGCCTCTACATCAAGGACAAAGGCTCCAAGCAGATGTTCGCCAGGATAGGCGCCGCCGTCACGGCGGCGGTCAGGAACCACAGGGCGTGGCTGCCGGAGAAGACCGAGGATGGCGTGTACCATCACCTCAAGGACTGCAAGCTCACCGTTCCGACGGACAGGCTGAGGTAGGCGATCGATCGTTCAGCAATGCAGCATGCCAATGGTGCGAATTGCTGTTCAAAGATGCATAATTTGAAGTTCAAATGGTGTAACGGCGAGGTTTGATTGAATCTGTTCAGGTTCTTGAACAAGGCGTGCATGATCAGCAGCACGAAGGAGGATAAGCCCAGCAATGGCGCCGCGGACGGCATCAGCGACAGGGGGCGGCTGTGCACGGTGGACCAGGTGGAGCAGCTCAAGTCGGCGATCCGCGTCATGCCGATCTGGTCGTCCATCATCTTCCTCGCGCAGGCCATGAACCAGTACTTCGCGGTGCCGCAGGCCGACGCGATGGACCGGCGCGTCGGCGCCGGCGGGTTCCGCGTGCCCAGCGGCACCTTCGCCGTGTTCAACATGCTCACCATGTCGCTCTGGTTGGGCTGCTACGACCGGTGGACCGCGCCGGCGCTGCGGCGGCTGACGGGCAACCCGCGCGGGCTGACCATGAAGCAGCGGATCGGCGGGGGCCTGCTGTTCGGCACCGCGGCGATGGCCGCGGCCGCCGTGGTGGAGAACGCGCGCCGCAGGCAGGCGCTGGGCGGTGGCGGCGGCGGCGCCATGTCGGCGTTCTGGCTCGTGCCGCAGTACGCGCTCGCCGGGCTCGCCGAGGCGTTCGGCGTCATCGGGGTGATCGAGTTCTTCTACACCGAGCTGCCCAAGAGCATGGCCAGCTTCAGCATGGCGCTGCTCTACATGATCATGGGGGCGGGGAGCCTGGCGGGCAGCTTGATCATCAAGGTGGTCCACGAGGCGAGCGGGCGGGGAGGGAGGACGAGCTGGCTGGCGGAGGACTTGAACGCCGGGCGCTACGACTACTACTACTGGCTGCTCGCCGGCCTTGGCGCCGTCAACTTCATCTACTTCCTCTGGTGCGGCTGGGCGTACGGCGAGGAGGGGAAGAACGTGGAGTGGGAAGACGAAGGTGAGGGAGAGACGCCTATGGCGTAGTAGTTTTGTGCTGAAGCGTGCGTGTGGTCATGTGGACTGTGGGAAGCTCGGCTCGCTGTTGCAAGCTTGCAATGCTGGAAAATGTGACTTTGGCTGGAAGCCTGGAACTTGTGACATATGAAACCTATGGTTATGCTAATATAAGGCCAAACCTTTGATATTTTAGATTCTGTCGAAGAACAATGCTAGCCGTTGGATAGAACTTGAAAGATTCGAGACAGAAGAAGCGAGTTTTAAATTACACCTTTTAACTTATTATAATTACACTTTCAATTTATTATAATTAGTCATTATCGATTTGTATAGCTTTAATTATAAATTTATATAACTCAATCATAAATATACATGTAACTGCATCTAACAGTTCGTATCAAGATCTTTAGATGCAGAAAAAATCATTTGATAGATTTATTTTTTTTCAAATGTTTAACCAATAGAAGGTCTCATATAAGGCCTATGGTTTAGTTGCCCCATAAAAATAGTAGGTTACAGCATGCCCGTCTATTGGTATGGGTGAGGTGAGCACTGGGCCCTAAAATTTCCATATTTCAATCCAAACCAATGTGTTCCAACATATTGTTGGACCTCCATTCCATTTTTTAAAAGTTGTCTTTTTTTTCCTTTATTGATTTGGCTAGAATGGATTTGTTTTGTTTAGGTTCGATAAGCGTTCGATGATAATCATGGTAACCTCAAAGAATTATAGTTTATATGATGATGTGATCGCGTCGTTGAAGAAATTAAAAATTCCATTTTTTTTCACTTAGTAAAAAAATTGAGTCACTATATTAGGAAACAATAATTTTTCATAACTAGCATAGCGTCACCACCATTGACATTATTTACCTTTTTGTTTATTCATATTTTCTAAATATTAGGCCTCATTTTTTTGTTTCACACTAGAGTTTCCAAGTTTCTGGCAACGGAAAAAAAAATCTGCAACTCAGTTGACCGTTTATTAATAAACACCAATATCTAGTATGAATCAATCATTCTATCTAGTGTTTATGTAGAGGTAATTTCCTTTTGGATTTAATTTGATTATCCTCTGAAGCAAAAAGGAAATATGCCTATAAAGATAAGATTAGCGAATTATCCTTGGAAAACGAAAAAAATATTTATTAGCTAACCGTTAGTCCATTACAATGTCTGCCTTCCTGGAACCACAGCTAAGCTCCTAACAATTTCTTCAGCTCCTTTTTATTGACCTGATAAAAGCAATAGGTAAATCAGTAGCAAACTCAAGACAGCTGCTCTTCGAAGAAGGAAACATTATCCGCCCGCACCTTTCCCATGGCATTCCGAGGAAGCGAATCCCATATGTACAACCTTGTCGGAATCTATCATGCATAGAAAAAGAATTATCTCCAGGGGGGGAAGGATTTGACTTCAGGATTGGATAAAAGCTATATGCAGTGTAGCACTCCGAGTCTAACAACAATACATGATCAGAACTACTACTCCTATATGTCATATCTTGAAATCTTTAACTAATTAGTATCATAACTCATAAGCAAAGGAGAATGTAAATTAACCAGGAGGGATTAAAAAAACATGGGTCAGGAACACACAAAATATAAATTGAGAACATAATATTGTTCAACAGTCAATAGAGACAGCTAAAAAAGGCAACCTCACAAAAATAAGGCAATACAGCAAAGCTGCTAGGGAAAAGGGGAAAACATATAGAACAGCAAACCTTGTATGGAGCAAGCTTATCTTTTGACCAACTTGTCAATGCTTCCAAAGTCAGTGCTGGCTTCACCTCAAGTTCAGCTCTTTTCTTTGCATCCTCCTTAGGCACAACTATTGCACAGATAATCTCTCCATAAGCTTCATCAGGTAAGCCAAGAATAGCACATTCCAGGACAGTTTCATGCTGAACAAGAAAGCAAACCAGCGTAAACAAGATGAGTAGTGTTCAACTAAACCATTGGATTGTCTTCATTCCATTGCAATCAGCCTTCTGTGAAGATTTTAAGTTTTTACCTTTATTATCGTCTACCTGTTATTCTTAGCGCAAGGAAAGTACTATCATGTATATTTACTATCATTTATTAAAATGCAGTTAAGTATCACCAAGTTCTTTCAATGCAGTAGGTTTGCTAATATATCTAGTGTGAGGATATTTACCTGTAACAGTACTGACTCAATTTCTAATGCAGACAGTTTATAACCACCAACTTTCATGATGTCAGCATTTGTGCCTACACAGGATAATACAAATGAGAGACAGACAACCCAAAATGATTACAACAGACAGTACCACCACAACTTAAACGCAAAAATTTAACCAGGACATGATAGTGCAAAGCCATAAAGTAGTCCTTACGCCCTAAAATTATGAAATATCCTTCATCGTCTACAGTTACTGTATCACCAGTCTTGAAGAAACCACCATCAATAAATGATTCTGTAGTAACCTGCAATATAACTTAACCATGTTGAATAACGAAACAATGGATATTAGCTTATCAACATGCATCCTTCGTTTCTTTTATGATTAGCAACTTCTGCGTTGTATAGCACAGCTTAGAAGTTGTGTTTATGACAGCACCCACAAAAAGAATGCACAGCATCGTTTTTTAATAACAAGACACACAAGGACACACAAGTAACAGGCAAGAGCATATTAACAAGTGTAGGCTGCAGAGTTGGGTGAAAAAAATGCAGCAATAATACCCTTTAATTAGTAATCTACAATGACCAGAGAGACTATGCCTAACATTAGTAAAGCCTTGTCCACGGGTCAGTGAACGAATGGGTTTGGTAAAATAAGGATGCAACTCATGGAGATTATTTAAAAATAAATAATCTACACAATCAAAATGAAATTTATAGATTTATTGCTTTTGCATCATTCACAATAGATAAAGGTTGACAGGTGGGTCGCAAAGGGCTGTTTTTAATTGACGAAAAAAATACTTTATCAACCATAGACTTCATATTTTGTAAGATTATGAATAATTTATGAAAACAACCATACCTCTGGTTTTCTCCAGTATTCCTTGAAAAGGGATGGACTTCTAATACAGAGCTCACCAACTTCAGATGTAGTTTCAGTCCCATCCTCCATAATGATCTTGGCCTGAGAAAGAAAGATGCCTTAAGTGCCATGAGGCAATACAGAATAAATCAGTTCGATGTTCCTGACTCCCATGGAATCGTTTAGCATACCTCAACACGCGGAAGTGGTTTGCCAACTGTACCTTCTTTACGAGCACCATGCAATGGATTAGATAGCGCCATGACAAACTACAAACAATGAGACTGTCAGAAAACATGAAAATAATTCATATTTATGAAATGTAAGTCCATATTCACTAGAGAAGGAAGAATTTATGCTTTTAACCTCAGTCATGCCATAGCGTTCCAAAAGACGGTGACCTGTCACTTCTTCCCACCGTTTCATAAGTGGGGAAGGAAGGGCCGATGATCCACACATCTACAGCAGTTCATAGAATGTTAATAACAAAGATTTAGACGATCCATTCGTTATATCAGTCCACATTACGATAGTGCTTAACAAAGCCTACAAGCCAAAGAATACTACACATATATTACCTAGAGCTCAAAAAGTTGAATACAAACAAACAAGTTATTTGGCTTCAATGCCCAGAAGAATCAAATAAAGCAGCTAAAACAGCATTAGATGCATATGCAAGCTCACTATGGCATGCGTGCAAGAAACTACATCTGCTTTTTAAGTTCTTGTGGTGTTAGAAACTTAAAGACAGTGAGACCATAGTTATTGGATATACTAAGTGTAGTATAGATCCTGAGATGCATAGTTAAGTACGTTGCTGGTTAATTGAGCAAGCATAGCCACCGAACCAGTTGGACTTTGCAGACTGGGCAGCAGGATTGAAGGGTTCATGCCCCTTGATTAATCTATCTTGCTACCATATAACATACATATCTTTGCACAATTCCAACAGATAGTAACCAGATTTTATACATAGTAACTATCTGCTAGCCTTTTCAGGAACATGGTACAGACTGAAATACATGATTTGTATTTTTTTTCCTGGCGCATAAAATTTACTCAAACAAAGGTCCAAGCATCAATACAATTAGTTACAAGATATATATAACTGACCATTAGCCTCAGTTGCTTTGCAGCAAAGGAAGAGGCAGACTGTTGTTCAGGATCCATACCATCATACCCTTGCAATAGCCGTGTGTACATTGTTGGAACCTGGTAGTCCAAAAGTATCAAATAACCATAATGCCTCAAGCAATTTAAGGGCACATAAATCTAAAAATCCAAAAATATATGGCATAGAACCGTACTCCAGTAAATACTGTAATTGCTTCATCATTTTTACTGCCATCATTGGGATATGACTCACGCCACCTCTGCCATACTCCCCTCACACTAAATTTCGGCATGAACTCAACCTGCAACCTCGGAGAAAATATATCATATGACCAGAAAAGAAAAGAGACCCAAGTGCAGAAGACTGATTCATTTAATCTAAATCACAACATCTATCGATCAAGTGAAGAATTATGCATATGCT
This sequence comes from Oryza meyeriana var. granulata, assembly GCA_003991445.1. NCBI lineage: Eukaryota > Viridiplantae > Streptophyta > Magnoliopsida > Poales > Poaceae > Oryza > Oryza meyeriana. The sequence goes on along the minus strand of RYFJ01000183.1, from coordinate 376,636 downwards.
GAATAAAGCATTGAGATATTAAGTAAAAGTAAGAAAGGGTAGTTACCACTGATCCAGAATAGAGGGGTGCAAATAGAGCATTGAAAAGGCCATGCACATGTAATTTGGAGTTAAGGACTTCAATAAATCTGACAAAAAAAAGGCATGGTTCCTCCAGAAACAACTATAGGAAGATCTAAAGGCCAGGCTATCATCATTCAAATTAACAATGTGAATCCTAATAATTATTCTAGTGCATGTACTTATTTAAATTAGCACTTCAAACCTGAATGGGCATGATAACTCTAATACGAGAAATCTTTAATTTACGAGTGAAGAAATATTTTCCAGTAGGAAAAGGGAGAGAGATACCATTGAAAGGTGTTACCACATAGTTGGATGCTTTAATAAAGAAAGAGGAGTATTTGCTTCGAAAAAATGCAATTTATTAGTATAGAACATTGTGCTAAGTACTTAAATAGCATTTAGCATTAGCTTTTTTGTGGATATGGTGCAGCGGGAGACAGTGCAGAAATTGATCTTCACTTTGATATCCCCATGCCTCTGACAGAATTTGAACCTGCCAAACCGGTAACAACATTGTGTGTAAGAAGTAAGAAGTCAGCAAATGTAATAAATTTAGCAACTCAGAAGAGGCCACATGAACAATGAATACACTTTTATCAGTTGAAAATAGATAGCAGAATCATGAAAGGTGGCAAAATATAGAAACAAAACAAAGTAAAAAGTTGCTAGCTTCAATCATAATCACAGGCATAATCTATTAAAAGATAGAAGAAATGCACCTGAGAGACTATCCCCTTATGAGTGTGGACCACTCCTTTTGGTTTACCAGTTGTCCCACTTGTGTAAAGGATGAGAGCAGGATCATCTCCTGTACAATCAAACCCTAGCATGGTTAGGCTAATAGAAGCTAACTGCGAACATTTGTAATTAATATTGATTGTTGACTATTGAGCATGTGAATGATTGAAGAGGACACAAAATACAGTACAGAAACGTAGCAGCAGAAATTAATAGGTATGGTTGCAGCGAAAACAGAACACTCACCTCTGATTTCTTTTGAACTGTCAATCTCAGCCATTAAGCTAGAAATAGATAAAGTCACTTCAGTACTCGATGGTTCTTGGCAGTCTATGTTTACAGGCATACTTGTCACAGCTGGAAGAAGAGAACACTGAGCAGAACATTTGGTAGAGATGTTCTCCATGATGTCTTGATGCTCCTTGGTGCTTAAAATCATCGAAATGTCCTATAGGTTTCAGCAGTTAGAAGAAAAGGACATATTTCAAAATTTGCAATAAATTGTAAATGTATGCTCTTGTAAAAAGATTTTTGACTTCATATGTGTGTAAGAAGGTGTCTAGACTGTCCCCCTGTGGCCATTGAAGAAATACTACTTGCTGCATCCCTTCGTCGCCCTTTTCAAACATCTATTTCTAATATTGGACCAGCTTACAATACCAAGATGAAGAAGTGCGTAGCTAGAGAAGTAAACTCGTGTCACGTTTTCCTGCTGTTGCCCCTCCCTTTTGGTACCTTGATGCTTTCTCATTGCAGCTATTTTCTTTGTCGGAGAGAGATAGAGAGAGGTGCACAGCATGACAGTAGAATGGCATCTTTCACGTGTAAGTAGATATAATGCAAAAAACAAAACACTGCAACAAGTTTTAGAACAAACCGAGTCATTCATGACATGCAAGAGTTCAGCTTCAGGATAACTAAGTGCAAGCGGTACTGCAACTCCACCAGAAAGCCAGGTTCCAAATATCCCAGCAACAAATTCAGGAGAAGGTTTAGCCACTATGCCAATACGAGCTCCACAAAGGAATCCAGTTCCATTAATTCCTTTGAAAGATGAACCTTTAGTTACATTCTGTGTCATCTACAAGAAAAAACAGCGGAAGAGGTGATCAGGCATCATCAACAGGCATTGAGCATGTTAATTAATTTTGGGATAAACCTCTTGGTGGGGTGGTGGATGACTCCACTGACCAAGATTCAAATACAAGTACCAATATTTATGCACATGTGGGTCTGCGGGTGCGCTTCAGTAGAAAATTGTGAGATTCACGGATTTATTTCTGGCCTCAGTTAGTTTCACCATGTGCTAAAGGGGTGCACTAGCTGATGTGTGTATGTGTGGTGGTTATGTGTGTACACGTCTTCCTTGTGATCACCAAAAACAAAAAGGAAAAAAATCTACTTTTCATCTCTAATGTCTAAAATATTGTTCATCTCTAATGTCTAAAATATTGTCTTAGTGTACTTTTCGTCCCTCTACTCCAAAACCGGACAAAACACATCCCTCATCTATCAAAACTGGATACTTATCACCACCACTAGTTTAGAGAGATTTTGGCCAATTTGGACTGCTCAGCTGGCACAACAAATGACATGTACAGGTTAGCTAACAGCCATGTCATCTTTTCTCACCTCTCCTACTCTCTCTTCTGCCTTCCCAAAATTCCCCACCCGACCCAGGGTCAAAACCGCCTTTAATCAGCTTAAGGGATGAGAAGTTTCCTGTTCAGATAGTTCAGGAACATGTTTTGTCCGGTATTGGAGTTGAGGGACTAAAAGTAGAGCAAGTCAAAAGTTTAGGGGCATAAAATTGAGTTTATTGTTATCAAATATCTTTACGGTCGACGTATGTGTTAACCTACCCGATCATGACAAAACTGACTGGGCAAGCAAAGTATAAATGGAGGTTCTGGTAAACAAAATACTTGCGGACAATAAACAAAATATTGAAAAGTTGAAGTTGAATGCCAAATGATGATGATAAACCTAGTGAAAGCCAATCCTGCATTTGCAAGACCCTACTATAAATTGTGCAATTCTGCGATGCCTTTTTGCTAATATGCAAGAACAAAGACAGGAGTAACTAATTGCTTGTCTGAGGAATTTTGCTTAGTACAATGATAAATGACATGTCCTTTAGTTGAGGTCGCACAACCAAATCAAGGGCAATACTGCGAGTACTAGTGCATTTAGTTGAAGGACTTTGGTACAACTTTATAAAAGAAAATTACATAGAAAAGGGAGTCTAACAAAACATCCATTCAGAACCTAGAGATAAGGTCATGATAGACATATTATAATCACCTAACAGGAAATCTCAAATGACCATGCAGATAAAATTAAATGTAGAGAAGGAGCAGGGGTACATTTTTGTTGCGCAGAATGTTGTGCACATCCAATGAAGATGCAATGAGCTGGACAAGGTTATAACTCTTTTGTTCAGATCTGATGGCTGCACGGACACTATGTGTCGAACCATGCTTAAGGACTTCTTGAACAACCTCCATGAACGTACTAGTATTTCGTCCGGGGTTGTAAGCTAAAACACAAGATGAAAATAAAATATTAGAAAACACACATGCGCCAGATTGTATAGCAAAGTAGTAATTAATTCATATGGTTTAAATGTAAGTTCTGGCCTTGCATACCCAATCAACAGTAACTCCTCACCAGAGCAGACCTAATCAATATAAACCACTAGGCAATGCATAGCACCCTTATGCGGCACAACGTTATCTGCGAACTCAATTAAGCACGAAGGAGTGGTTATGACTTGCAACGTTGCCAACATTTCGATGTGATTATCAATGACTAGTTGGAAGTGGCTCAGCTGTTCAATGTTAACCAATAAACCACTGACCAACCATGCGTGCCACACCTACTAGGAATATTGAATGTAGAGCTATCTGAAGCAGGTCAAAGGCAAGACAGAGTACATAGCATCGTAGGACACAAAGCAGCTTCAGAAGCACATTCCGACCACTATCCACTACTCCATGTAACGCAAATTGTACACTGGTCATCGTCTCAGGTAGCTATTTAGAAACCCATTAGGGCCACTCCTCCATGATAACGAAAGTTATTCACTGATCAACTCGAGTTCGACCACTTGCACACCAAATCCCTCACCAAAACAACCAAAATGAGGCACGATGGAGCACACCCCGAGAAAATCCGTGGCTGGCTAGTGGCTACTGTTACTACCTTGTCACTAGGCGAGACACCCCCACTGAAGCAAAACAGCGAATACCTCCCGATCGCGAATTGGAGGCACAGAGGAGCAAACCAGGGACCAGGTTCGGCACAGAATCCCCCTGGACTAAACAAAACGCGGGTTTGGCAAAACGACGAACACCTGGCGGGGAAGCGGTGGGGGCGGGGGGAGGAGGGAGCAGCGCAGCAGAGGAAACGGAGAGACTGACCTGACGAGGAGGAGGAGGACGAGGAGCGGGAGGAGGAGGCGAAGTGGCGTGGGAGGCGAGAGAGGAGGGAATAAGAGGGGGGGTGGAGGAGGAGGAGCAGGTGGGTGGAGGAGGAAGCGTGGGCCGCGCGGCAATTGAATGGAGTCATCAAGCGCGCCACCGCCCCGCGCCCCCCCGCCTGCGTGCGCATTTACGGGCAGGGGGCGGGCTGTGCCGGGCAGGTGGCTGACCCCGGCCGCGCGCGGCACTGTGTTCCGGCTCGTACCCGCGGCGTGGCGGTAGGTTGCTCGAACGGTCCGCTGGTGGCCGCGGTGGCGCCGCGCCCGCGCGTGGGGCAGGGGCCAGGGGGGTTCGCGCGGAGGGGGCGAAAGGAGTGACGACCGGGAACGGGAACGGGAACGGGTCGGTTGACGGTTTTATTCTTGTTTACTTTTTTTTCACCGCCTTCTCCGGCTTTACTGATTTGGCCGTCGACGGCTCTCGACAGCGGCGTCAGGCCCTGTTTGAATGTTTTCAGGATTCTGTTTATTTACCTTTTTTTAATATGCTTTTTAACTAGATGGTATTTTTTTAAAAAAAATTATATATAAAAGTATCTTTAAAAAATCAAATAGATCTATTTTTTAAGTTTTTAATAGTTAATACTTAATTAATCATATACTAATGATATTTCTCTTTTTAAGTACGGTTTATAAGTCGGAAGAAGAAGTATAACCGAACATTCCTCAAGGCCTTTGGTTAGATAGTTAGCTTTATTAAATATTTTTATGGCATGTCATAACTTTTATGTTAAATGTATGTCTGATAAATTTTAGCAAGAGACTATAACTTATGAGAATATGAGATAGAAATATGTGACATGTCACAAGTACGACAATAAATTAAATACAGTCTAACTTATCCAACTTATCCAAAATGTCTAGCCATAACTCAGTAAAATACTTAGTTGGAAGATCATCCTGTCACGTAGTATCATCTTCACTCCGTCCTGAAGAGTCTTGTCCATGTCACTAATAAAGTGTTTCCTTCGGTATTGCGATAAATTCTTATCGTTATACTTAGCAACATTTATCTCGAGGAAATTTGATTGACTTAAGCAACCCTTGGTTCATCATTACATTAGTTAACAGTGTATCATACTAACTTGTTCTAGTCACTACCTGCCGTATACACTTTCTACCCGGATTTGTTTTAAATTGCAAACTTATAAAACAACAGCATCATAAAAATAGTTACAAAGTCCCGGTTTACACTGAAAAGGACAAAAAGAAAACTGGCATGTCAAACTTGTCTATTAATTATGGCACGTTCTTTTAATAAGAAAAGCTTTATTAATCTTACTAGTTAGATGTCCATGCGTTACAACGAAAAGAAAAAAATAAAAAAGTATAGCAAGAGAGTATATGGTCGGTAAACGGCAAGTGAAACAATGGCATGGATGGAGCAAAGGGGTGGTCACTAATTTAACGCCCAAGAGAGGCCATGACATACCATCCACGATGGCATGCCACGTCATATGGGACAGAAGAGACTGCAACGGGAGAAGACAGACGACTCGAAAACTTATATCATAATTGGTCTCCACATCATGCAGGAAGTGTGATATACCATATTGCGTCACATGGGAGGAGCCGAAGTCTGATAAGCGCAAAAGCTCAGCACCATGCGAGCCCCTATTTTCAGCCAGGAATCAAGAAAATGGAATGCCTCTGTGATGGCAATTACACTGAAACAAGCATATTAGTATGTGACAAAATGTGTGCATTAAATATATAATGATTTAATCTTTCAAGAAAATCACATTGGTTTACAAATAAGAAATTACTTGTACCATAGGCAATGGTACAACTTGCATATAATTTACCAAATAATTAACATGGCAAGATATTTTTAAATCTAAATGAGAAAAGGAATGGACAAAAGAGGGTATATTTATATTGTCTTAAGGCATAATGAAAATTGTATATCCATGGTACATGATTAGTTGTTGCATATGTAGTGCACCACAAACATAGTTACAATATATTTCTCTATCGTGTAACAACTTGTAACATTCAAAATTTGTCTCTAAATATAGCAAATTATCCACATACTCTCTCTTCTCAACCTTTGCATATGGAGTGCGCCACACACATAGTTACAATATACTCTCTCTATCCTGTAATAACTTGTAACATTCAAACTTTGTTTCTAAATATAGCAAAACTTGTAACAACCATCTCCCATTTAATTTCTCTACCTACTTACTCTTCTCAACCAATCGCAACCATTCTCTCATTTAATTCTACCTATTTCCTTAATACATGTGTCTAACTTCAGAAGTTATTATATTTTGAGACGAAGATAGTAGATAAGTTATGGTTTACAATTATATGACATGTTTCCCCTCGACAGCAAGTGGCAAGAGACAAATTCTTCCACCTAAAGATTGCAAGGAAAGTAAAGCATACGCTTTATATAGGATTCATGTCTTCGCATTAATTTTACCCTAGACCAACTCTCTTGTATAATGGCACACACTAAAAATCTTGCTTACGAGAGCCCACAAAGAGAGAAACAAACTCCTTCGTTGCTGACCAACACAGAACACCAATTTGAACCCATAGCATTGCCATGTCCTATGAATAAACTCCTTTGTTTGCGTAGGTATGTGCTCATATTGCATCAAACAATAGTTTAATATTATGGGTACATGATGTAATGTAATAAAATAATATATACATTGGAAAACATATCCCTTGACAAAATAATATTTCGTGAGTTATAAATTGCCTAATCTCTCATAGCAGGTGCTCATATGCATACATGGTAAATGGTAGTTGCAAGCTTTGGACTATGTTTATTAGCCCGAGACTAACACGATCTTTTTAGCCAACAGACCAATGCATATAGAACCAAGCTAAATCTGCTAATAACATATTCAAAACCACCTAAACATCAAACATAAAAAAACACCATCCAAATAAAATGCATCTCTTCCTCATCAGTGAGACAAATCACAATAGTTGGTACTAAAAAAAGGCTGCAACAAAAGAAAAACGCCTAATAATAGAATTGAGGCATAATTGGATAATGATCATTAGCATGTAATTGTGCTTATGGTCACCGTGCCTTGCTACAAGAGAAAATGATGGGTTTCCCGCAAGAGAAATCCTCGTGCTGTAAGTGTATGTACCTACGTTAAACAGAACAAAATAGTTCTGTAATCCTAACCTACCTATCTTAATTTCTTAATGAACCTTCTCCGAGAAACACTTGTTCTACTGTTCTTTTGCTAGTCAGAGTACTATTGCTTCTGCTTTTGCTGATGCTAGATCTACTGGTAGCAAGCACACACCCGCTCTTGTCAAGGTTGTGCTTTGTGTGGCGCCGCCATGATGGCCTTGGCGACATTGAAGAACAACAGTCCGAGCCAAATGTCTTGCCAACCACCTAGTTGTACAGCCTCTCAGTGATGGATCCTACTGGGTTGGCAGTACCAGTTGCAAAAATCCATCACAAATAAGCTCATGTTACTCAGTGTTACTGACAAATCAGAAAACTCACTGTAATTGTGACAGTGACAGCGACAACATGAACATTGTTAACTGTTGTAGAAATTTTACCTCGACAAATAAGTTCATGTTACTCAGTGTCACTGACAAATCTGATAACTCACTGTAATTGTGACAGTGACAGTGATAACATGAACATTGTTAACTGCTGCAGAAATTTTACCTCGATTATTCTTTGTCTAGGACCATGTTCATCACCACAAGTGCAATGGCAAGGCTCAGGATGGAGACGAGGAGGATGCCAAAGAAGGCGACCATGCAGGCGAGGAAGTCAAGCTTGTGGACCTTCCATAGTTTGGTGGCACCCTAGTAGTTGATGAGGCTGATCACTACTATGATGATGATCGCCAACAGGATCATGTTGGGTGTGTAGTGGCAGCGGCATTAGGAATAGTAGTGTCACTAGCACGATCGCCGCCATCACGATGTTCAACAACGTTGTCTTTACACTTGGCAATGTAGTTTAACACGACCTCGAGAACAATCGTGCATGCACCAAGTTGTGAGCAATGGCAATCATCTACCACTGTTGATTCTTCCATTAATAACTAGGCTAATGGTGTAACTGATGACAAACCTGTGGTGACATAGCAAGATCCACATGCATGATGAGTATCTTCTCAGTGTTTCCATTGACCTGGTAGTTGTTGATGGATGCAAATGTCCTGCCTACTGCTATTGCTTCCTGCAAATTCAGTCATTTTCTCATGTTGAGACCAAACAAACCATGTTACAGTTTAGGAAACAAAAATTTACATTTTTTAAAGAAAAACTGATGTATGTATGCAGGCATCTTACAGTTAGAGAGAAGATGCCTGTCATGATTCTTGACTTTATGGCCAATGTTAAACATAGGAGCCACTAAAGGTCAACATATTCACTAAAGGAGGGTTCAGTCCTTTGGGGAGGTTGCCAATCTGTGCACACACAAAGGGAATATTTACAGATAGATTAATGACTAATGTTTCTTTCATGTTGTCAATGTGAAGTAGAATTGACTCAGAAAATGGTACAAAAAAGCTACTCACAATAATAATGCCATGAGCTGCAGATGAAGGAGGTGATCACTAATGTCAATGGAGCATCTGCTGGCACCTAGAAAAGCTTTGGTTCCTTGCACTCTGCAAAATACAGAGAATTGTTACTGGCTGCATACTTGCATCAAAACAAATTAGCGTAAATTGTATACAGTGAACGGAAGAATCGGTAAGTATAATTTTTAGTAGTAACCACATCTGTTCACTTAATCAATTCAATATATTTTGAATGTTGATGTTTTGTATCGGCAATAATTATATAGGGCTATTCGTCGGACCTAAACTCGATGGATTCGAAAGGACACATGAGATTTATACTAGTTCAGACCCTCGAGGTGAGGTAATACCCTACTTTCAATTATAGTGTATTGCTTTCGCGGTATTCTTTGGTGAGATTCTCATATGCCCCATGGGGCTCACTGTGGGGGCGCCTCCGCCAAGGCGGAAGCCCACCATGTGCATACAGTACCCGATCCCTGGATCAGTAGTCGGATACACATATAGTCATCGGTGATACAAACTCAGAGTACACTAAACATTAAATACATAATAGAGTACATATAATACAAAGGTTTCCATCCAGGACAGGCCCTAGATGGACAACGGCAAGAACAGGGTAACTAGCAAGATACAACACAGACAGGGCGAAAGCAGGGGAGAAAAACTACTCGGCGATGGAACGCGACGAAACCACAGGCTTGGTTGGAAGCTAGGCCCGAAACCTCAGAAGTCCTCGTAGTCGGCTTGGTCCTGGAAGAACTCGGCAGCAGTCGGGTCGTCGTCTTCCTCTTCAAAACCTAATATAATATATATACAAATATAGGAACAAGGGTGAGTACTCTCGTACTCCGCAAGCCGGGGAAAAGGTGCCATGTCGATTAGACAAAAGGGGCTAAGAGTCTTATTTGTGAAAACAGCCTTTAGAAACATTTTTGCTTGTCAAAATGCTAGTGTGTCAAATTTTAGTTGTTGGAAAGAGGCTCACGCCTCAATCCATTCCGCAAGTTGCTTTTCAATAACTCACCACATATAGTTACTGAATCATGTATTTCTATTTTCATCTTCCGGTGATGAACCGAGTAATACAGGCACTCGACTATCACCCGAGTGGCTCCGGCCATTCCTTAGGTCTGAAATTACTTCCGAGTGGCTTCAACCACCCGTTGACCCTGAGACTCGGCTACAACCAAATCTCAGCTATCTCTTTTAGCAATTCCGGCTACAACCGGTTATATTCGCTACACTGGCTACAACCAGTTAGCTCAAACTTGCTGCCCTGACTACAACCCGGGAGCCTGCTCTTTATCGTCTTCTGGCTACAACCCAAAGACTTACTCCTGTTAACTTTTCACGCACTTGCTTATGGTGCTTCAACACCCCCGGGTCACACAGACCCGTTTCTGGCCACACAGACCTTCCGTTTGCTTACTCGGCAAACTCTGGTCACGGTTCCCTTCCCATCAATCCATTTCACAAATCACTGACAATCAAATCTACGCTATGGGAATCACCTTACATCGCCCTTAACCGTGGGCACGGCTGTTCGAACAGTTCAGCTAAACTCTGCAGAGAGTGTACGCTTTACCCAAACGACACGAAACTTACACCGAGTACTGGCCTGTACCGGAAGTTCGTGACAAGGCCATTTCCAAAGCCAGTCTAGGGTTATCCAGTGCCAGCAAAAGGATTCACACAGGATCAATGCTTCAGGTCGGCTCCAACCACCATCAGCACCAGGGCTCACGAGCCACAACTCAGATGAGTCCACTCCAGTCGGCACCAAACTTTCCTAAACCTATAATTTACTCGGCTAGGGGCAGCCCATACTACCCGTATGGTCGTACTGTAAAATGCTCGGATGCGATCCCCAAAGGAAACAGTCCTTATCGATAATACACAGCCAAGCCACACAGGCACTGTCTCTGTATATTAAGGTTTTCACAACTTTATTTATTTTCATAAACACGCCGATACGCAGAGTACCGGGTTTTCAAACAGTTGAGCAAAAACCAATGTTTCCCAACGACAATACAATCGTTACAGGGCTAAGCCATTCTACTCAGCATTCATATCCGTAGATAGGATGCCAACGTGCCATTTGTGGGGCTAGCAAGGGAGAAGTACATCAACATCCTACCAAAATAAGTGCGACTACTGGGTAGGTCCATCGGTTGCGCTTGCAGACCGAGGCCGATCAATTTATAGTGTAAACTAAGCATGCATATTTTGCAAACAACATAATTTTACATATATAGGAGGCAATATGGTCAAAGAGGCTTGCCTTGTTCCAGCGGAAGATCTTCCTCGGCGAAGATGGCTTCTGGATCGTCCACCTGTTCAGGATCTAAACAAGCAGAAAAGATAATTACTGACACGCTGAAAAGAGGTAAAACACTAGGACAAGAACATCGCGGTAGTCGGATGAAGGTTTATCATAGGCGGCTGAGTTGAGCTTACGGACGGGGCAACAAGGCTCACCGGTTAAGAACTCCGGATGGTAGACTAGCTCGGTCTTTCTTCACTCTGCTCTCCTTTTTCTTCCTCACATTCCAAACGGAAGAACACAGGGGCGATGGAGCTCAGAGTCAGGGGAGGAGGAAGATGATAGTTTAGCGGTGAAGCTGGTGATGGCGGTTTGGCAGAGACGGCTGGCTTGCAAAACAGAGGAAAGAGGAGGCATGGATATCCTTTTATAGCAAGCGTGCGAGGCAGGGACACGGCGGTACAGGGTGATAGAGAGGGAAAAAGGAGTCAAGATAAGCTGGCAAGGTGACGCGACGTCAATGCAGAGATTGACTTAGGGATTGGGCGTGACCGGGGGAGTTGGTATATACTGTAGCGACGATGAGACACTCAGGTCGTGGTAAGGACGGGTTAGAGGGATTTACAGACAGAGCCTCTGACTAACCATTGGTCCAAGCGGGTTCTTGCGGTGCGGCGATTATTGTCCGTTGGTCCGAGTGGGGTTGTGGGCAGGTGGAAGTCGGATCACGTCACCACTTCTGCAGTCGGCGTCCAACAAGAGGAGCATTGAAAACATGGCTGCGGTGCAACCTGGTGAGGCAATGGGACAGCACGTCCGTTGATAAGGTAAGGTGTCGTGAGCTTGATCGGATCGGGGCAGGTCGGGGTGGCAAGACAGAACGGGTTAACAGGGTAATCAGCAATGCAAGGGGTTACTCGGCGGCAAGGGTGGCCGAGTGAACAAAGGTAAAAGAGCAAGACTCAGGGACTTAGTAGGAATCTACTCGGCACAAGGGGAAAAGCAGTCGGCTGGCCAGGGAGAGAAAAACTGGGGCACAGCTAAACGGGATTGGGGAGGAGTTAGAATTCAGAAAAACGAATTCCAACAGGAAAACGAAAAATAGGTCATTACACTCACTACCCCTCCTTATATACTAGAGGGATGAGGATTACAGGGTAGAAAACCCAGTTGGATACGACCAAGAGCTTTCCTTATCAGTACATAGAGTATCCAACTAGGACTATATCTATTTTCTTGTCATGCAAAGTAATATGAAGCCGAGTCCTACTCTATCTCCAATTGTAGGGACCGGCCTACCCTCTGTCCGAGTGGCCGTAATTGCCCTTCTTGAGGTATCCGGGGCCTATGGCCTCCACAGTAGCCCTTGAGACCTTCATAGTTGAGTCACAGCTGATGCCGAGTGTTCATTCTCCACGGTAAAGAGATTCCCGAGTGCCTTACTCCTGAGTACTCATTGTCCAAGTGCTTCTTCTCCCGAGTCTTACTTCATGTCAGCTGGCAACGAGGCTATGAAGGGCTTCATAGATGAATAGTGTGCGCCGGATAGGTGCACCTATTAGGGCTGAAAACGGTCGGAAATGATCGGAAAAACCCCTAAATCATTTCCATTTCCATATTTTGTACTCGGAATCGGAATCGAAAACGGTAATGTCGGAAATGGAAACGGCTTCGGAAAATTCGGAAGCATCGGAAATGGAGTTGCTCGGTCGAAAATTCATCGATATCGGTCGGACATCCATGAATTCGGATCGAAAATAACTTTACCTCACATGTAATATCTAGAGTAACTCACATAATCACTAAACATAATAATAACGATATCACATAATAATCACCCATCATAAAAAACAATCTCAATAATTATCCAACATGATAGCATACAAGATGACAATGTAACTATGTCCAAAACCAATATACCACCACAAATAACCACCCTTGTGCCTCACTGCGGAGAACGCCAGGCAGGCAGGCCGAGCGCACGGGAGGCCAGCAGCAGAGGCCGGTGCCTGGTGGGGCGGCGGACGGGAGAGGAGCAGACGGGAGCGGAAGCCGGGGCCTGGTGGGGCGGCGGATGGGAGAGGAGCAGACGGGAGCGGAGGCCGGCGGCACCGGGCGGCGCCGGAGGCCGGCGGGGCGGCAGACGGGAGCGGAGGCCAGCGGGGTGGGGCACCGGGCGGCAGCGGAGGCCGGCGCGGCGGCGGACGGGAGCGGAGGCCGGCGGGGTGGGGCACCGGGCAGCGGCGGAGGCCCGCTGGGCGGCGGACGGGAGCGGAGGCCGGCGGGGGCGGCAGACGGGAGCGGAGGCCGGCGGGGAGGACGGGAGCGGCGGCTGGCGGGACGGCGGACGGGAGCAGCGGCCGGACGGGAGGGCGGCAGATGGGAGCGGCGGCCGGCGGCGTAGGAGGCTGTGACCGTGTCACCGTGTGTGTCTCGCGGTGAGAAGCTGAGCCTGAGATTGAGCGGATAAGGTGAGGGTACTTCACCTAGGTTAATTTCCGAATAAATTTCCGAATCAGTGTTATCGGTAAATTTCCGAATAAATATGGTAAACTTCGGAAACGGTCGGTAAACTACTGAAATCATTTCCGATACCGTTTCCGAAACCCAAATACCGTTTTCCGGATCATTTCCGACCAGTACCGAAAAAAAGGGAAAACGGTCGGTAAAATCCGGAAAACGGCGTCGGTCGGTTCGGAAATTTTACCGACCGTTTTCAGCCCTAGCACCTATTAGGTGTAGCCCCCGAGTTTGTGCTTAATTGGGAAACAATTAAACATAAAGTCAAAAATCTTTAACCTTTAAGTCTTTCCCGAGTGATATGTTTCTCAGAAATTGGACTCTTCAGCTATATATTAGCTAGAAATTTTGCTCAAGACAATTTGGCTAAGCATGTAAACCGAGTATCACTATAGAGTAAATTCAATGTGTGATTAGGTGTACTTGAGAGATACTTGCATCCCCAATTTTAATGAAGATCAGCTATTGATCCTTATAAAGATATTTCCTCAATACCTTAAAATAATCAAGATACCGAATGTATACACCCGGCTATAGGCTTTGCATGAAACGTATCTGATTATTTAATAGGTTCTTGTAAAATAGCACATGCATCGCGATTTTAACGCAACCAGCGGGCGACCCAATAGGGCATGCTATTTAAGAACTCATATCTTCAGTCTACTACCGAATAAGCCAGCCCAAACCGACTTACCCAGCGCAGCCCTATAAAATCTAAAGATTTTGATCATTGCTCAACCTGCCCATTGCTTTGGGGATGTGCCACCAAAGCGTAGCAGATTTTGATGCCGAAATCGTCGCGGAAATCTTTAAATATGCCACCCATGAACTGAGTGCGTTGCACATAATGATGTGATTGAGGACTCCAGATCTGTAGATTATACTCAGTATGCGTTGCGCATATGATAGTCTGCAACTCCTGGCCGGTAGGTGAGTTTGCTGAACGAAAAATCGACATCTTTTGTATGACAGAACCAGTATTTCAGCATCAGTAATCGCAATCGGCCCGTGGAATCCTTGTCTGCAAGCTTTTCCAATTTATGTTCTGGATGCAGCATGATTGCTACAGATGCCCGAGTGGATAGATTGCATGATCTGCTTGCCCTCCTCAGGTGTGATGCAGTGCATGAGAATTTCGGATGCACTTTGATAATATATGTCTTCTCTGACTACGATAAAGGTTTTGCTCCGTCGCTTGATTTACTCGGCTTTGTTGTAATTTTTAGGAAGTTCGTGTTCCAATAAGAATCGAATGATTGGGGTCTTCCAGTCTTGAAAAATAACGAGCACCTCCATAGGTTCCGGGTTTGGTGCTACCCCCGACTGAAAGCTCCAGTGGTGGCTTGTTTCCCTGTTTTGGCCAAATAGGTACCCGAACGCTGCGCTAGCGCAAGATTTGGCTGGCGACCCTCTTAGGACATACCCAACCTGGCAAAATTGTAGCCGAATAAGGTACCCGAACCTCGCATTAGCATAGGATTTGGCTGGCGACTCTCATGGGGCGTACCCTACCCAACAGAGTTGTGGCCAAATAAGGTATCCGAACCTTGCATTAGCATAGTATTCGGCTGGCGACCCTCATCGGGTGTACCTTACCTAGTAGAGTGATATCCGAGCCCCGACTGGTGCCGGAGGTTGGTTATTAGCCCCCATGGGGCGTACCAAGGAAAGGTGACATCCATGTCCCGACTGGCACAAGTACTCGGTCAGTAGCCCTTATGGAGGATTCCAAGTGATTCTTGAAGCGTCGCACTCCAAGTGTATCATGGCAGACTGGTCCAGCCCCCGAGCGTAGGAGATAGGCTCGTAGCCATGAGTTCCTGTTACATGTATCTGGAACTGGCCCTGTATTATAAACATATCGGATGAATAGCATCTGATGAAGAAAATAATCACCCGAAGAACATTTATATATTTTACAATAGATGTAAATATGTGTTTCTCCTCTTACTGATATTAATTTCCCTGAGTAGTTGACCCCTTACGTTTAAACACTCTACCCGACTAGTCATAGCCCCCGAGCGTCGGGAGTCGGCTCATGGCTCTTTCCCAGACACGCGTTTTGGGTGACTTGAGTTTGTCTTTCATGGAGCAAAGCTTTACGGATTGAAATTTATGCTACTCGAGTACTTTTGCAATCATTAAGAGCAAAAACAAAAAATATGTAGTATGTATACCTATTAGGTGTAAGCGGCTGCGACATTGGGGAGGCCGAGTAAGGAATTGACGATCCCATCTCCCTAGATCCGATCCCGAGTGGCACTAAGCCATATTCAAGTCAAACCATAAGGAAGTGAGTTGCCTCCTAGCCCATTTGGATGAGAATATCATATAAAGGAGGAAATATGTATCAGAAAACGACTTAGTTGTTCGGTATTGCACAAGTTGGAAGTGGGGATGTCATCCTTGCATTTGAGCTTTTGAGCCCCCGAGCATGTCACTTGTTGCTCGATAATCTTCGGTTCTAGGAGGTCGAGAATGGTTACGATCGACTGCTGCAATGAAATCCTCAGATTTCCGCTTGCGGTTCCCAGATTTGGATAGGGCCGCATTGTCCGTATCCCGTCACTCCTTCTGTCGGGGCTTATCATCAAGTGCCTCTACCACTGCATAGGCTGAATTAGCATATTTATTGGTCATCTTGACAGCTTTGACGGAGTTGGGTAGCTTCCGAGTGAACTTGGCGAAGAACGGCGTGTCTCTGACTCCCTTGCGGAAGGCGGCGATGACGACATCGTCCTTGATTTTAGGTATTGAGTTTCTTTTCTCGGAAAACGCTTGATGAAATCGCGGAGGGACTCGTTCTTCCTTTGGTGGCACTGATATAGATCATACTTGGAAGATGGCCTCTCATATGTTCTCTAGAAGTTCGCGACGAAACGTTCACGGAGTATCCCCCAAGAGCCAATTGACCGCCTGGGAAGCCCTGTCAGCCATATCCTTGCCGAGTTAGCCAAGGCGACTGGCAGGTAGTTAGCCATGACCTTGTGATCACCTCCAGCCGCACGGATTGCCAAGATATAAACTGTGAGCCAGGACTCCGGATTGGTCTTCCCATCGTACTTCTCTATTCCAGTCGACTTGTTGTTGTTTGTGGGTGAACGCCGGTACTTCTTCATCTGGGTGAGGGCTCTGACTCCGACTACGGCAATGAAATCGCTTGTGGTGGAGGCCAAAGCACTCACGCTCATCTTCTAGTTAGCGGTGCTCATCCTCCTCGTGTTCTCGGCGTCGAGCGTTAATATCGTGGTGGAGATCCCGCCGTAGTCGTCCTCGGGCGTCCTGGTTATCGCGGCGGTTGTCACGATGATGCCGCCGTCGATCGTTACTCAGATTGCCGAGTGACGAATGTCGTGACTCCGAGTGACACTGACCAGAGCCAGCTGCTCGGCGCCGTGCTGAAACAGATGAAACCACGGTGTCTGAAGCCATCTTGTTTGATGGTATGAAAGTGTCCTCAGATTGTTGTCATTGCTGGCATGCTGCAGCGGTGATCATTGCCTTGATCCTTGCAATGGTCAGGGTGGCCTGGTGGTTAGGCCCGAACTCTAAGGTGTCCAACAATGTGGCAGCGACCATGATGTTCTATTGTGGGGTCATGAAGACGTCGTGGTCGCCTACTCGGGTTTGGAGGATCTCTTGTTGAGCAATCCGCCCCGCCTTGCGCAAGTTGTCATTGCGAGTGTCGTACTCGGCTTGCAAGCGTCATGCGTCCTCTTCCTGTTGCTCACGCAGTCGGCGAGCCTCCTGGTCGTGTAGTCGGCATGCATCTTGTGTTGGAGTTGATCCCTTTGACGCCATGAAGACCTCACGTGGTGAAGAAAAGCTTCCCGAGCTACTGTCCGACTGGGAATCGGATTCGTTGTAGTTTAGCGGTGTGATAATGACCCCAACCTCCCTAGACCCGATCTTGAGCGGCTTTAGGCCATATCCGAGTCGAATCCCAGATGATTGAGTCTGCCGCATCAGATTGGAATTGAAGATTGTTGCGGCGTTGTCGAGTCCGAGTGGGAAATTGACGATCTCGTCTCCCCTAGACGCGATCTCGATTGGCTCGGAGCCGAATCCGAGTCAAATATCAGAAAAGACAGTTGTCCCAGAACTCGTAGATCTTGGGTGTTGCCAAAGCAGGATGTTGAAAACTGCTGCGACGGAGTAGGCTAACCGGCGCTGAGTTGGCATGGTCCTCGGCCAATCGGGTTGAAACCGAATCGGACAAGGTGAGATTGCCGAGATTGTCCGCGATGAAGTCGAGGCTCCCGAATCTGATGGCTTGTCCGGGAGAGAAGTTGATGCCGTTGACTCCTATGGTTGGATCCATTGGGCTTGATGAAGATGATCTCGACGAAGCCCCTACCTGGCGTTCCAACTGTCGATGTTTTGTATCGGCAATAATTATATAGGGCTATTCGTCGGACCTAAACTCGATGGATTCGAAAGGACACACGAAATTTATACTGGTTCAGGCCCTCAAGGTGAGGTAATACCCTACTTCTAGTTGTGGTGTATTGCTTTCGCGGTATTCTCTGGTGAGATTCTCATATGCCCTAGAGGGCTCCCTACCCCTCCTTATATACTGGAGGGATGAGGATTACAAGGTAAGAAAACTAGTCGGATACGACCAAGAGTTTTCCTTATCAGTACATAGAGTATCCGACTAGGACTATATCCCTTTCCGTGTCATGCAAAGTAATATGAAGTCGAGTCTTACTCTATCTCCAATTATAGCGACTGGCCTACCCACTGTCCGAGTGGCCGTAATTGCCCTCCTTGAGGCACCCGGGGCTTATAGCCTCCATAGAATCATACATGAAAAGAAAAAAATATTGGCAAAATGCTGTTAATTTAGCAGGCCCCATCTCCTCACATCTTCTGAAGATTTGTTTTGAAATTTGGTCCCATGGCCATGGAATTTTTGCATTGACACTTTTAATCATCCCACATGAGGAACAACAGTGTCATTTCAAAGAAAACCGGATGACAAATTCATCCCCCACACAGGAAGAAAGATGACTACTTTTCTCAGAGGAAATATGTATACCTACAGCTGTAAAAAGATTGAATTTAATCCCGGACTCATTTAATTTCAAAGCAGCTATGTCTCGTGGGTCCGCGACTCGGCGAGACGGCTTCACGTGTTGGCCGTGGCAACCTTCCGGCATGCAGATAGTTGGCCACAGCCACCGGTGGTAGAAAAAAGAGCGACACTGCGGGCGCTCAGTCAGAGGTTGGGTTCATTTTGCACATCTCCATAAACTGACAAACATAAGTGACGAATCAAAGATAGTTGTGAAGCACAGGGAAGAAATGATGAGCATATGTGATTTCATATTTTAATGTCCAGATCATGTCTCACCTCTATGGCTCCATGGGCGCTGTCTGACAGGCGGAGGAGCCAAACATCAGGAAGGATGTGGAGGTTGCCATGCGTTAATCCTTGCCGCCAGGTATGTTGCCGCATGAACGGCGATGGGGAATGAAATGCCGTCAGTGTGAGCGAGGGGAGAGGAATGACAGCCATGGCATTAGGGGCAACGGTGGCATATGTGGGTGATGGTGGGTGGCGTTTGCAGCTGGAGGAAGTAGGAATGGTGATGGTGGTGGCTACGGTTAGAGGAAAGAAAAGCAGAGGCTGCATGGGATGGGAGGAGATGGCAGGGGCGGTGCACGCAGGCGAGCTAGTTGCGAGTAGTTGCGAGAAGGAGAAGATTGAGGGGTGCTGGTGAGAGAATCCAGCCCCAAATGTTAGAGATCAGTGCGTCGAGGCTGGAGGTCAGCCAACGGCAGCGGCAGGCAGAGGGGTCAATGGCACGAGGTTGCCCTAGTCCGCGGATGTGGCGACGACATGTGGCATGGCAGAGGCAGTGTCTAGCGATCGATGGTGGCAGAGGCAGCAAGGCGTCTAGGGTTGACGGTGGTGGCTGCGGAAGGGGTGACGCTGTGGGAAGGAGACGGAGCGTCGTCGGCGAGGTGACAGTGGCGACGGGGAGGTATGGATAGAGAGACAGAGGAGCGGTGGGGCAAAGAACGAAGCGGGGATTGTGAGGTTGTGATTCTAGGGTTTGGAAAAGGGGCACGGGGAGAGGGGGCAGGGGATCGGTGGTCGGCCGATGGCGATCTAAGGGATAGTTTGAAGATGAGGGAAGAGGGAAGAGGAAAAAGATCACGCAAAACGAGGTGAGCCATTAGCGCATGATTAATTGAGTATTAATTATTTTAAACTTGAAAAATGGATTAATATGATTTTTTAAATCAACCTTTATATAGAAAATTTTTGCAAAAAACGCACCGTTTAGCAGTTCGGAAAGCGTGCTCACGGAAAACGAGGAGTTTTTTTCTCCTATCCGGTTGTCTTGAACACACCCTAAGGCAGGGGATCAGTGGCGCTTCGAGAGGAGGCGGCAGGGGAACAGGGACGCTGCTCGAGGAGATTAGGGGGAAGGCGCGGCTTGCACATGGTGGGAGTAGGAGGTGGAGTGGGCAGGGTGGGAGCGTGAAAAGGATCTCAGTCGTCAAATCTAAGGTGGAGGAGCGTGGAAAGGATCTAAGCCCTTAGAGGGAGAATCACCGTTACCACAAGGATCTTTTTAAGTAGTATAGATACCATTGTATCGAGATGAGTACAATTAATAATCTAGACTAAATTACACTTTGGGCCATCCATTATTACCATGATTGCAACTTGTATTAGGTTTATTGTATTGTTTTTACTTAAGACCATAAAAACTTACAAATTATACACTTTGGACCACCCTATTACGCAGTCCTGCACCGGCCATGGCTCCATGCTTCTTCGGCCTTCACCCACTAGTCCCTTAGTCCCTAGGCAACGGGGCATGGTGTGGTAGTGCACGCATGGGCCGATCAACATGCAAACGCAGATTACCTTGGCTTGAATTGCTGATGGCACTGACCGATTGACATCGTTAGACGAGTGTATGTTGTTGGCTCTCGTGACTTGCTCCACAGCTAGCTCCACCACTTGCAGCCGCAGGACGCACTCCACAGGGCGCAGGCCGTGGACAGAGCAGCAGATCGAGGACTACCTCGTACTTGCCGATCTCCATGGCGAGCAGTAGCTTCCTACTATGACATGGCTTGCAGATCTAGGTTCTTCACATGAAGCTGGTCATCACGGATTCACAGTGGATGAGGCAACTGCGAGCTTGTTCTGTTCTTCAAGGGCATGGAGTTGGAGAAGGAGCCCATGTGGAGTGGGCAATGAAGGCTATGGCAGGGAGCTGGCGGTGGTGACAGCCAGGAATAGCAACAAGACTGGACTAGGCTAGTCCAAAGTGCAACGAAGTACAAATTTTCATGGTATAAAGTAAAAACACTCCTATAAACCTAGTCCAAGTTACAGATTAGGTGGCTCAATATACAATTCACTTATTAATCTAATATCACACGGATGCACGCAACCTATAATTATTTAAAAAAAGAATAACATGACAACAAATATCATGTAGCAGTGAGCTACATCCACAAAATGATCTTTATCCTCAAACTCCACCATAGCAACACTTGAACCACGATAAAAACCCTCCGAAAGCAACGCCTCCAGGAAGAGAACGATGTGCATACGCTGCGGTTGCTACAATCCAATCAGCAAAGGTCTTACCATAGGGTTTTACCTTGGGGAGTAAATTCTTCGAACTATGGACAACGTATTCAACAAGAAAATTCGTCATTGTTATATACAACCAGCTAATGCCAGACCTAAGGAATTAACCCCAGAGTTGAGGAAACAGTACTCATTGAGCTACACCTAATCAAAATCCTCAGTACTGTTGCCCCCTCATGCCGAGGCGGTGCCACCATACATCCCAGCCTTAGCCCAAATTCAATCAGCCACAAACACAATAGCATGCAATCTTTTTAGATGTATCACCCTACGAAGATATTGTCGCGGACAAGCCGAAAGGCACACGCCAAAAATCTGTAGAGTCCATCTAAACAAATAATGAGTTGTCGGCGTGAGCGATACCTTGATTGGAAGCTAAGATGACTACCGTCTATAGGCTGATATGGACGCCCTAGACTAGTGATGAAGATGTTGTCGCGAGGAGTAGTTGCAAGACCACCAAAGAGATGATAGGCATAGCTGAAGCAGTCAGATGTCGCCAAAGCCATCTCGGCCACTTGTTGTCGCAACCGATCCCACCGAAGCTGCCCTGACGCTACTGAATCTGGTGGGGGGACGATAGATATGGCCAACGTCAACTCTAGCCGCCCATCCCTTCCCCCAAATCTATCGCTGCTATGGTCATCCATAAATTATTTTTAGTTGCTCTATTATTTTTGTACAACCATTCAACTGTAGCTCAACCGATCAAAGCCTATTCAAAATGTCAACTATTGCTAATAGTACGCTTCATGAGAAGTGAATGAGAAAACAAGATTCATGTCTTCCTTGTGAAACTTTAAGTATCTTATGCCAAAATAGTAGTATTTTGATATACATTATCTGAATTACATCACCTAGTGCTATTATTTCTTGTTTGATCCGTGTATCCTATACCTTTTTTTCCTAGACTAGTTACGTGACTGTGCGTTGCAACAGGGGATAAAAACATTTTGAAGCTAATAAGTTTGCAGGTTCGCTAAACAATATTCCGGTGAAAATACTTACAATTTTGAATTTGATCATCCGATTGAACAAATAGTTAACACCAAAATCCTTTCCCAAAATCATCAACATCTCTACATAAATCATGAGCTTGACAATTGCTCTTTCTAATTCCAACTATACAATAGACCATTTTCTCGAACTAGATGTTGACACTAACATCTTTGCACAAAATCATTAACATCTCTACATAAACCATGAGGTCAATTCCTCTTTCTAATTCCAACTATACACTACACCATTTTCTGGAACTAAATGCCCATTCGATTACTTTTTCCAGTTGCTTCTCACTGGTCAATATCAAAGGTGTTATACTTGACCAATATTGTCTAAATATCGAGCAGACAAGCATTGTCCATGGCTGGAGCCTGGAGCAGGAGAGGAATCAACCACCAATCTGCAAGGCAAGATCGTTGATGCGTGTACTCCTTAAAATGCAACCTGTCCAAACAAATGTTATGTAAATAAAACCATAACACTTGCTCTGTAAATCACAGCAAAATTAGTAAATTTTACAAAACCAAACCGTCCTCGGTTAAATCATATGAGGGTAGTCACTTAAAATTTTGTGATACTTTCAGTGTGTTTGTTAACATATGAACGTACAAATTAGGATGAGGTTTGACCTTATCCACATGGGGATGTGAAGCTAATGGAGCACCAGCTTTAGGGCTCAGACCAGTAATTATGTTCAAGACTCCTTGAGATAATCTGATTTCTATACATATTCCACTAAGCTCTAAACATGGTTGGTTTAAAACACATTTTCAGTCATTGGATATAAACCTTGTGTAAATGAATTGTAAATGATGAATCCTTACGGTGAAGCTAGCTTTGATGGCTTTAATACAGTTGTACACCCAGCAACTAGGGCAGGTGCAACCTTCCAAGTAGCCATCAACAGAGGATAGTTCCTTCATGTGTGCATGAATAAGAAAGTAATCCGACGATTAGCCTTTTACTATAACTCAAATTTCTTTATCTCATAAGCCTACAACATATTTACAGAAAAACAATGGAACACTGACAACATCACTATGTTATAGGGGTGCATGTTGTATTCATGTGATGGGGACAAAAGTCTGTTGAAACATATATAGCTTAAAGGTATTAACAGGTGACAATGAACACCACCACTTTTTTTATGGATCAACACAACAACTTTTAGATTGGCATATATAACCTAAAGGGGGCTTGGGATGAACTTTGGATGACCACATACAAAAGGCAATACAATACAATACAATACAAAGAGATCCATTGTCAATAAATTAGCATGCACTCACGGAAGACTCAATAGTCATTCCTCTGATAGGAGAATAAAACTATTCTCCGTTTCAAAATATAGCTAACT
Source organism: Oryza meyeriana var. granulata (assembly GCA_003991445.1). Lineage (NCBI taxonomy): Eukaryota > Viridiplantae > Streptophyta > Magnoliopsida > Poales > Poaceae > Oryza > Oryza meyeriana. The sequence continues at coordinate 353,053 of RYFJ01000183.1, read as the reverse complement.
TTAGGTTTAAATTTTGTCCTAAATATAACGAGCTAGGGCATGCAAGAGATTACTTTTATCCCATTACTTCCTATGCCACCTCTAATGGATCATATTATTCCACCAACCATCGAGACCCGCACCCTACCATTACCTATATCATTCTTAATTCCCATCACCCCACCATCTATTAATAAGGGCATTTTAGACCTTCCACCCCAATCCTTAATTCATCCAAAACACTCCTAGGTAGCTATATTTTAGGACGGAAGTAATACCAAGAAAGAACATGAGAAATGTCTAATCGGTTCCTAGTCATAAATTTACTGAATAATTCAACCATCCTGAACAATTCAAATAGTAGTGAACTACCAGCTGACCATAAACTGAGATTATGGCTCAGTAATTCAGGTAATTAACCACAGGAAATGTTCAAGTAATTAAAGAAACTCAACAGGATTTCCTATGGTTGTACCTTCATGACATGAGATTTGTTCCTGTAATGAAGCAAATGAATGAGATATAGGAAAAAAGGACTAATTTTTAACACTACTTGCAACATAGCTAAAAAGAGCATCTCTGAACAAATGTAATTTTCATCAGGGAAATTTGACTTCAACAATCAGGCAATTCTATTTACAAAATAACAGAGATAACAAAGAATAATTGCTCTGTCAGTCTGTCTTTCTGGTCAATGGCAGGCCAACACATTATTGTCTCAACCATGATCATGCCCAAACATAGGTAAAAGAATGAGAAGCTTCTGCTAGCTGCAATTTCTTCCAGAATCTCCAGCTAGCAGAAGCTCCCTCAAACAGTCTAGATTTTCACCCAGATTCTGAGAATCTACAGTTGTAGAATCCAAAAAATAAACTAAAAGCCAGAAGCTGGGTTTTTCAGCTTCTCTAGATTCTCACCAACTGCTTCTCAGAATCTTAAACTCCCCAAACAGAACCTTAGTTGTTCTCACGCCCAGGTGCACAAATTTTACGTAGGCATGTTATAGTAAAGCTTTATAAGCACAAGTTAAAAACAAAAGAGACGTGATTATTTAATTCTTATGTTATAAATTTGGTACATGTAACACATCGTCTAGGTGACACAAGGATTATTACACGCACCTAGTGAATTCTTAAATGAGAAATGTAGCAATCAAATAGCATCAATGTTCATAGCCACCAGGGTAGTCCCAATACTTTGATAATTGGATAGCAAGTTGTTCCCTTGAAACAATCACTGGCAATAACAATAGGAGTAGCTGCTTACCTGCATGCAACTGTAAATTCAGACATTAATTTTCCGTAATGCACTACAATTCAAGGTAGACATGCAATTACGTGAGCTAGCTAATTTATGAATTATTCAATTGCAGTGACGAGCATCAGATTAATTAAATCATATCAAACCACTGCAATTATAAACATAATCCACAAAGCCAAATCTTGATAGAGTTTCAGAACAGTTACTAATGATTCGAATAGCTGAACGAACATAACAAGATTAAACGGTACTCCCCATGAGCCTAGTAGGACCCATAAACTCAAGGATCATGACCTTCCTGAAAAAAATGTTAAACGAATCAGAAAATGAGGCATGCTTAATGAACATGTTTTATTACTTCCTGAAGAGACTCTATGAAGGCATCTCTTCAAACAACAAGAAAAACACAGAAATGGCCTAATTGGCATCATCGGAAGTGTTTACACTTTCTATGCACCTGCATTTTATTTCCCTATGAGTTTGGGTAAAGCATAAAAATCAGTTCGCTAAAATTTTGAACATGTTGTACTAAAATAATTGTGTATATTGTCAAAAGAAGCAAAATTGGTATTTCAAGAAAAAAAAAAACTGAGAGCTTTTGCCTCTTCCTTACCGACGATGAAGCCTCGGTATATCTGTTCCTGACCAAAGATTAATTGATAATTAACCATGGGCTATTCATGTACAAGGGTAAATTGAACTAAAAGGATTAGATCACTTCCTAGCTAGACCACTGAAAGCATTAAATCAGCTTTCCCGCTTGGACCGGGTTGCTGCGGAGGACGTGAACGACAGAGGCTTCTTTGGCACAGCCGACGGTGTGCAGGTGGGCGGCCTGCCAGGTGAATCCGTTTCCTAAGTAGGAGGACATGGTGAATCCATTTCCTAAGTAGGAGGTGTGGGCAGCCGAGGGAAGGCGTCGACCACAGGCCACCGTTCAGGGGTCAGTCAACAATGACGGCAGCGATGCAGTGGGCAGCGTTTCGTGTGGGGTGATGACGAGGGGAGGCGACGGTGATAGGGAGGAGAGTACGGTGGCCGGCCGAGGAAAGGTGTGACGACGGCGATGGGCGGCAGAGGGGAGGCGATGGTGATGGCGAGGGGAACATGGTAGGCAGACAAGCGGAGGTGATGGTGATGGCGAGGGGAGCGCGCTAACGTGGTGGGCGACCCGCGGCCGAGGAGATGCGGAGCGGTTGCCAGTAGAGGGGAGGCGGTGCGCAGACGCGTGCAGATATGATAGGGTAAGGAGCGACGGCAGCTGACAAGAGGAGGAACGGGATTGGAGCACGCCGTTAGAGGGCGATCGGGAAGGGGGCGGCACGTGCGTGAATGATTTAACCGATCGGAACCGTGGTATTTCTCGATCCAACGATCTACAGTCAGGGTGTCTATCTAAAGTAGAATTCACGATCACTGCTACGTTCTTTTTAAATACTATAGAAACTACCTTTTTCAAAAAGCAAAATTTGTGTCTCATGGCTCAAAATATGCAGGCTTTTGTCGTAGCCCGTCGAAAGGAAGCCTGCGAACCAAATATGGTGTTCATCTCGACGGAATCAACAAGTGGGCCTCAAATGGGCCTTACTGAAACTGACAGAACTTCAAGTCACATCTTTCAAAACCCTCCACTGGCGATTCAGCGAACACAAGGTGTACATCGCTTCCATCTATTTATTGCAATGACAGGTAGGACATCTTTACATCTGGTCCCACATGTCATGAAAGTAACAAGTCCACTAGCACTTTCCGGAAAAAACAACTCCATGTTTGACAGGACGGATCACATCAAACGATGCCGACACCGCGGGGACCCGATCTCCGCCCGCCTAAGTCACCCCATCCACTGGCTGAACGGCCCCACCGAAAGCTCTAGGATTCGTGGCCCCACGGGTCAGCCACGGTGGAGTGGTCGCGCGGCGCGTACGCGTCCACCTTGCAAAGGGCTGAAGCATTCAGCCCCCGTCGAATCGAACGGCGAGCGGCCCAACAACCTCACGTCTATGAATTCGAGCCGCAGGATGTGCCCCGGCCACGCCCCGCCGTCCGATCACGTCACCCCCCCAGGATCCGGCCGTAGAATCTGAATTTGATTTCGAAAGCTAAGAGTGGGAGGAGAAAGAAAGGGTTGAGAAAGAAAGAGAGAGAAGGGAGGAGGAGGGGAGAGCTGCAGCAAGAGGGAAAATCCACTAATCCCCCAACTCGGAGACGACTCCTCTCTCGAAATCCGCCATTCCCCTCCGCCGCAAACACGCGCGGAAGCTCGCGGCAAATCCAGCCTCGCCGCCCCGGCCGCGGGGGCGCCCTACCCCCGATCTGGCGCCGGCCGCCGCGATCTTTCCGTGCGCCTCCGCGGCTGCGGCGAATTTTGGCGGAGTTTGGGCGTGTTGATCTGGGTAGCTTCGTGGGGTTGAGTAGATAGATGGCGGGGAAGGAGCAGGGCGGGGGAGGGCAGCCGCCGCCGCGGGCGCCGGTGCCCGCGGCGTCCTCGCAACCGCCGATTAAGAAGCTGGTGAGGCAGCTGGACTTCACCTCGGCGGCGTTTGCGGGGAACCCCGCGATGGCGGCGGCCGCGGCCGCCGTGTCTAGGGCGCTGCAGCCGAGGGCGGTTCCGGTGGGGTTCCCGCAGCCGCAGCAACTTAGGGCGGCGGTGCCGGTGGGGGTGCCGCAGCAGCTGCATCCCCGGGGCCTGCCGGTGATGCGGTCGCATCACGTTGTGCATGTGCCGCTGCCAAGGCCGGCGGTGGCAGTGGCGGTGCCCGTACCACAGGTTCGACCGGTGCAGCCGCAGCCAGTGCCGCGGCCACCGGTCGCCGTTCCCTTGTGAGTGTGTGCCCGCTGTTAGATTTATGTTTAGCGTCAAGTTTTGACATTTCCTCCTCTCAATTTGGTATTTTTCTTTCTTCGGACTTGTTAATTTGTTTTTTTCATGATTCATTTCGCCAGAGGAAGACTGTTTTTTTCCTATTCTTTTAGATTATAAGTTGAGTTTCATACTAGGTTTCAATCATTACTTTGCACTTATCTTTCCCTGGAAATGAAGACAGATGGTTGCATTAGAAGGATGTACCTTTTGTTTTTTACTGGCATCTACATTTGATATTAGCCTTCCTGCTTACGATCTTAATCGATGCAAATTCCCTACTTCTAGTTTTCTCTTGTAATTGTGCTTTGTTGTATTGTAGGAAGCCAGAGTCACCGAAGCCACCACGGGCACGGCTTTATGACGGGAAAGATGGCACCCCGACAAAGAAGAAGTGCTGCAACTGCAAGCACTCCAAATGTTTGAAGTTGTAAGTCAGATTACATGCCTTAGCTTGACCACGGTGCAATATTGCAACTGGCGTGTCCTTCTGTGTAGCTCTAGTCTGGATAGCGTTGGATCCAAAAGAGTTTGTTTTATTTGCTGCGGATGCTAGGAAATATGTAAAGTGAAACTATCTTGAGTTTTTTTTTGTCCAAAAGCTTAAAATAGCACATAGATGGATGCTCAATCCTTTTTATATAAAAAGCTGAATGACAGTAGCATGGTTTTAAACTTGACCAATAGCACTCACAATGTGGCCAAATATTTGATCTTATGGTATTGTAAGATTTCTCTGATGTACACTTGTAGCAAGTTAGCTGAAAGAGCAACTGCTGGCTGGTCTGTGGTCTGGATAATTATAAAGGGGGTATATTGTATATGTATCTGAAAAAACTTATGGGTTAGCTCTGGGCTCTGGCTTTACCATCTAAGTTTCAGTATGCACCTAAAGGGATGTACGCTAGAAATGTGGTTAATCTGATTTGCGGTACATGATTTGGTTCTGCGGTTTATTGCTTTTCTGTTCCAATTTGCACTGTAGACCAAAACTCATACCCTAAACCGGGTTTTGTTCTTATTCGCCCACCCTTACCCCCAATATGTTTGGTACTTCTTTCACTATGCTGGTAAGGCTTTGTGTACTGATAGTTAGCCTTGATATTATCAATCTGAATCTTATGGTTTTCCGTGCTTAGGTATTGTGAATGTTTTGCATCGGGTGTTTACTGCGATGGATGCAACTGCTCCAACTGTTTTAATAATGTTAAGAGCGAGACTGCTCGGCGTGAAGCTATTGATGCTACGTTGGAGCGCAACCCTGATGCATTCAGGCCTAAGATTGGGAGTAGCCCGCATGCTAACCGGAATAATATGGTATGTTTTGAGTTCCATGTCTTATATGAGTAGTTAGATGTGCGTGCTAAGGGAGTTCAATAATTGATGTCCATTACTTCTGGAGTATTAATGATTCATACAAGGAATGTTCGTGCACATGGTACAGTTACATGTATTATTCCAACTGAGAGTGAAAGATTCGAAAATTGAAATGAAGCTTCTCACTAATTGAGGGCAAATATAGAACAGGGGAAGGCTTGGGAAATTACACATGTTCACTGAGGAACTAAATTGCTACTCTCTACAACTAAGAAATTTACAGCTTAGATGTCATATCTTCATTTTTGTACATCTTTGTTATCTGATTTGCACTGCTATGATGCGTGCACTTAATGCTAATTCCTGAAATTGCCAGGAGGTGGCTGGTGATCTTCCTTTAGTTGGGAAGCATAATAAAGGGTGCCACTGCAAGAAGTCAGGTTGCCTCAAGAAGTATTGTGAGTGCTTCCAAGCTAACATACTATGCTCTGAAAATTGCAAGTGTATGGATTGCAAGAATTTCGAAGGGAGTGAAGAAAGAAAAGCTCTTTTCCAAGGGGATCATAAAAATTCCATTCACATGCAGCAAGCAGCAAATGCAGCTGTAAATGGTGCTATTGGAGCAGCAGCCTTTTCTTCTCCTTCCACATCCAGGAAGAGAAAGCTCATAGATCCTTCACTTGACCATTTGGCCAAGGAAAACGGAGCTCACAGGACTAGTCACCTACCTCAGGTAATGACAGTGTCTAAATTTCAGCAGGTAGCTCAGTTTTTCCCTAATACCTTTGTCTGTGCATACTGCATAGCTTTGTGTTTTTGAGTTATTGACTTCAGTGATAGGTCGAAGTGCTCTGCTCCATAAAAAAGATGTTTATGTCATGCATACAATAGAGTCAGTTGACGAATGGTGTTTCAGATGTGTGCTTCTGAGGGATAGCTATTGACATGCACTGTTGCTGTATGATCAGAAAGGAAAAGGAGTTTCCGTTTTGTACCAAAATGCCACTTATTTTACAACAACCCACCTGTTACATTACATCCCCTTCTTATTGACATCCCCACCAGTTTAACACAACTAACACAATATCTACCTCATGCTTGGGTTTGCGCCATCAATTTATGCACTGGAACTAATCTTTTGAAGGGACAAACAACTGAAGTATAGATAAAATTTTGAGTCAGTTTTCCATAATACAGAAGTAGTAGCTTGTCATATACTGCTACTTATAAATAAATATGCAAAATTGCAAATATTATTTCTTGAGGGATACAAATTCCTCTATAACAGATTCCCAAATTAAATGGACTAACCTAGATAATCATAGCTACTAATAGCAAGAGTTATTTTAGGGTTCTGGTATGGTTTGCAGTATACTCTTTGTGATTTAATTAGGTTTTTTACCAGAAGAATGGAATGCCATCCGATGGCCCACTTCCAATAAGCCAGCCTATACATCCTCCAACAATGGGGCCCTTTAAGGTCACCTACAGGTAACTGTCAACTTGTATGACTTTTCCTTGAGAAGATCAATCATCCCTGTTTCTGTTGATGGCTTTATGCACTTCCGTTGCAGGCCTCTTTTAGCGGATATTGTCCAACCAGAAGACGTAAAGGACCTTTGCAAGCTTTTGGTGGTTGTATCAGGAAAGGCCGCTAAGGCATACGCTGGTATTGCTGGTCTTACATTTTGCAATTTTGTTAATTTGCTTGAGAAAGTATTCCTGGCCATCCTGTACTGCACATAACTTAATCTTTGTTAGAGGTTTAGAGCCATTCAATCAGCTTGCATTAATTACTGCACATCCTCATTTCATTTTACCATTCCAGGTCCGAACAACGTGATACTTATCTTACTTTTTTGCAACTTAGGTTGCACTAGCACATAAGCTTTTAGTTTAACTTGCATCTTTTCTTGGTCTTGGAATTTGGATGCTTATGCAGTGTGTATCACTTTAAAGAGAAAAAAAAACCCAACAATATAGGGGGGTTTCGAGTAATGCTTCCTCTCCAATTTGTTTTTAAAAGAACAATGGATTTATAAGGTCTCTTTTGGAATCCTAAATGAATATGCAGCTATTCCATGCTTGATTTGGTGCATGATGCATCCCATAAACACTATGCTGTAACTTTCTGAAAATTACACAATGTTACCAAGGTTATTGCCTTCTCCCTGTTGAAACCACACTGTACTAGGAGTGATGGTTTTATCATAGTTACACTTTGATGTTTGTTAATATAAGGTTGCCCACATTCATACATTGGGAACTGTCTGATTGGGAAATAGGTAAGAAAGCCCAGGAAGATAAGGTGGTACAGATGGAAGATGAGATAGGAGGGAAGAGGGAAGATGAGATGGGAGGTTCCTTAGCATCGACAAACCATGACAGAGAAGAAAACAGTAAAGAACCAAATTATCAAAAGGCATCAACTGATAACCCGTCAACTGGAGGAACTCATGCGGGCAAAGCTTCTCTAGAAGAATCTAAACATGATAGCACTGATGATCAGAAATCCAATAGGCCAATGTCTCCAGGAACACTAGCATTGATGTGTGATGAACAAGACACAATTTTTATGCCTTCCCAAAATGTAGTTACGCAGCAGGCAGTACCTGTCAACCAGAACCAGTCTGAATTGTATGCAGAACAAGAACGGTGTGTGCTTACAGAATTCCGTGATTGCCTCCGTAAGCTTGTGACATACGGAAGAATGAAAGGTACACAAAACTTTCAAATTTCCCATTTGTCATGCTAATACAGAATATTGAACTCTTTTTTGCTTTGTAAAACGTGTACGGTCTGATCCTTATGGTTCTTCCCTCCAGAGGAAAAGTACTCCATGGCAATCAAATCTGAAGTGCCTGTCCATCCCATGCAGGCCAATGGTGTTTCACGAATACCTTATTCAAAAGAAGTAGATGTACCTGTTGTAAAAACATTTCTACAGAGTTCTAGCAGACATCCTGTTGCTGGAAACTCCGCAACTGGGCATTTGGACAAAAAACCTAAGCATGAAAACACATAGATGTCCCGGGTTTGTATTTGGGGTATAGCATGGTCAAGAGAATCATGTTTTCTCCCTCTAACATGTTGATCAGAAGCTTGTATCAGTCTTCATTGTTGACTTAGGTTCATGAAAATCTCCAATTTGTTCTCATTGGTCAAAATAAGTGTAATATTGGATAGCTTAGTCATAAATATGCATTTAGCCTGTATTTTAGCGTCTACATTTTTTGTGCTTGCATTTAGCCTTTATCTTAGTGTCTACATTTTTTGCTCCTTTCTAGGTACTATTTCCATCTGTGAAATTTTGCCATTCACCATGCTATCTTAGATGAAATTATTCCGTTTTACACTAGTCATTGCTGCTTACCAGCGATTAATTGATATTGGCGGGTGGTAAGTGGTACTCCATCTGTTTTTTAATAGATGTCGTTGTTGACTTTTGACACGATGTTTGACTATTTTTCTTATTAAAAAAATTAATGCAAATATGTAAAATAATATAAGTCATGCTTAAAGCCCCTTTAATGATAAAACAAGTCAAAACAAGACAATTGATATTTACATAATTTTTTCAAATAAAATGAATGGTTAAACGTTATTTATTAAAAAATGAGAGTAACTCGTTCCAGACTGGTTTACCTACGCTTCAATCCTTTTTCCTTGCTGTGAGGCCTATGAAGCTAACCACCAGAAAATTAGAAGTGCAGAACCATCTGATTTCCAAATATGGCTTCAGTTCATACTGTATAGACTTTTCCAGGGGATTGTTCTGTTGAAATGTTCCGCAAAACGTGGATGCACATTAGTACTAGAAAAGTGGATTCATACATCAATATCATGTCGATCAGTAACGGTTTGCCGTTGACAAATGAATGCAGGGAGCAGGGATCAAGAAAGACAATACTTTTTACCCCTTTTTCTACTAGTAGAACACTTGGTATCACTCTATCCTGTACATGAAACAGATATTGCTTCTAGAGTGAACAATGGTAACAACACGTTTCTCACATTGTACACATACAGTTAAATACTCATTGGTTTCTCCAGGCCTGAAAGCGGATCTCGAAGGCAAGAGTCAGTGGCTGCTTATGCTCCATTTTCGCCTCAAAATTACTGCCCCAAGACTCGAGATATAGAACTCTTGATATTGTTCAGAAACTTTTCCCTGCAGAAAAACAACAATTGGGTTAGTTAAGAAAGCATATTACAAGAGACTCTTCAACTATGGTGCTCAGAACGATAACAGATGTCCCGAACTGCATTACAAGATGTCAGTGCGGTGCCAGTCAATATATATCCAGGTGTTCTCACTGATGCAGATATGCAGCAAACCAAAAAGAAATTGACGGCACGTTGTGTGATAAATGTGAAAATTCATTAAACTTTATAGTAAAGCACACCAAGCTCTCAGTATCTTCTCGTCAATGATTCAAAGCAAGTAAGATCTCTAAGGGCTCGTTAATGATTCAAAGCAAGTTAGACCAAAAAGAAATTGGCGGCACATTGTGTGGTAAATGTGAAAATTTCATAAAACTTCATAGTAAAGCACACCAAGCTATCAGTATCTTCTCGTCAATGATTCGAAGCAAGCAAGATCTCTAAGGGCTCGTTAATGATTCAAAGCAAATTAGATCTATAAAGCTTGGAAGTATTTGCTATGTCAATATACAGAAATAGAGTAATTTCTCAAACAGATCAATGTAGACCTTTGCACGTGCAATATATGGCAATTACAAAGTTACCTGTCTGGCTTGAATAGTAGGTTTTGATATATGAACGACTGCAAAGAGTTGAACAGTGAAGACTCGTAAGATTAGAAAATATAATTCATAAAAGGATAATTTGTAGCCTAAAAATTAAAGCTAGAAACCTAAAACTTACCCAGGCAACCAATATGCCAATTAATTCAAAGAGTAGAGGGAGAACAGGAAGCTTATCGATGACCTGAAGTTGAGATATATGTATTAATCAGATTCATTGTATTGTCGTGAAAATTCTCTTGTTCCAACAATCGAAAGCTGCAGATTTGAAGCTATATCATCTGGAAGTTACCTCGACAAGATTTATAGAAGCCAATAATGCGGCAATCCCTGCAAATCCTATACCAGCTAGAGCAAAGAGGTCTTCAGGAGTGCTGAACTGTTTTCAGTTTTTTTTTTCAGAAAAAAAAAGTATGATGAGTACCTCCTTACATAACCAGGTGCTCAGTGGAAACACAATTCAGAATAAAATATGAGATCAAGTTGTCATCAACACAGAACCAGCTAAAGTAGCAGATTGTCAAAACTGATCCGAAGTCTAACACCAAAGCTTTCTTAGATTAATTGTATCATCTTGATGTAATTATCTGAGATCAGTAAAGCTCCCTTTATCTAAAAAGGCTTTCATACTGGTGTCCCAAATATAAATAAGCGCATTTGGAAACTAAAGGCTCCTTTAAAAGTTAAGATTTTCCTTTGGTATTTACGTCACGGGGTAGTTCTTACAAAGGATAATCTAACTAAGCGAAAATGGAAAGATAGCAAGTCTTGTTGTTTTTGTCATAAAGAAGAAACCATCAAGCATTTATTCTTTCAGTGTCGTCTAGCTCGTTCAGTGTGGTCTATTACTCACATAGCTTCAAATTTACAACCGCCTCATAGTGTGTCTAACATGTTTGGGAGCTGGCTTATACGTGTTCTCAAAGATATGAGGAATCTTGTACTGTTGGGTGCAACAGCTCTTTGTTGGTCCTTATGGCGCTGCAGGAATGGTGTTATTTTTGACAACAAAAGTGTGTCTTCTTTTTACATACCCAGTGGCTCCGTTTGTGGGCTATCCTCCACAAATCGGGAATACGGGATTTTATTGCGGTGGCTTTGCAATAGTTGCACCGTGTGGCAATGGAGTGTTTTACCCTGGAGCATGGGTGACGATCTAGTCTACGGATTGATAGCCATTAAACATTTGTTTCTCTATTTTCTTTTAGCATTTTGGTTTTGGATGTGTTTTTGGCTGTGTGCATCCTAGCTATGCAGAAGCCTGGAGTGGTCTTAGTTCGGTTGTAGCACCTTGATGTAATTGACTTAGATCAATAAAGCTTCCATTATCTAAAAATCTAAAAAGGCTTTCTGAACTTATGCGTTGGGCGTCAGAAAGTTCTTGCTAATGTCATCAGGGTTTCTGAACTTACTACCTACCGCAAAGCTCAAACTTTGAATAGTCTAAAGACGGCCGCCAGGTAATGCAAGGATAAGAAACTCACCGAACTCTGAACATACTTCACAATGCTCTCGGATGACGATTCTGAACTGTCCTGCGCAGCCTTTGCAGCGACGACATTGCGACTCCTCATCCTCCCTGCATGCGAGCACATTACAGACCACATGATAGTCAATGGCTCGTTTGCAAAGAAACAAAACAGAAAAAAAAGAATATGTACAAGCAAGAGAGGGTTGAGATTGGTTGGAGCCTTGGAGGAGAGAAAAAAAATCACCTGAAACAAATCTGGCGCCTGGCACAGCAGGCAGCCTGGGGAGATTCCCGGTGATGCTCTTGCTGCCGCCGGGCGGCACGAGAGCCGCAGGCCGAGCAGCCGCTAGAGCAGAGGCCATCGTGGTTAGGTTCACCTCCCGAATACGCTGGAATTGCGAGGCTGCAAGCGATGGATTGGGAAGAACCGAAGAACTACTGTTTGGCCTTCGTCTGCTGCAGCGGATGCGAATGGAAGGCTCCTAGTCCACTAACGCACCATCAGCTGGCAGGTTTGCAGATTGCCCCTTACCTTTTGCAAATATTCTGAATAATTTACATTTTAGTGTCATGGAATGTACTACCTTCGTCCTAAAATATAAGAACCTAACATCAAATGAAACATATGCTAGTGTAACGAATCTGGACAGAGTCATATCCTAGTACAACGAAACTGGACAACTCTGTCCAGATTCGTTGCACTAGGATATGAGGTGTCTAAATTCGTTGCACTAGGATATATCCCATCCAGTTCTATGTTCTTATATTTTAGGACGGAGGAAGTACCTGCCAATTCCTTTTTTTCCATCCAGATTCGTTGTACTAAAATATGTTTTATCTAGTCATAGGTTTTTATATTTTAAGATAGAGAGAGAACTGCCAATTTCTTTTTTCCCGGCAACTAAAAACTGACTGACTACACCACGGATCCTTTTCTTTGTTTACTATACGTATAGATCAGGTACGATAATGACAAACCAGCACTACTGCAAGCTCTCCTGCAACGCTGTAAAGAAACCAAACAAGCAGTAAACAAACACCGGATTCCTTAGCTTACGTCGGGGCCGGCCGTACAATTGACGGCGAAATTTAACCGAAACTATAGCCTCGGAGGAGAATCGGTCTGTCCGAGACCACCTGCGACTGTGGGTGTGATTCCTGTGGCACCCGGCAGGACGGTAGTAGTAGTACGCGCCCAGTGACCCCTCTCAGGCGCGGCGCCGCGCCGTCCAAGAGTTCCGAGTCTCACACAAGGTAATCACTACAGCGATACTAGATATAGTATCATTTTTTTTATATTATGTAATCGAAATTCTATCGTAGATTATGAAACTATCAAATTTTAAAAGTACATATTTTTATATAGCATTTATAATATGTTATACAAATTAAAGCCTATAATATTGATCTTAATAAATTTAATTGATATTTTATAAATTTGAGTAAACTTATTTATATTATTTTTAATCTACTTTATTTTAAATAATATTTTCGCATAGGATCGAGATAATGCGTTTCATCTAATAGAATTGTATGGAAGTAAATATTAAAATTAAAATACTATATAAATTATATAAATTAAGATACTAGATTAAATCGATATGTTTCGGTGCTACATATCAGGATTCCGACATACTTCATCTCACGCACCCACCGACCTCGGACTCGCCGCGGCTCGGCGTTCCGTGGCGTGGCTCGGCGTGCTCCCCACGAGGGAAGGGAAGGCCATCGCGTTTGTCCAGCTCGGTTACGCGCGCGCGCCCCGCTCGATAGATTCGAGCACGCACGCTGGGCTGGCGCTCGGCGCCGCGCCACGCCACGGAGGGGGTCACGAGACCGCCTGGCGCGCCGCCCCTTGTCGTCTTGCTCCCTGGTTCCTTCTTGTCACCGAACGCCTCTTTCCCGCGCGTCTGCACATGCCATTTTCAGCTTCCATCATCATCATCATCGCTAGCCTAGTTGTAGCGACCGAGCACTGCACTCAGCTAGTCACCTGCCTGCCTGTACCGATATATCCTCCTCCTGTTCGCTCTTGTCTCTGGCATTGGAGGGGCGCGGCGGAGATGGAGGTAGTAGAGGCCAGCGAGGCGGGGAGGCGACAGGAGGAGGAGGCTTCCGGCGCGGCGCCGTTCGGCAGGTCCTCGTCGCTCCTCGGCGCGGCTGGAGGCGCCGAGGGATTCGACGGCGCGCTCAGAGTACGTGTTGAGCACTTCTTTGGCTTCTGCCCAATCGTGTCTCCCGCGTGCGTCTCTGGCCTTGAAGGTTTGGCTCGCGTTGTGTTCTGCAGGAGCTCAAGGACCTGAGGTCCCAGCTGCACCAGGCGGCGGACTGCTGCGAGAAGGCGTTCCTCAACACCGACAAGAAGAAGATGTCAGTGCAAAGATTCAGCTATTACATTTGCATCTCCCGCCACGGTTTTTTCTCATTCTAATAGTACGTCCCTGCAACTGCTTTGCTTGAAGAATTCTAGAGAGCACAAAAGGTTACATCTGCGACGCGATTGTAGCGGTGATTGACCGTCTGGGGACTGTCTCATCCAAGCTTGAGAACCAGCTGCAGGAGAAGATTGAGATCACACAGACAGAGAAAAAGCTCAACTTCCTGAAGCAGGTCAGGGCTTCATTGCATCGTAGAACTGAACCTATTGCCTGTAAATTTCGTGTGGCAAGAAAAATCACTGAAATTTACAGAAATTTTGAGCCATTTCAATGATGACGTAGTAGTTGAAACTTGAAAGAGAATATTGCTTAATGCTTATTACCTTGTTTGATTAGGTAACTTATGAGCTTGCAAGCCTAGAAACTCCTAACTAACTTGGGGGTTCTTTGCTTCAGGGATAACTTTTCTATTCCAATTTTAAGAAGTCAGTGTAATAGATTATGAAAGTTCAGGGTTCACGGTGACTGCTGATGAACATCGTACAAATGACACCTTAGTACTTCCACTGATTTTAACTTTATGGTCTCTTCATGTTCATGGCACCAGAGGCTCCTGACATGTGAACAGTATGCAATTACTCTCAAATTATTGACTGTATGTGGGGACACTGATGCCATTCAGTATCATCGCCGTTACCTCTCCCAATGTAATTTCTCTAGCTCGTTTGATTTTGTGTTGTCGCTGTTACTTCTTGTTAAAAAAAAGGTTGCTGACATGTGGCCATTTGGACAGCTTCAACTCTGTTATTATTGACTAACCATGTTACGCACTGCAGCTACTGGAGGAACCAAAGGGGAAAATGGTGCTAACTCCAGGTTTATTCCAACTAATTTTTTCCTTTGATCATTTTACTACTATAGCCTGCAATCTGCATCACTTTATAACATTAGCAGTTCTCCACACAGAAAAGAGGATTTAAAACTTGTGGACTCCAACAGCCCAACCATACCTGGAGCTACTCGTACTTTCAAGCCATACGATATTCAGTCAGCCATTGGTAAATTCCGTACCTTGCTCATGTTCTGAAAATATGTGTGGTTATTAATGTTGTCAGTACGTGATACATATTTCTCATGGATAAGTATTCCTTTATTATCTTGAATTTAGGAACTAACTGCTTAAATCTTAGAAGTTAGAAGAAATGTTATCTGAAATTCTGGATGTTTTTCGGATGAGATCATAATAGGCTATGTTTCCTTGTGTTATGAATTTGAAGAGAAATGTGCAAATCCCTAATGAACATGTAAAAATACCTAATAGTACAAACTTATTGATAGAGGAACCCCTACATTTGTCGTAAGTGTGTCTTTTAGGTATGGAATAGATTTGCATAATTCGATCGTGCCGTCAACCTTCTCTGTCTTACCCCAATTATAGTCTTGTTTTTCTGGGTATATAATAACTAGCATTGGCAGGTCATATGTATTAAGCTTTCTCTCTTGATATTTGTGGTAGATTAACTGTCTGTTCTTTTTTTTCGTGATGTTGTTGGTTTTTAGGGAGAGAACGTTCGGTGGCAACTACAGACTTCGAAAGCCCAACAGCTGCAAAGAGTTCGTTCTCTTTCAAAGCAGAGGTATACTCTTGATATGAAAAGAGCATGCATTTTTTTTTCAATTGAAAAATATGTGCTCTAGACTATATCTACTTTACCAAATCAAAATTATGGTGAATAGTTTACTAGTATTAACTAGTTACCGTGGTTCTCTTCTTGTGACAATTTTTGCATAACAAGATGCCCGTTTGCAGGACGTTCCCATTGTTCTAGCTGAACACAAGAAGAAGGCCAATCATGGCAGCAATATCCTATCATTTCTCAGGAAAGGCAGGCGGCATGCATAAGAGCCAAAAACGCCACCGTAATAGCTCAGGACTGGATATGTGCCCACGCTTTAACGAATTCAGTATTGAGTGGTCACAATGGACAATCCGCTATCACTGAATTAGTGAATCCCGATACTTTGTCAAACCAGTGTCCATTGGCCAGCATGTATGTTTAGCTTTGCATTTGTGCCAGCAGTAAATTCCCGATCGACCTGAACATGCACTCAGCGTTCTGCATCATCAACGAAAAGTACATGTATGTTCACGGCATTGCCAATGTGGTGCTTGTCGAGGAATTAGAGAACTTTTACGGTGTTTGCGAGGTACCTAGAGGTGAAGTAACATGGAGCGTTGGTCAAGAGAGTTACAAGGTACGGAAGTGGATTAATTAACTAGTAAATAGTAGCCAAATACTGTAAAAGTTCTCGTGTAGATACCTTCCTAGTAGATCTCATCGGTACCTTTTGGATCTAATCAGTGATCTGATATCGGCACCAGAAAAAGAAGGGAATCGATCATTTTTTTTCCGTCTATTTTTTTCTAGGGTTTGATCAGAGCACCTGGGAGGAGGCATAGTTCAGGGAGAAGCGACGTCATGGTTCAGGGTTTGAATGGGAAAAAAGGATCATGGTTGAGGGTTTGAATGGGAGAAAAGGATCCGGTTGACACATAGGAGCCAACATCCGGTTTGAACAAAAGCGCATAGGGTATGATCACCTATGCTTATTTACGCAATTGGTTTATGATTTACGCAATTCATGAATCCCTTGGATTATTGCAGGTAACAAAGGACATGGCCATGAATCGACACTGATTGTACCGATGCGGTACCAACGTACCTACAACTAATTAATATCAAAGCCAATCCTGCTCTTGTCCATCTACTAGCAAAATTATCATTTTACCCTTTCCACTTCAATACCTCTATCAATACTTAAATATTGTTGTGTCATTCGGTCATGAACAAGAGAAAAATGGGGATGACGGGAGAAATGTTTTCATCCATATATGCTTACAAAGTGTGATCAGGAATGCAAATGCACTTAGGTACTATTTATTCAAAAGTAATCTGTCCTTTACAACAGGGCTTGCCCGCTTTTTATAGCCCAGAGGCCGTACAGGGAGATTACAAGAATACTCCTCGGAGGACCACTAACCCTAAAAACAAATTAGGTATAACATGTTTACTTCGTGATCCTTTCAGGGATAGCTGTCCAGAGTAGTTCAGACTATTCCCCTACATCACGTGGAGGAATATTCCCTCCTTGGCGTATGTCCAAGCTTCGCCACTTCTAACTTTCTCCTCCTTTAAAGAGGAAATGTTCTCAAGCCTTATTTTGACAAAATGTTTTCTCTTCGGACTATTCAAATAGTTTTCATCCTCCCTGTACTTAGCAAAAAAGACTGTTAGTGGTTATCCAAGTACCGATCGAACAGGGGGCACGATGTCCAGTCCTACACCAACAAATACTTTTTACATGATACCTTTTTATTGTGGAGTGTTGAATTTTTAACTTTTTTTGGGTATGCACCGTAAAAGTTCTCCGAGGAATTAACACCGGATACCTTGTGGTCAGAGTTAAGACTCTATACACTAATTTTCATGACGGTGTGATTGGGAATCAACTCTTATATTTTAATTCAGTTGCGCCGCGGTGCGGTTCAGCGCTCCCCGGTGCCACCGCCGCGACGCGCTCAATGACGCCCACGAAGCCGCGCTCTCTCTAGCTTTGCCTATCACTATCAGCTGGGGCATCAGCGTCGTGGGATGAGCTATTCATGGCCAATTGACGCCGTCGTGCGCAGACGTGAGGCTTGTTAGGTCTAATGTGACTCAGGTAGCTCACTTATGACAGGTCCGGCTGCGCACTCTAACAAGACGAGCCGAGCACACACCACTCTGTTTCCGCAAGAAAGAACCGCGCGCCCTTCGCAAAGATGTACGCAGGCAAGTAGTAGAGCTGTAGTAGCGTACTCCGTACATAGGATCTGGTAGCTGGCCGGTGCATCATGACTTATTCTCGCCAATAAGCTAATATCTCCTGGCACAAGCTTTGCCACTTCGATCGATGAGCCCGTTCAACATCATACCGATCGATCGGCTCAGGACACGCCCCCGGCCGCGCACGTACATAACAACCATTCAATCCCTAACTGCCTGTCTGCCTTTCCCTCCATCTCTCTAATGCTCGTACCATTAGAACAGTAGCAGTTGTATACTACTTAACTTGATGGTCTCTCACGTAACTTCTTTCGTTCCCTTCCTCTTCAATTACGCCATTGCCGTCTTGCCCGGCTGATCAACCTAACTTTCTCACCCTACAAAATCAGCGTCCATCTGCTAGCTAGCTAACTTCAGAGTTCAGACTTCAGAGAGATATGGGGACCAACCGGCCGCCGCCACGCACCAAGGACTTCTTCGCAGCTCCAGCACTCTCCCTCTCACTTGTTCGTCCGATTGTTCTATAGACGACTCGATCTTTACGTAGATCACTCTGTTTGAATTTCACTAGTTCACTATATGCGTGTTCTGTTTGCGTGCGTAGGCAGGTGTGTTCGGCCGGAATGGACCTGCGGCGGCGGGTGGAGACAACGTGGAGGAAGGAGAAGAGGTGCAGCCAGCCGAGGCGGCGGAGATCAGCAGCGAGAACGCGGGGCCAGGCTGCAGCCAGTCCCAGTCCGGCGGTGGCTCAGGGGAGGATGGCGGCCATGACGACGACGAAGGGGGCAACAAGAAGAGGAGGAAGAACTACCATAGGCACACCGCCGAACAGATCAGCATTATGGAAGCGTGAGTTTGATCTCATAACTTACTCGTTGATCGGCGCACACGCCCACTCGTCTTGAATTCGCACCAGTGCGTGTATGCAGTGAGCCAGTATGATGCAGGGATGAGCATGAGAATTTCCTCCGTTTCTATTGCGTGAATATCTGTTGTACTCTGGGCCAGTCCAGAAAGGATGAACGAAAATATTCGAACCATTTTTAAGAAAATAAGTACGAACTTGCATGAGATAGTGGGGGGATCGTGTTGTTAAGCAAGTACGAATGTACCATAATACCAGTAGTTGCTTAATGATCTGATATGCAAATATTTTTCAAAATGATCAGGTTATTCAGAGAGTCCCCACATCCAGATGAGAGGCAGCGGCAGCGGCTCAGCAAGCAGCTTGGCCTCTCTGCACGACAAGTCAAGTTCTGGTTTCAGAACCGACGAACTCAGATCAAGGTTAATCACCTCACCTGCATGCCAATCACCACAAATCAACTGTCTTACGCTGATTAATTACTAGCATCCAGTGTCAACTAGCAGTGATTTCATCCCACTGATCAACATTGTAAATAAATGCCTGGGGATTTTGATTCGTGCAGGCTATTCAGGAGCGACACGAGAACTCGCTGCTCAAGTCCGAGCTGGAGAAGCTCCAGGAGGAGCACCGCGCGATGCGAGAGCTCGCCAAGAAGCCATCTCGCTGTCCAATCTGCGGCGTCGCAGTAGCCTCCAGCGGCGCCGCCGCCGTGGCGGCCACCAGAGAACAGCGGCTGCGCCTCGAGAACGCCAGGCTCAAAGCCGAGGTCTGCATGCGCCGCCTCGCGCATCGATCGTGTCCGTCCTTTCCGGTCTTCCACCTGCAAGGCACTGACACTGCCGGTAGCGGTGTTAAACTCGTTTCAGATAGAGAAGCTGCGATGGACGCCAGGAAAATCCGCCGCCGACGTAGTCGCCTCGCCGCCCTCGCCGCCGTGCTCCCCGGGCGCCGTGCTGACGAACAGCAGGAACCCGCCGCCGTTGCAAGACCACGACGGCGGCTTCTTGTGCCACGACGACGACAAGCCGAGGATCTTGGAGATGGCCGGCCGTGCGCTGGACGAGCTGGTGGCGATGTGTTCCTCCTGTGAGCCTCTGTGGGTGCGGGGCGTCGAGACCGGCAGGGACATTCTGAACTACGACGAATACTTGCGTTTGTTCCAGCGCGACCACGGTGGCTCCGGCGATCAGCTGGCCGGGTGGTCGGTTGAGGCGTCGAGGGAATGTGGGGTCGTTTACCTTGACACGATGCAGCTCGTGCATGCTTTCATGGACGTGGTATGTGCATGGTGAGATTGGGGATACAACGGCACTAGCTCACATATACACCTTGCATGAACTTGCATTCCCAAATTTTTTGTGCAGGACCGATGGAAGGAGCTATTCCCTTCCATGATCTCAAAGGCAGCGACTTTGGATGTGATCAGCACGGGGGAGGACGACGGCCGAGACGGCGTCCTGCAACTGGTGACCCCGAGCCATCCGTATTGTGTCTCTCAGTTTCTGACCGACGAAAAATCGTAGTGCTAAATGTCTTATACCCTGGCCGATGGCTCCAGATGTACGCAGAGCTCCAGATGCTGACACCAGTGGTGCCCACGAGGGAGTTCTACTTCACCCGCTACTGCAAGAAGCTGGCCACGGACACGGAGAGATGGGCCATCGTCGACGCGTCGTTCGACAAGTCTGAGAACGATGTCCACGCGTCGTCGCCGGTCAGGTGCTGGAAGAACCCCTCCGGCTGCGTCGTCGAAGAGCAGACCAATGGCCACTGCAAGGTACGTAGTAGAACGGAACACGGTATGGTTCAAGCTGACGTACAGAGTTTCCAGCCAAATCTGCACCGTGCTTTGATCAGGTGACTTGGGTGGAGCACACCAGATGCCGCCGGTGCACGGTCCCGCCGGTATACCGTGCGGTCACCGCGAGCGGCGTGGCGTTCGGCGCGAGACGCTGGGTGGCCGCGCTCCAGCTCCAGTGCGAGAGGATGGTCTTCGCCGTGGCGACCAACGTTCCAACGAGGGACTCGAACGGTAGAACCGTAACCGACAAGTCGCTGCGCTGTGCAGCGTGATCCATGGCCGTCTAACGGATCTTGCATGTGCAGGTGTCTCCACGCTCGCGGGCAGGAGGAGCGTTCTGAAGCTGGCGCACCGGATGACGTCGAGCCTGTGCCGCGCCATCGGCGGATCGCGTGATCTGGCATGGAGCAGGGCGCCGAAAGGTGGCAGCGGCGGCGGCGATTACGACATCTGGCTGACGTCCCGGACGAATTCTGGCGAGCCGCAGGGGCTGATCGCACGCGCCGCGCTGTCGACGTGGTTGCCGGTGAATCCGACGGCTATCCTCGAGTTACTAAGGGACGAATCACGGCGACCACAGGTGAGCTTCCGCCGCGTCTGAACTTACCCTGCATGACAGTGTGCAAATTGCTAGTTTTAAGCTCCAGAACGTGCATCACTCATCAAAATTGTTGTAGTGGGATGTGATGCTACCGGGAAAATCTGTTCAAAGCTGCTTGAATCTAGCAAAGGGAAAGGACCGTACCAACTGCGTCACCGCCTATGTAAGTAGAGTTTCAGAAGCAACCAACTACAGATGCATCTCGTCGACACGTCATTATTGCTTCGGATACATGCATGGCAGGCCGCGCGACCGGAGGAAGGAGAAGATAGCGGCGCCAAGTGGGTCCTCCAGGACATCTGCACCAACCCCTGCGAGTCGACGATCGCGTACGCGGCGATCGACGCCGCCGCGCTGCAGCCGGTCATCGCCGGGCACGACTCGAGCGGCGTGGCCTTCCTGCTGTCTGGGTTCATCTCGGTGATGCCGGACGGACTCGAGTCCAAGCCGGCGGTGATCACGGCTTCGAGGAGGGGAGGAGACGAGGCGGCGGAGGCCGGGTCGCTGGTCACCGTGGCGTTCCAGGTCCTGGTCAGCTCGTCGCCGGCGGCCACGCTCTCGCCGGACTCGGTGGAGGCCGTGACGGGCCTGGTCTCCTCCACTGTGCGCAACATCAGGAAAGCCTTGGGGCTCGAGGAGGAGTTCTAGTCGGCGGGACACGCGGGCGCGGGGCGCAAATCATGCCGGACTCGTTTGATCCTCCACGTTTGCAATGCAACGTTGCATCGTGACTTACCATAAACATCTGACGTAAGACGTGGCATGGTGTTTACAACATAAATATGTACAGTCAAAGGAATATAAATTATACAGTACTATAAATGATCAAACAAGCGTTTTAAAAAACCCTTCTTTGAGATATTTTTTATTTCCCGGCAACCAAACTGTGTGTCGAACAATTGTTGCAAAATCCTTATTCGTTTTGCATTTCAAATTGAACGAATTTTCTTGGGAGAAAAAATTAAGAAGAAGAGAGCCGTGCCATCGGCTTGATGGCCACATGTGCAGGGGGCCGATGTCAAACGCAACTGCGCGGTGCCATTAGACCTCAGCGTGGAGATAGTGTCTAAGATGATGTTCTGCTCATGGTTACTTGATTTTCGTTAGTATATTTCTTAAAATATAGGACGGTATGTTTTTTTTAAAAAGACTTTTTATATGAAAAATATTTCTAAAAAATCAAATAGATCTATTTTTTAAGTTTTTAATAATTAATATTTAATTAATTATGTGTTTGCGTGCGTCTAATAAGTCATACCCATAAGCTGATTTAAACACCACCTAAATCCATAATAAGCTTTTTTAGATTCCTCGTATGCACGCTTTAAACGATAACGGGTGCGTTTTTTTGCAAAAATTTTCTATATGAAAGTAGCTTAAAAAGCAAATAGATCCATAGTAGGTATTCAGTATTAATAAATGAATAAGCAAAAGCTGCTGGACTTTAATCGTATCCGCCGCAATAGAGCGCAATTGATACGTAAAGACCAACCCAATCGTGTGGATAACATGATGACATCACGTCCCCACACCGACGAGGTTGAGCCGCTGTACCGGTGAGCCCGTACCAATCTTCTACAAATCCGACCACCGCGTCGCGGCATCCGTCGTGTTCGGCACGTCGCCGCTTCCAAACCTCTTCCCCCTCTCAATAGCTTGTGCGCCGCGCTGGTAGCAACACGCACATCTACGAGCCTTGGTCAAAGGCCTGCACATGCAAAAAAGCACTAACCACAATAATTTGTTGCAAATTCGTCTATAGAAAATACGAGTAATCTGTTGCAATTTTTTGGGCCTTTTACCTCGTGGAGCTCGTCCTTGCCACCACGGTACGCTTTCCCTGGCCGATCGGGCCAACTGCCTATATAAAAAGTCCTCGTGCCACTGCCACAGTGCCACGGTACCGAGCAAGTCGTTGCGCGCACGCATTCGGCTCGCGTACTCGCGTCGCGTCCACGAGCCCCGGCGCGAAACAGCTATCCACGTCAGCCGCGGCGGCCGCCCGCCGTTTTCCCAGGAGCGCGGCGCGACCGGGCGGCCGCACCCGGGTGAGCACGCCGCTCCCCCACGCTCCCCGCCTCGTTTCCCCCGCGCGGCCGCGAAACGCTCCACGCGCGCGGCGCACCCTAGCTGGGCCACGATGGCATCTGCTAAAGTGCGCGGGGCGCAGCATAGCGCCGACCACAGGTTAAGTACGCTGGTGCGCCACCTAATGCCTTCCTCCGCACGAACATCAGCAGCAGCAGCAACCACCGCCACCTCCGCCGCCGCCGACTCCTCCCTCGAAGCTTTCCCCACCATGGCGTCGTCGTCCGTCTTCGCTGGCCTCGCTCAGGCGCCGGAGGACCCCATCCTCGGGGTAAGGCCCCTCGTCTCCCGATCTCTCTCTGCTCCCGTCGCTGTCTCCACCTCGCTCTGTGCGTTGGTTGCGCGGTTTCTGCCGCGATCGCGCGGTTCCGTGGTTTGCTCGAGCTGATCGGTGCTCGCGTTGGTGTTGCGGCAGGTGACGGTCGCGTACAACAAGGATCCCAGCCCCGTGAAGGTCAACCTCGGCGTCGGCGCATACCGGACCGAGGTAAGGTGTTTTGGGGGATTTCTATTGAATTTTCTCTCCTTCGGTTTTTGGATTGGTGATGATTTGACTTCGATTTTGTGCGTTGATCGGAGTAGGAAGGGAAGCCCCTGGTGCTGAATGTGGTCAGGCGTGCTGAGCGGATGCTGATCAACAACCCGTAAGCTGATTTGAAAACCAGATGATCCGCATGATAGTGCTTACTGATTGAAATTTCAGATTTGGAGATTTTTTAGGTTGAGTTACAGATTCCGGATTTAACTTGCTTCTAGATCTAACCTCTCGATAATACGGTGTATTCGCAGCTTGCGGTTTTTTTCGGAATACTAGCTTGCAGGTTATGTACTAGTAGTATAGTAGTAGTATTTGGCATCTTTTTGCTTTGAATGGTCCGGCTTGACTTATTTTATTCTACGAAAATAATTGTTGACCTTCGGTCTTTTAGTGACCTTTCCTGTTCTACGTACCTATTTTTTAATAATATTTTCAGGTCATTTTTTTTGCTTTACTGTTATTATACTAGCGTGAATGATCGGTTGATGTACCTGCAATGCTGGCTGCTGGGTATCCAACCAGGTTTGCCTTACAAGTGCCACTAGCTTGTTTGGCCCATTATTTCCTTCATAGGGCCCCTTTGATTCATAAGATTGGCAAAGGATATTCATAGGATTCAAATTCCTATTGAATTTTTCCTACATATCCCTTTGATTCATAGCAAAAGAAAGGAAACTTTCCATAGGACTGTATTCCTATGCTTCAGTTTCATGGGAAAAATAGCAAGAGCTCTTTGTTAACATTCCTTTGTTTTTCCTATTCCACTATCAAAGGGCTCCTATCCTCTTTTCCAGTGTTTTCGATTCCCGTAGGATTGAAGAAACATACCACTTCAATTCTTGCATTTTTCCTATTTCTGTGTTTTTTTTATTCTGCAAATCAAAGGGAGCCTTAAGTGATTTTTATTTCTGCGAGTAGCACAGTTTGTCCATTTACAAGCAGTATTTGTGTACAAAGTAAACATTTGTTATGTATAGATTATTTCTTGGATGTGTTTACAGAAACAAAATCGTTGATTATATTTGACAGCAAACTTATGATGGTATTTGCAGTTTTATTTTACCTGTGATCGCTTGCTTTGGCTAGGTCAAGTGTTAAGGAGTACTTGCCGATCACTGGACTGGCCGAATTCAATAAGCTGAGTGCTAAGCTTATCTTTGGTACTGACAGGTGCGTTCCTGCTCTAAAAAATATAGGTTCATATGGTTTATTCATCTGTTACCTTTGATCAATGATCTTATTGTGCCAATCTTCATAACAAACAGTAAAATTCTCTTGCGAAGATAGCTTCAAATCCTTTGGGCTACTTTTGGTTTATTCTTGTTTTAGGTAATTCACAAAACTGATTATACTATTTTATTGGAACAGTCCTGCCATTCAAGAGAATAGGGTGGCTACAGTGCAATGCTTGTCAGGAACTGGTTCTTTAAGGGTGGGAGGTGAATTTCTTGCAAGGCATTATCATGAAGTAAGGAATCTGTCTTGGCTCCTCTGTATATACTGTGACGGTTCTACATTAGCCTGCAAAGTATGATCGCTAAATTATAAATGTGTTCTCCAGCGCACTATCTACATCCCACAGCCAACCTGGGGGAATCACCCAAAGGTGTTCACTTTAGCTGGCTTGACTGTTAAGAGCTACCGCTACTATGATCCTGCAACCCGTGGACTGGATTTCCAAGGCACCAACTTCAATTTTCCATTTATGAAGAACATTAGTTGTAAGACTCTGCGCACCTGTCTAACTTGATCAAGCGTCATGCTACAGGGCTGTTAGAAGATCTCAGTTCAGCTCCTTCAGGTGCAATTGTACTGCTCCATGCTTGTGCCCACAACCCTACTGGAGTAGACCCAACCTTGGATCAGTGGGAACAGATCAGGCAGCTGATGAGATCAAAAGCATTGCTGCCATTCTTTGACAGTGCTTATCAAGTAAATAATTGTCATCCTTCATACTGATGCTTCTAGTTCTTAGGAAGCATGACATCTGACTATTTTTTTCTTTCTGTAGCCATAAAATCCATTGATTTTTGTTCACATTACATTTTATTTCCAAATAGACTTTGAATACATTATTGCGCCTGAAATCTTTATTTGTTTAGGGATTTGCAAGTGGAAGTCTTGACAAAGATGCTCAGTCAGTGCGCATGTTTGTCGCTGATGGTGGTGAATTGCTCATGGCTCAAAGTTATGCTAAGAACATGGGATTGTATGGAGAGCGTGTCGGTGCTTTAAGCATAGTAAGATATCTTCACTCTAGTATTTGTCAAGTTCAGCATTTTGGCTTGCCCATACCTTTCATACTTGGAAATTTGTCTTGTTTTATTTCATCTCATAATGGCTATTTTATTAAGAGATATAATCACTTTTAGACATTGATGGCTACAATTTGAGTCTTTTGGTAGCATTGATTTTTTTCTTATCTTAAAAAAATACTGGAGATGTTTAATGATGTTGAAATGAAGTCTTGCATGATGGAAAGTTCCAAATGGAAGTAGGACAACAAATGTTTATTTTTTCAGCTCCAAATATCTCTTTCAATTTGTCAATCACATGACACTGATGCTTAATTGTTGAAATAAAATATTGATTCTAAGTTGATACCCACTCGGACTTATTATATGCAGTGTCCTTTAAGAATAATACTCCCTCTAATTTTTAGTAGATGACGCTGTTGACTTTTGACACAACGTTTGACCATTCATCTTATTCAAAAAATTTAAGTAAGTATAATTTATTTTGTTGTGACTTAGTTTATCATTAAAGAAACTTTAAATATGACTCGTATTTTTGTATATTTACACCAATTTTTTGAATAAGACGAATGGTTAAATGTCACGATAAAAGTCAATGGCGTCATTTATTGAAAAAGGGAGGTAGTAGTACACAAGGTCAGAAGTCCTTTTTAGTTGCATAGGAGAACTGAACAGAATGTCACTTTGTGTTCAGGTTTGTGGAAGTGCTGATGTAGCTGTCAGGGTTGAAAGTCAACTCAAGCTTGTAATTAGGCCTATGTATTCAAACCCTCCTATTCATGGTGCATCTATCGTGGCTACCATACTTAAGGACAGGTAACATTGATGTCATAATTCTAGTCAACCGTGGAAAGCGGGGCTATTTCTAAAAAAGCGTGCCTAGAGGCAGATTGAAGGAATAAAAGGCTGTGCTGAGTTCTTGTTCATCATTTATTTACCAGTGCGATGTTCAATGAATGGACTGTGGAGCTGAAGGGCATGGCTGATAGAATTATTAGCATGAGGCAACAGCTTTTTGATGCGTTGAAAGCCAGAGGTAATAGTTTCTGTCAACTATATTTCATCCCTGCTGGCCATTGGCCTTTGAGTCTTCGCATTTGTTTTAGGTTCTGTTATGACTACTCGGTGTTATTTCCCTTTTTCCTGTTGATTGATACAATTGAATTTTAACTATCGGCTCTATAGCATATAAGCAGTACCATTGTTTTAAATTAGAATTTCTTTGGTTCTGGGAAAATTTTATAGAATTGCAGTGGTTCCTTTTTTTCAAGTTGATTAATCAAGCTCCTGAGACAAGTTACCTGAATTCCCAAGTTTCCAAATAGTGCACTAAACCAATCTGTTTTTAAAATGTTTATATGATCTGCTTGGCTTGCACTCATAACCTTAATGATAGAGTGAGTGTTTTACATGGGAAATGCTGCAATGCATATTTGGCTCATTTATCTGGGTTTTATGATTATTCAATCTATCTTTTTTGCTTCCCTTTCTAAATCCATTCTCCACTGCCGAAGTGCTGTGCGTTGTCCATAAAAGTATTAAGCATTTGTTGACATGATAACATCATTCAGAAACACCTGGAGATTGGAGCCACATCATTAAGCAGATTGGAATGTTTACTTTCACTGGGCTCAACAGTGATCAAGTCGCCTTCATGAGGCAGGAATACCACATTTACATGACATCTGATGGGTAATTCTCTAATTCAGCCATTTTGCATATGTTCTCAGCAAATACGTTTGGATGATCTTGGTCTGCAGTTGTACAAACCGTAATTTACTTCTATAACATTCGATAATGTAAGTTACATTTCTGTAGGTAGTTTTGTTTGCTAATTGTTCCTTGTTACTAGCTCATTTTTACAAGCCAAATATTCCTCTTGCAGGAGGATCAGTATGGCTGGTTTGAGCGCCAGGACAGCACCCCATCTTGCAGATGCCATCCATGCCGCAGTCACAAAGCTGAAGTGAATGATGATAGCGTAGCAACTCCCTCCAAGAATAACATCTTAAAATCACCCGCAGCAGTGTTATAAGGATTCGGCCAGTGATGTTGCTGGCTGAGCACATCCTGGAAGTTGTTGCCTTGTAATAGACTCGTGTGACTTGCCTTTGGGGGCAGTTTTGTACCAGTGGATTCAGAAAAATGGTGATTTCGAATCACCTAATAAGCTCCATCTGTGATGCTTTTACTATATGCAGCGTTATATAATCTATACTTTTGCGAAGCTAGTGCTTGTTTTATGTGAAGTACCATTCAGATGCATCGCTTTTCATTACCCTTTTTTTCGCGGAGCTGATCACGTGGATTTGGTGCAATCTGGTCTGTGATGCAAGAGTAATTAAGTCGGCCTATATGGACATGGCATGTTCTGCCCTTGTTATGAAAAGAAACATGCGGTTTGCTGTGGCTACACTACCATACCGTCCCTGTGTCACTCTGTTAATTGAAGATTATGGAATCCTCATAATGATTCCATAATATTTTTGTTTAGTATTAAGAGGATACGAAAACACTTTCGTTCAGAGGGCCTTCAAATTACTCTGTTTGTTATGAGAAAGAAAGAAATCCACCTCACTCCTATGGTCTAGAACTTACCGCGTTAATAGAAAAAAAAACGACGTCACCTTCACTTCAAGGGCCCAAAAGATATAATCTTAATTAGATCTAGTGAGTCTATATATGGCGATATAGATTATCGATATAATGGTATATCAAATACAATTGTATTTATAGAAATAATAGTTTTAGTTTAAAACACGGTTCAACCTCTCTATATATTTGTTTTACTATTCATATAACATATGGCATATTTTCTAACTTTTGATTGCTATAACAACACGTATAACTTTTTTCGGTTATACAGAGACACGTATGTAAAAAGACCGCTACACATACACTACACTCATATACCTTTGAATGTGTCTTCTAACACATGCTCTAAAGGATAACTAAACTGCTGTCTCAAGAATTTTTCTAAATAGTATTCTAAGTGAAGAAATACCCCAAGCGAGACAAATAAACTTAGGTGCGGGAGGCCATCGAAAATTGTTGAGTGCCGTCTAACTTGGTAAGAACCAGGGTGACACGGGGAGCGCCCGACCTTCTCGACGTAGAATCTGGATACACCGTGCAATCTCACGAATTGGATGAACAACACGCTACTCGTGCAACGCACCTTTCATCTCGAATTCGCACAACCACACGCTTTGATAGATTGATCCACTGGACCATGCAAGAGTGGACCTATTGAACCCTCAATTCCCCGGAAGGAAAAGAAAGAACAATTTTTGGCAGAACTCCCAATTCCCTTCTCTAGATTGGCGGCGGCGGCACAAACCCTAGGAGAAGAACAAGAGTAATGTTTACATCTGAATAAACGTGGTCTCCCTTGGTTTGGTCGAGTACATAGACATATATACATCTCTAACACTTGGAAACAAACTAGGACTCAATCTGATAACTACAGATTACATGCGGCTGATTGTTTCGGTCATTGCGGCTTAACCATAGCGAATCTGGTGGCCCCTGAGTACAATCTGGATCGGGCTCGACGTCAGCTTTCCAACAAGTACTCAAACGTCCAAATTGGAGTCCGTATGAGGGCGTTTGGGCCGAATTAATTTGGACTGCTCCAAGAGCCAATCTGAGTCCGAGTTGGGCCAAATCTGAATTTGCTTCTATTTCCTTGTGAGGGAAGGGTTGAATTCGTGTAGGCCTTTCAGGTAAAGTCCTCCTCCACTTGTAATAGGAACCTATTTTCCTCATTAAGCAATTGGACCAATACGAATAGATCTTGCTCAACTCCTGCAAATAGTCAGGCTTGCCGTCAAGGTTGATGCAGACTTCAGCGTGCTTTCCATGCATCGATCTGGACGCCGCCACTAAACATAGTGTTGGGCCAGCAAGCTCCTCCTCTCGTTTTCCAATCTCCAATGATGCAACTCTCTCAAACCTAAGCACAAGCAAGGTACAACTATTAGGTAGCAAACTATTCTCACTGATATCATAATTAAAAATACTTAGAAACAGATTCACCTTGTTTTGAATTTCCCATGCACGTGCTCGTGTGATAGGTCCTCTATATGCATTGTCGACACTTGGATCTACAGCAGCAGCAGTAGATGAAGAATGTGAGGAGTTAGGCTGATCCTCATCATCCTCCCCCTCTTGAAAAGGATTCGTCCTCGAATCTGTATCTTCCATTGCAAAAATGGTGACAAATCTGCCACATTGAATGTGTTACTCACAGCGTAATCACCTGGAAGATCTATCTTGTAAGAATTATCATTTATCTTCTCCAAAACTCTGAATGGCCCATCTCCACGTGGCATAAGCTTGGACTTGCGCTTCTCCGGAAAACGATCCTTGCGAAGGTGCACTCAAACTAAGTCACCTGGCTCAAATAGCATTTTCTTTCTGTTTTTATTGGCCCTTGCAGCATATGATTGTACTTTCGTCTCAATTGTTTCTTTTGTCTTCTCATGCATTTTTTTCGCATAATCTGCACGCTTCGATGCTTCCATGTTGGCACGTTCTTGAAGTGGTAGTGGCAGCAAGTCAAGTGGCATAATAGGATTAAATCCATACACCACCTCAAACGGACTGAGTTGAGTAGTAGAGTGTACCACCCTATTGTAGGCAAACTCAACATGTGGCAAACAATCTTCCCACTCCTTCAGGTTCTTCTTAATCATTGTTCGCAGTAGTATAGAAAGTGTTCGATTCACCACCTCCGTCTGTCCATCAGTTTGTGGGTGACAAGTCATTGAAAACAACAACTTAGTTCCAAACTTGGCCCACAAAGTCTTCCAAAAGTAACTCATGAACTTGACATCACGATCTGAAACAATAGTGCGAGGTACTCCATGCAAGCATACCACCTCCCTGAAAAACAAGTCAGCTACATGCGACGCATCGTCGCTCTTATGGCAGGGAATAAAGTGTGCCATTTTGGAAAAATCTGTCAACAACAACAAATACTGAATCCCTCCCCCTCTTAGTCCTAGGTAGTCCTAAAACAAAGTCCATACTAATATCCACCTAAGGGGCATTAGGAACTGGTAATGGAGTGTATAAACCGTGAGGGTTCAGTTTTGATTTTGCTTTATGACAAGTAACACACCTTTGCACATACCTTTCGACGTCACGCCTCAACTTAGGACAATAAAAATTCTCAGACAGCAGCATGTAGGTCTTTTCTCTCCCAAAATGTCCCATCAATCCTTTGGCATGTGATTCCTGCAACAATAACAAACGCACCGACGATCTTGGAATACATAGCTTGTTAGCACGAAATAAAAACCCATCATGCATATGATATTTGTCCCAGCCTTTCCCATCCAAACACTTAGAGTATGGTTCTGAAAATTCGCAATCATTTGCGTACAATTCTTTCAAACTCTCCAGACCTGAAACTTTCACATCTAGTTGAGTTAAAAAGCACACTCTTTCGTGATAAGGCATCAGCAACTACATTCTCCTTTCCCTTCTTATAGCGCACAACATATGGAAAAGACTCAATGAACTCAACCCACTTAGCATGTCTACGGTTCAGATTAGCTTGGCCTCTTAAATATTTCAAAGCTTCATGATCAGAATGAATAACAAACTCTTTAGGCCAAAGATAATGTTGCCAAGTTTCCAAAGCACGCACAAGAGCATATAACTCTTTATCATAGACATGATAATTCAACTGTGCACTACCAAGCTTCTCACTGAAATAAGCAACAGGCTTGCCTTCTTGCATCAAAACACCGCCAATACCAATTCCACTAGCATCACATTCAATCTCAAAAATTTTAGTGAAATCTGGTAAAACAAGCAATGGTGCTTCAGTCAACCTCTTTTTTAGCTCACCAAAAGAACCTCTTGTGCTTTACCCCAAACAAATTGCACACCCTTTTTAGTTAGCTCATTTAATGGGGCTGCAATAGTACTAAAATCTTTTACAAAGCGCCTGTAGAAACCAGCTAGGCCATGAAAACTACGCACTTGGCTAACATTCACAGCTGTAGGCCAGTTTTTAATTGATTCAACCTTGGTCTCATCAACTTCTACACCCTGGCCTAAAACAACATATCTTAGAAGCACCACCTTCTCTTTGCAAAAAGTGCACTTTTCAAAATTAGCAAACAAGCGCTCAGACCTAAGCACATCTAGCACTTGTCGAATATGACCAAGATGTTCCTCCATGTTTTTACTATATATCAAAATGTCATCAAAGTACACTACCACAAATCTCTCAATGAAAGCCCTTAGAACATGATTCATCAAACGCATGAATGTACTAGGTGTATTAGTTAGACTAAAAGGCATTACTAACCACTCGTATAATCCAAATTTTGTTTTAAAGACAGTTTTCCACTCATCACCTACTTTCATTCGAATCTGATGGTAACCACTGCGTAAATCAATTTTAGAGAATATAACAGCACCACTAAGTTCATCTATCATATCATCAAGTCTAGGAATAGGATGACGATACCTAACAGTGATGTTATTAATTGCTCTACAATCTACACACATGCGCCATGTACCATCTTTTTGTGGAACAAGAATAAACAGGGACAGCACAAGGATTAAAGCTTTCACGTACATACCCTTTGTTTAGAAATTCTTGTACTGTCGCTGATTTCTTTTGTTTCCTCGGATTGGTGCGGTAAGGTGGACGGTTGGGAAGGGATGCCCCTAGAATCAAGTCAATTTGATGTTCAATTCCACGAATTGGTGGCAAACCAGCAGGCACTTCTGTTGGAAACACATCATCATAATCCTGCAAAACTTGAGAGACAACACTTGAAAGAGATGTTAAGTCATTAGTAGAAAGCAATGCATCCTTGTACAGCAATACAAAGTGCAACAAATTGGGATCATCTCTCATTTCTCTCATCTCTGATTTTGTGGCTAACATCACTAGCTTATCTCCCTCACTTTTCATTTTACCACTCTGTTTTGGCTTGTGGCTTTCACTCACTGATTTGTGGATAACACTCTTTTGCTCTTTTTTTTTAGCACTCTCAATTACAGCTTCCATTTTCTAGCAACTCTCGTTTATGATTTGTGAAGGAGTCATAGGTCGCAGCACTATATCCCTTTCTTTCTACTTCAACCTGTACTGATTAGTGCGACCATCATGTTGCACCACACGGTCATACTGCCACGGCCTACCAAGCAGCAAGTGACACACCGTCATCGGCACCACGTCGCACTCAACGGTGTCACAATAGTCCCCAATCTAAAAGGTAACTTTCACCATGAACTGAATCTTGACTTCCCCACAATCACTGAACCATTGCACATGATATGGATGGGGATGACGCAAACAATTCAAACCAAGTTTATCACACATCTCCTTACTAGCTAGGTTATGACAACTACCACCATTAATGATAACTTTGCATACCTTGCCATCAATTTTTGCCTTGGTCTGAAATAAATTGCAACGTTGTTCATGATCAATCCTAGGCCGAACTGTCAATACTTTTGGTGTAACAACAAGTGAAGGTCCCTCTTCAAAGTCACAATAAACAGTACCATTTGCCTCCTCATCTTCCTCTTGGGCATCCTCACAACTAGCCAAATCAGCAGCTTGGTTATTGTCATCTTCACTTGTCGATTCATATTCACCGTCCTCCAAAATCAGCATAGTCTTGTTTGGGCAATCCTTTTGCACATGACCACGTCTAAGACATTTGAAACATTGAATACTACTACTCCTTGTCGTAGAACCCACTGAAGAGGTGCTACTACCTACAGGAATAGCAGGCTTCTTGTTTGCACTTGGTGTGGTCTCCTCTTTCTTGCTTGCTGAATTGCGAGAACTGAAGCTATTAGAGGTGAAGTTCTTACTCAAATTGAACTTTGGAGTTGATCTACCTCCACTGGAGGAAGTGTGAGCAGCAAATGATGTGGTGCGTGTCACTTTTGCATCTTCTTATATTTGACGTTCTGCCTTTGTAGCTTGATGCACCAATTGCACTACATTGTTGTATGTCTGAAAGTTGACAATACGCTTGATGGGATGATTCAAACCAGCAAAGAAACGTGCCATTGTTTGCTCTTCATCTTCCTGCACCTTGGCTCGAATCATGGCTTTCTCCATCTCCTTGTAGTACGCCTCGACAGAACGTGTTCCCTCTTCATATTCTGTAATTTTTCAAAAAGATCACGTTTGTAGTGACTAGGAACAAAACGTGCCCGCATCTCATGCTTCATCTCCACCCAAGTTGCAACAGTAGGTTTGTTGTGTTCCCCCCTTTGATTCAGCACCTGCTCCCACCAAATCAGTGCATAATCATCAAACTCAAGTGATGCCATTTGCAGCTTGGTTTCTTCCGTGTAATTGCGCATACGGAAAATCTTATCAACCTTTAATTCCCAAGTGAGATATTCCTCGGGGTCATCGGTACCACAGAATTTGGGTATAGTAACCTTGAGCTTTCCAAATCTGTCCTCACGCTCGCCATTATTACCATGACGCCGTTGGTATCCAACTCCACGATCCAACACAAAGTCAGTATCATCATCAACTCCCTGTGCAGCCACTGCAGGTTGGCCACAGCCCAAACAGCCTCAGCCCCTTCCATTGCCGCCATCACCACGTCCAGGCCCTAGGGGACGCATGCCTTGAGCAGCAGCATTGTTGCGTCTCTGTTGTGCTTCATGCTGTCCACGATCAGCAGCCTCGGCATCCGTCTCATCAAGCAAGGGACCATGAACACTACCATCCTCAACTTGAGGTCTCAATACATGTTCAAGATCATTAACAATGTTGTGCCTCAATTGATCCATATTGTTGTTTACTTGCATCTCAAAATCTTGAACAGTCTTTTGGATATTTTCAGATAGCTGATCGGTTCTTTCTTCTAGTGCATTCATTCTAATATTCATCTCCCTTTGCAGCATATCTCTCAAAGCATTGAATTGTAAACGATTGATTGGGTCATTTGCATGATTGTTTGCTCCATTCAGCGAATCTTCTTCTTCATTACCTGACATGGTTAGCTATGCAAATTTCCTATCTACAACAGCAAACTATTATGTATTGTTGTGAAAACTATCAACCCCACTCTCTTACCAAAGGTCGTTCTTACCCTTCCTTCTCAAGATGAGGGGCTAGATCACACTCTGCTGGTAGTAGACAACTCAAAAGTGATGGTTAAGCGAATTCAAAGTTTAGGAGCAATTGCACAAGTAGTAAATATGTGGAGCTTGGAGGGCCAAGTGTTTGTCCTAGCAATTCTGAATTCAAGATATTGTTTCGTTAAGTAATAATCCAAGTTAGAACAAAATGCCTAGTTGCTGACCACAAGATATAAGGGAAATGTATAGCAACTCACACGCAATGATAATGGGACTTATGCAACCAAGGAGTGAGCTATCACAATCTGAATTTGAAACCAAAGCTCGTATTGCAAAAGTTCAAGGAGAGACGCTAGCTAAGTGCTCAAACTCAGAATTGGGCTACAAGATTTGCACAAATAACCAATTGATAACTTTTGAAAATAGTGTCAATTAATGTGGTGATCGCATCATCCTTTTTTTCCTTTTTTTTTGCTTTCTTTCTTTTTGAACCTTTTCCTTTCTTCTTTTTTTTTTTTGCCACCATGATCAGCACACCAGATGGCTATCCAATATAATGTTTCAATATAATTCACACGCGTGCAAAGCCCAAGAGCAACTTCCTACAGCTAGTCTCAATAGGATCAAAGTGTTCACAAAGGATAGAATTTGTTCACTAAACTTTTTTTTATGTGGACACAACACAAAATATTTTGTAAACGACGAAAGGGACTCACAACTTAGAACTGCAAACTGAAACTAAAGATGACACAAACTCAGAATAGCAACCAACTTGGCTGGCCCAAAACATGAAGATATAAGCCGAAATTGAGACTTCGACCAGAGATAGAGAGTTGTAGAACACAACGTGCTCTTTCCAACAAGTATCTAAACACCAAAATCCAACTCTATGTGAAATAATTATGACTGTATTACCAAACGTGACTTGTACTGAAAATTTAGAACACGACAAAAGTAAAGCACACCACTATGTTTCTGTTCAAGCATTCAAAATTCACCACAAAGGTAAATCCAAGCACGTCCACAAGATAAAGTGATGTAGGCTCAAAGATAACGCGAAGGAAAACAAAGATCAGCAACTAAACACAAGTCTAATGGACTAGAACTTAATAAAACTCACTAGAAACAGAATGCAAACTAGGGGCTAATTTTTTTTAGAGTTTTTGTGTATAGGATAGGAATAAAATTGATAGCAAAGGGTTAAAGATTCTACCGAGACAACCGAAGCTCTGATACCAAGATGATACGGGGAGCACCCGACCTTCTCGACGTAGAATCTGGATACACCGTGCAATCTCACGAATTGGATGAACAACACGCTACCCGTGCAACGCACCTTTCACCTCGAATTCGCACAACCACACGCTTTGATAGATTGATCCACTGGACTACGCAAGAGTGGACCTATTGAACCCTCAATTCCCCGGAAGGAAAAGAAAGAACAATCTTTGGCAGAACTCCCAATTTCCTTCTCTAGATTGGCGGCGGCGGCACAAACCCTAGGAGAAGAACAAGAGCAATGTTTGCATCTGAATAAACGTGGTCTCCCTTGGTTTGGTCGAGTACATGGACATATATACATCCCTAACACTTGGAAACAAACTAGGACTCAATCTAATAACTACAGATTACATGCGGCTGATTGTTTCGGTCATTGCGGCTTAACCATAGCAAATCTGGTGGCCCCTGAGTACAATCTGGATCGGGCTCGACGTCAGCTTTCCAACAAGTACTCAAACGTCCAAATTGGAGTCTGTATGAGGGCGTTTGGGCCGAATTAATTTGGACTGCTCCAACAGCCAATCCGAGTCCGAGTTGGGCCAAATCTGAATTTGCTTCTATTTCCTTGTGAGGGAAGGGTTGAATTCATGTAGGCCTTTCAGGTAAAGTCCTCCTCCACTTGTAATAGAAACCCATCTTCCCCATTAAGCAATTGGACCAATACGAATAGATCTTGCTCAACTCCTGCAAATAGTCAGGCTTGCCGTTAAGGTTGATGCAGACTTCACCGTGCTTTCCATGCATCGATCTGGACGCTGCCACTAAACATAGTGTTGGGCCAGCAAGCTCCTCCTCTCGTTTTCCAATCTCCAATAATGCAACTCCCTCAAACCTAAGCACAAGCAAGGTACAACTATTAGGTAGCAAACTATTCTCACTGATATCATAATTAAAAGTATTTAGAAACAGATTCACCTTGTTTTAAATTTCCCGTGCACGTGCTCGTGTGATACGTCCTCTATATGTATTGTCGACACTTGGATCTGGAGCAGCAGTAGTAGATGAAGAATGTGAGGAGTTAGGCTGATCCTCATCACAGGGATTGCTAAACCGCGTGGTAATCGCGCGGTTATCGTGTTTATCGTCCAAATCGTCGGGGTACGGTATCGATTACCAGCAGTTTGGTTTAAATAAATTTCATTAGAATTCAATTTTTTTTAAAAAATAAAAAAATCCAAAAAATTCTAGTATGTAGTACTTAAATTATGGATCACTATGGTGAAGAAAGTTTATAGAAATGACGAAGTTTACTTCATATTTTGGAGTTTCATTAAAATTAAAAAAAATAAGAGATGTGTTGGGATATAATTTCTATTTTATTTAAGTGTAAAAAGATAGCAAGGGTTATGTAAAAAAATTATGCAATATTACATTGTTGTTTAGAGATATCTATAATTTTTTTCCTAAATTTTCTATAATTTTTTAGAAGTTTTACTACGTTTTACAATTTTTTCCGTAATATTTTCTTTTTAGCTTCAACTTACCGCACGGTAACTGCAACCTTACCGCAGTAACCGCGGCCAAACCGTGAGATTTAAAAATTTTGAATTTAAATTTTGAAGATAAATTTTATACGATTTTAGACGGTTATCACGGTAACCATACAGTAACCACTGTACCACCGGCCCACGGTAACCTACCCTCGGCCGATAAAGCAAACACTGGTAATAACTCCAAAAGCAAGCTTCGGTTGATATGTTCATTGCTACGGAGTATATCTGTACCAACTCTATGTTGATTAAAATTTTTCTAGTTCTGTCGTCTTTGCCTCTTAAATGAATTCCTCTTGAAAAATTGACTCTTAAATGAGTGGATATTTAGCAAATGTTTGGTTCGGACTTCTTGTGGCGTGATTTGCTGACAGCGGAAAGAGATTCCACATTCCGGCATATTTTAAATTTTTTATCGGATCCCTGTAAAAAGGTTCCCAGCCCAATACAAACCCGTTTACACTCCTAACCGAGTGGTTTCAGATCTCGTTTACATGGAAAGTTGGTTCCTCCAGCCACCACCAGTTCGATCCTTTCCTCGTTCTCGCGATCTGACCTCCCCGTCTCTCTCCACTCGATTTGCCGGCGGCTAGCGACGCGGGAGGTGGCCGGCTGGTCGGCGAGCACGTGCTGAAAGCGGCCGAGGAGGCGGCACGGCCACTGTCGGCGGCTGGACGAAGAGCGCGCGCGCAGCGAAGCGGTAGTCCGGCGAAGAGCGGCCGACGAGCAGGAGGTGGATCTGGAAGGCGGCGTGTTCCCCTGAACCAGCCTTACCCGCATCGGCCTCCCGAGGCTGTGAGTTCAATCCGCGCGAACGGTCGGCAGCGGCCGAGGCGTTCCGAATCTGGCGGCATCCTCGGAGGCACACGGGAGCATCTGGTTGTTCTTCTCGTCGGCCACAAGCTCAACGGCAATGGCTGCCGCGGCGTCAAGCTCGTCGTCGGAGGTCTCATAGTAGCCGAGGTGCCCATGCTCCTACCGTTCCTGAATCTCCGTCCTGTCGTTCTCCACTCCTTACTGTCTAGCTAGCAGGGCACTCCAGTAATGGTATTCAATGCCTTGAAATCGTTAAGGGAACCAAACATATTCCGCAATCACCTACTTCACCCCCCAAATCCCCTGTTTTCCAATCCCCTTCACCTTTTCGTGTACAATCTTGTACCGAACGCCATATTATTTTCTGCTCCCATATTGATTAGCGCGGTAAAGCGCACAGCTCATATCAACCTTTTTTTGCTTTCTTTCTTGCTGGCATCTCATAAATAAGATCAACATATCGAGGTCCTGAAGTGTTTTATTTGTCGGGAAGTACTCGCCGAGCTATTATTGTCGTTATTTTTCCATGGACAATATGATGCGTTTTTTAAGTTCTCATTCTTGTTTCTCCAGATTTCACTCTTCATGTATTTCTATTTGAACGAGTAGGAAGGTAGCTGTCCTTGGCCTGAAATAGAAATGTTTAGTACTGCTCACTTTTTGGCAGTTTCTGCATCCTGAAGGTCATTGAAAAATCTGGAGTTGTAATGCTCATGCGTCATGTTGATCAGTAAAAGTGTTGCTATTCTCAAAGTTCTGGTTTCAGTTTATGAAAATTTATGCTAGATGTTCAAATCATGGAGTGAATCTTTTCTTTGTCTTCTGTAGATACTGATCTTCACAGGGATGCATTAAGCTACGGTCATTCTAACTTGTGAGAGCTGGATATTGCTGAAAATTGGAATACATGGAGCTTCAGCAGGAAAGCTCGGATGCAGGGACTTTGTTCTTGGCGGCATCAAGGAACCTATCATCTTCCTCATCAGCATTTGTTTCTGCTAACCAGTCCCCTTTCTTCACGCCACGATGTCTATCTGCCCGTGTCCCAGATCATGCGCATCCTGAGAACAATAGTTCCTTGAATGGCACTGTGCTGAAAATCAGTGATATTCTCTCCAGTGACTCTTTGATACGGCGGGAGCAATTACCATCAGCCACTGTGGGGTTGTTGCCATCAGATGCTTCTGCTCCTCCTAGTCTTTGCACTTCAAGCAATTTAGACACTCCAGCAATTGTCTATAACAATCCTAGCTTCATTTCCACCTTCAGCGACCCATGTCAAGGCAGTTCATCAGCAACTAGCACTGGTGTTCGCTCAACTCGGAAGGAGAAGCATAAGCGACAGTCGGGATTATATCGGAAATCTTCATCCTCCCAACCTACAACATCAGCTACCTCCGTCAATAGGCTTCGGAGCTTTGATGTGTACATAGGATTTCATGGCCGTAAGGCTTCACTGCTGAGGTTCACAAATTGGCTTCGTGCAGAGCTTGAGATCCATGGAATCAGCTGCTTTGCTTCTGACAGGTCTAGATGCCGGAGTTCTCACAGCCATGATACTATTGAGAGGATTATGAATGCTTCCACATATGGAGTTGTCATCCTCACAAGAAAGTCATTTGGCAATCCTTATACCATTGAGGAGCTCAGGAACTTCTTTGGCAAGAAAAATCTGATTCCTATATTCTTTGACTTGGGTGCTGCTGATTGCCTTGCCAGAGATATTATTGAGAAAAGAGGAGAACTGTGGGAGAGACATGGCGGTGAGCTCTGGATGTTATATGGTGGAATGGAACAGGAGTGGAGGGAATCGGTTGATGCTCTTTCTCGGGTGTCAGATGTGCAATTAGAAGCAAATGATGGCAATTGGAGACACTGCATACTGCAAACAATCATTCTTTTGGCCACAAAATTGGGAAGGAGAAGTGTGGCTGATCGGGTGAATAGGTGGAGAGGGAGGGTGGAGAAGGAGGAATTCCCTTTCCCTCGCAATGATGGTTTTGTTGGCAGGAAAAAAGAGCTCTCAGAGTTGGAGCTCATTTTATTTGGAGATGTCAGCGGAGATGGCGAAAGAGAGTATTTTGAGATCAAGACAAAGCAGAGAAGAAAGGGCCTTGTAATTGGACGGCCTGTGAACAATTATGAGCAAGTAAATACTGATGACAGTAAAGGAAAGGAACCTGTTTTGTGGAAGGAGACCAAGGAAAACATTGAGATGCAGAGACTGGGCAGTCCATTACGACATGGACGGCCATTGAGAACAAAAAATGATGGCAGGTATGGGAGGAAAAAAAGATGTAGGAAGATACTCTACGGAAAGGGTATTGCTTGCATATCAGGGGAATCTGGAATTGGCAAGACAGAATTGGTTTTGGAGTATGCATACAGGTTTTCGCAGAGATATAAGATGGTCTTATGGGTCAGAGGGGAAAGCAGGTACATCCGACAAAACTATTTAGCTTTGCGGACTTTTTTGGAAGTTGATTTAAGCGTTGATAATCACTTGCATGAGAAAGGAAGTGACCGATGCTTTGAAGAGCAGGAAGAGGAAGCAATCGCCAAAATACGGCAAGAGCTGATGCGGGACATACCTTTTTTAGTAATCATTGATAATCTGGAGAGTGAGAAAGACTGGTGGGATAAGAGAGTCATAACAGACCTTCTCCCACATTTTGGTGGAGAGACCCACTTCATCATAACAACATGCCTTCCACGTGTGATGAACTTGGAGCCAATGAAGCTTTCTTATTTGTCTGGTGCTGAGGCAATGTCTTTGATGAAGGGAGGTGTCAAGGATTATCCACTAGTGGAAATTGATGCGCTAAAGGCCATTGAAGAAAAGCTTGGGAGACTCACTCTTGGCCTTGGTATTGTGGGAGCTATACTTTCAGAGCTTCCAATCACACCGAGTAGGCTTCTTGACACGTTGAGCCGGACACTGCCGATAAGAGATTTTTCTTGGAATGAGAGAGATGCTCTCAGTTTGAAAAATCATGAAATCCTCGTTCGGCTCCTGGATGTCTGCCTATCAATATTTGACCATGCTGATGGTCCTAGGAGTTTGGCAACCCGGATGGTTCAAGTGTGTGGTTGGTTTGCACCTTCTGCTGTTCCAATACATATGCTGGCGTTGGCTGCACATAAAGTCCCAAAGAAGCACCGGAGGGATCCAAGGTGGAGGAAGTGGTGGCGAACACTGACTCGTGGCTTGGCTACATCTAGGATGAAGAGATCTGAAGCTGAAGCGGCTGCAATGCTGATGAGGTTTGGAATTGCCAGATGCAGCACAAAGCCTGAACATGTACAGTTCCATGATCTGATCAGGCTATATGCTCGCAAGCGAGGAGGGACACGAACAGCACAAGCTGTGGTCCAATCAATCTACCTCCGAGGCTCAATCAAACATTCTTCTGAGCACCTATGGGCTGCCTGCTTTATGTTTTTTGGATTTGGTTCTGATCCTTTGCTGGTAGAACCGAGACCATCTGAGTTGATTTTCTTTGTGAAGCAGATTGTTGTGCCCCTTGCAATCAACACATTCATCACGTATTCCCGATGTAATGCAGCTCTAGAGCTGCTGCGGCTATGCACCGAAGCATTGGAGCGTGCAGCTGACTCAATGCTTTCTCATGCTGGCAAATGGAAAGAAACACCGTTCTCCTGTTTCAGGCCAACTCAGTCAGAAGCCCAATACACCTATCTTTGGCAGGAGCTGGCTCTTCTGAAAGCATCTGTATTGGAAACACGTGCCAAGCTGATGCTTCGAGGTGGACAGTATGACACTGGAGATGACCTAATAAGGAAGGCCATATTCATCCTGACTTCCATTTGTGGCGAGCACCATCCTAACACGGTTTCTGCTCGAGAAACCCTTAGTAAACTCACAAGGCTTCTTACAAATGTTCAACTTAGTTGATTCATATAGCTTAGGAGTTCACCAATATATTCTTTTCAGTGTGGCTTTTCATAAACACTGTACAAAATGCCCCAGATCTTCAAATAACAAAAGAAAATTTGTCTACACCATTTCCACAAGTTTGCTTCTTTGGTTAAAAGCTCAATGTTGTTAATTTTACCTTTGTGATATGACCCTAGTTCTTAGACTTGAGCGCAAGGTTTCAGGCATCTTCCTTTGGTGTTGATCTTAGTAATTAATACCTGGCTAATTAGAAATTTCTCTTCTTTTCATCTCTTATCTTATTGTTCATTTTATTAAAAGTTTTCAGCTCAAATAGTTCTGAAGTGGCCTATTCAGATACCTGGATTGTATTTCTCAATTTTGCCAAGATGAATAAAAAAGAGGCATATTTTATCAGGCAATAGAAATTGGTCGTCGCTAGCAGCCACTGATGCCTACAATTTAGTCTTTAGCTAGCACTGATTTGTACTATCGTATTATTTGAGATGTTTTCATGATGTTGGTTGGAAGTCTTATATGATGGAAAGTTTCATATGGAAGTGGTTCGACACTTGTTTATTTTCATCACTCTAAAGATCATACGAATTAACAACCACAGATTCTGATGCTTTAATGTTCAAGTAAGGTACCTTTTCTATTTTGATTCTGATTCAAATTAATTCTGTTTAGCGGTTTTTTTTCTGATAAAAAGATACTCAGAAAGTACTATGCATTTGCATGGAGAAACTAGATAAAGTGCACCTTTATGCTTCAGGTTTTTGGAAATGCTGCTTAGCTGTTAGGGATGAAAATCAACTCAAGTTTTTTTGTTCTTATGTATTCAAAGTTTCAAACTCTCCTATTCATGGTGACTCTCATGCCTACCATACTTAAGGACAACAACATGTTACTATTGTGGTTGAAATGCATGCTTATTGCAGATTCAGGGAATAAAAGGAAACGTTTAGCTCTTGTTGTTGATTATGTTTACTAGTGAGGCATTCAACGGACGGACTGTGGGGCTGAAGGGCATGGCTGACAGGAGGCAACAGGCCAACAGCTATACGCAAAAAAGCCGGAGGTTGTAGTTTCCATCAACTCTATTTCGTCTTTGCTGGCAATTTAGTTGATGTTATGTGAAAAAGCTTGACCGTTGCTGTTTTTATTCTATGCATTTTTCACAAGATCTTTTATCTCAACTTTGAGTTGTTTGCCCCATTTTCTGGAATTTATGCAACTGCTGTGAACTAATGGTTCTTTGGAAACTTGTTAGTATATCGATTTAAGAGAATCTGAACTAATGGTTCTTCGGCAACTGGTTGACAGGCTTTATCAATTTATT
The DNA here is from genome assembly GCA_003991445.1 of Oryza meyeriana var. granulata. Classification (NCBI taxonomy): domain Eukaryota; kingdom Viridiplantae; phylum Streptophyta; class Magnoliopsida; order Poales; family Poaceae; genus Oryza; species Oryza meyeriana. The sequence goes on along the minus strand of RYFJ01000183.1, from coordinate 309,130 downwards.
TGAATGGGAAAGCTTCAGATCATTTGGCTACTGATATGTGCTTTTGTGATTGTCAATTCTACTATTTCATTTTCCCCTGCGCCTTTTAATCCTCTATTACCAACGTTCTGAGCATTTCCATTTTTATTTCATGCAGAAACACCTGGAAATTGGCGCCAAGTTATTAACCAAATTGGCCTTCACGAGGGAGGAAAGCCTCATCTATATGGCATCTAATGGGTAAGTTGATCTAACTCAGCCATTTTACATTTGCTATCATTAAAAGCATTGGGACTATCAAGCTTGTGGTTCTACATATTTCGCAATATATAATATAGCATACTTCTGGGAAATAGTGTTTGTGTTCGTTCTCTGTTGCGCTCAGATTACGGTTTTGTTGGGTACAGGACATGTTATATCTTTCGTATTTCCATCGTTGACTGTCCTTTCTTGCACACCTGCGTAAACGTCAGTAGGTGTCTCTGTTGTATACTCGCATACATTGGTCAACCCCTCAACCCCTTGGAATGGTACAGAAGATTCTCAACTCTACAAACCCAGAAGCCAAAAACGGCGGGCTACTCAAGCGAGAGCCCAGTTTGTCCAAAATATATATGTACATGCAAAATCTCGTGCTGCTTTTTAATGGCGACCTGATGGGCTTCTATGCCCACCGAATAAGTCCAGTTTATCCATGTATGTCTGCTTCAGGTTCGTCATGATGTTGGGCAGCTTCATCAGCCTCCCGTCTTCCTGTGCGGGTGGCTCGGGCGCCGGCGCCGGCGCCGGCGCCGTCGGTGAGGGCTTCTCGGCATCGCCGTTCCAGTCATCCATGAAGTCGAGCAGCGTCCTGCTGTTGGGTGACCCTCCCATTTTGCCGGGGGCATCCACCTCGCCTGCCTGGTGGTGGTGCTCCACGGCGTCTTTGGCCATAGCCGACGCCGGCGACACCTCCTTCTTTGCCTTCTCCCTGGCGAGGTCGTCGGCGATGAGGACGTCCTCTATCCGGGACATGACGTTGAAGGCCAAGCTCTCCAGCACCCTGGAGTAGCTCTCCAGGATGGCGAACCCAACGTCCTGGCAGCCCAAGGCGAAGTGCACGCGTCATCAAGCAGGACTCCGACATTGATCGGATGGCTCAACTTGGAGTAAATCATGCGATCTTACCCTGTTTTCCTGTATCTTGGCGATGTCGAGGGTAGACTGGGGGATGCCGGGGTACCGGTGCTTGATGATGAGCAGGAGCGTCTGCGCACGCTCCTCGAACTGCTCCCTCTTCTCCTGGCTGACGGCCGATCCCCACGCCGACTTGCCGTCCTTGTTGTGCACCTTCCTGTTCCAGATGATCACCGACGCCTCGATCCGGTCCTTGAGGTCCAGGATCTTGTGCTCCGACGTCAGGTCCACCGTGGACAGGAACACGTCCGGGTCGAACTCCACGTCCGTTATGATCCGGTACAGCGCGTCGCCGAGGCTCGCCCTCCCGTTCTGCCATAGTGCCATCCTGCCGATGTCAACAATGTCTTGTACAGTGGATGGATCATGTGGTTCTCACCTTGGGGAGGGATTCAAGGTAGGATTCCGGGATGGCCATCTCCATGAGGCAGTTGGCGTTGATGGCCATGGCGGCCTTGAGCACCTGGTTCACCAGCTCCTTCTGGTGCTGGAGCCAACCTCTGGACGCCGGCGAGAGCCCGCCCGGCGGGACCTTCACGATCGGGATCCACCATTTCTCGTCTGATCTCTGCGTCCCCTCCTGCTCGCTGTCGGAGCAGGAGTCGCGCTTCACGTACCAGAACTCGTTGCGATCCTTGTAGTTGTCCAGGTAATCCTGGCCCAATGCCAAAGAGGAATGGATATATTCTTCTCGTGTAACTTGCGGTTTCAGCAACAGTGAGGATGAGATTGATAATGTTGCGTTTTACCAGGAGCATCGTGTCGATCTTGCGCAACGCCGGTATGTTCGCCTGGAGATCCCGCCGCTGCTGCGTGCCCATCACCTGAGACGAGCAGAGCCAGAGACAACAGGTTGTTGGAACTGCACACTTGTGATCAGTTGTGATCCTGAGCTACAAGTCAAATGGCATTCGGCTGCTGCATGGCTGACCTCCATTTCGGTGCCGTTGTCCAAGACTTGTTTCTTGGCGACGAACTCGACGATGTGATCGGCGACGGACAGAAGCCAGCCGACCTCTTTCTTCCACCTCCCCTTCCTGTCCGGCGCCATCGGCTCCAGCTTCCGTTGCTCGCCAAAGACAGAAGCTGACAAACAAGAAATTGCTCTCACTGCTACCTCTTTTTTTGCGTATGCCCAAGATAGAGATGGAATTTGGGCAGGCAGTCGCCTCACCTGCAAGATTGGTGATGGCGTTGGACACGGCCAGCGCCGACGGCACGCCTTTCCCGGACCCCGACATGTCCTCCCCTAGCAGCAGCTTGGCGAACTTCTCCTTCATCAGCTCCATCTCTGCATGCAAGCGTCTACCGTCGCTTCAAACCAAAGATTTTCGATGCACGCGCGCGCCGGCCGGCCGTTTGATTGATCATGCCGACTTACCGGAAGGTCCTCCTCCGCCATGGTCGTCCTTGGCGAGCCGCGACTTGGGCGCCGCGCTGTCGCGGTCGAGAACGGCGCCAATCTTGAGCGTGCCGCCCCCGCCGCCGCTCGACTGCTCGTTGGACCCCTGGCTCCTGAACATGAGCTCCTCGTCGGCCGGCGGGCCCCAATCCTCCTCCAGAACCATGCTCTGCGACCGCTGCACCGAGCTCCGCCTCTCCAGCAGCGCCCCGCCGCCGTTCGCCGCCATCAACCGATCACCCTCACCGTGGCCGGCGTCTTGAGACAGCGACAACGGCAACAAGAAAATGGATACGATGACACGACACGTCGAAAAGACGGGAATCCCACCATGATACTACCAAGTGTATATACCTGTAAAGGACGCAACTTTTGCCGGCCTCGAGCGACGTGTGCAGAAGTAAAGGATGAGCCAAGATTATGCTGCAGATCCAGAGGGAGCCACGAGAAGGAACAAAAAGGGAGGATTGAAATGATTAATCCCGAGCTGATGATTCTTGTGGGTCTCGGTAGTCCAAGAACCGGGTGGTTCGATCAATCGTCCGCATTGTCCCGGTAAGAAGAGGCCCTGGGGGGAGAGGGAAGCATAATTAGGGAGCGGCACATGCTTTATTATTAGAAAGTGCCTTGCCTGCCATAGCGCCATTCTTAGCCACCCTGCTTTCCGTATTGGACGGTCCGGACATGGAGTGCTCCTGGGAGCTGCCGAGCTGGAGGAAGAAGAAGACACACCACATGGAGCATCTGTCAGGGTCAAATTACTGAACGAAGCTTGTGTCTACTTAAATAGTTAAATACTGCAATCCTGAAATCCCGGCCGCTCCTCCCATGCTACATCATGAAATCTCTAGTCCAATTTGGGCTGCCACTGTGTGTCAAACAAAATATATATTATTTAGCAGCACATTGACAGAAACCGACCTTAGCTCAGTTGGTAGAGCGGAGGACTGTAGTTTGTGCAGGTTAATCCTTAGGTCGCTGGTTCGAATCCGGCAGGTCGGACATGTTATATCTCATTTTTCCAATTTTTAGAACAAAAATTCCCCCTTCTCTACTGTCTTCAACACGCGCGCGCGCGTATGTGTGTTTTCTGCGAGCTCTATTTTCCTATTCTTTTTGGAGTAGGAGAGCAATGACTTGATGAGAGTTGCGGTTTGAAATCTTCCTAGTGCATGTTGCTAAAGAACGCTTTAAGACGCGAATTTGATTCCAGCAATTCCAGCAACTCGTACAACGATTCTGAATAAATTTAGCCTTGTTGCTCTTGATCCAATTTATGTACAAGTACAAGCAAGTCGTTATAAAAACCCCACACACAACACAACATCAAGCGGAATCGCATGTTTGACCAGCAATTCCAATCTTTAGCACCCTACTTCCAATTTTCTACTGTGCTATCGTGAGAGTACATTTCACACTCGTGCAAGCCGACGCCTCGTCGTCATCAGAAACCGGGAGAGAGAACTTGTAGAGCCCGCTGGTTACTCTGATTATTCTGAATCAGATGGCATGGATGCTGCTCGACTCGTGGCTGTCACTTTCAGTTCATCTGCTACGATGCTGCACCTTTGAAGACGAGGAACCTGAGCGCCCCCAGCTTGAAGTAGATGAAGCTTCCCCTGCTGTGCGTGAAGTAGCAGCCGAAGCTGGCGCCCACCACGCACTGCCATCCCGGCCCGTGGATCATGTCGAACTCCTGCATATATTCAGCAAAGCCATTCAATCCAATTGTTTCTGGGGTGAAATTCAGATGGATGTACAACTGATACTCTTTGATTTCTCTACGGTCTCAGAAATTCAGTTGTTCAAATGAATGCAAAAATTGAAAACCAGAACTTGTTCTTCGCGAATTTGATCGACAAATTAAGTAGCTAGGGATGATGGATGCATGGTTACCGACCTTCTTGATGTGAGCCGCGATGCTGCGGCAGTCGAGGGCGTCGAAGCGATCGAGGGCCTTGTACGCCGCCGACATGGCCTGCAGCTGCATCTTCGCCGGCATGTCGGTGTCCTCCACCATCGCCTTCCCTTCCAACATGGTGGTCGTCTCTTCTGACTCCTTCCCCAGTTCACTGCCCTGCCTTTGCTAATGCTCGAAATAAACGCACAGATATGACTTACGAGAGACGAGACGAATGCTGCGTCTCTCGTCCCCTTTTATAGGATGGATGGATGCGTCCACGTCGACGTGACGTGCGAACGACCCAGCCTGGACGAGTTCCCGGAATCCGGATGGATTGGGCACTAAAGGCACAGGTTCAATTGCTGGGTGCTCCCCTTGGGTTGTGAAACAGCGGGTGTTGCCGTGTCGGATTTTTTGTTTTCAAAAACCGGTTTTGTATCTTTTTCTCTTTTTTGGATGAGCTGGGATTTCGGTGGCTGGATTAATCTAAGTTAATTGCTTGCTTTTCGTGTCTATCGCCCTATATGTGTTGAGTTTCTCCACGTAAGCGTGACTGCATAATGGTGGATAAGTCTTCCTACTGTTCTTATCTGGGACTACTGTCTAGATTCGTTATACTAGGATATGTCCTATCCGGTCCTAGGTTCTTATATTTTGGGACGGAGGGAGTAGTATATATGTTTTGCTTGAATCGTCTAGATTCGTTGTACTAGGATATGTCACATCTGGTTCTAGGTTCTTATATTTTAAAACAGAGGGAGTAGTATATATGTTTTGCTTAACTAGCTTACCTTACGCTGATATATATTACACTCCTTGCTTCATATACTTGCAAGGTATCTTTTTAGCAAAATTCTACTACTAAGGCTAGAGAGTGGTTGTGAGCTCTTCCTGGAGGAGTTCTTACTTCTTCGATGTGTGTCTTTGGCTTAACCAACTCCTCCTTTTATAGAGGCCGAGAGGAGACTTGTCCGATGTTCGTTCTTATCTTCATCACTAAGGTGCTTCATGAGCTGGCATCCACGGGCGTCCTTTATTCGGCTAAAGTTGAGACACGCATGCCTTTCTTTCGCCGAAAGTTATATTCCTCACAGTATCTTTAGCAGGGACATGTCCTTCACCGCCGAAAGCGCTTCTAGATTTATTCAGCCTAGGTTGCGTGCAGCTTCTAGATTTATTCAGCCTAGGTTGCGTGCATTATCACTCTATGCTTGTAGAGCGTCCATCCATTATCACTCTATGCTGTCTACAGTGTCCTTCTGGACTTATTTTTTACATATATTTGAGGTATATTAGGCGTTGATTGAATTTAAGATTAAATTAGAGGGTATATGTTCACCATGCCCAAAAGATTAATAATACCTTATCAATTTAACTTATCATATATATTTTTATATGTTAACTATTCTTCCTAATGGTCTGGCTGCCCATGACTTCTGATATCCATAGTATCCATCTCGGAAAAAGAAATGACAAATTTATCGTCATATGCTTTTTTTATTTCTTCAAATTTTTCGTTCATTTCTTGTTTTAATTCCTTAAACATTTCTTCTTTTAGCTCCTTCTTCCATTGTGGAGAAACTTCTTCGAATTTTTCTATTATCTTCCAATCAATATTTCGCCATCTAAGGGATCCACTTCTTTGGTTAAACATTCTTTATATGTAGGTTTTTTAGATGATCCTTCTTCCTTTATATTTGCATAGTATGTAGACTTTGGAGCCTTCTTGTTCTTGACTTTCTTGCATTTTTGAATATATTTTTTTGCAGCTGGCTCCAAATAGTAATTTATTCCTAATATTTTTCTTGCTTGGCTTAATGCTTCATCAATATGTTTATATTTCTTCCACGATATACCTCCCATTAACTTTGCATCTATTTTTTGGGCTATTATTTCTTCAAAAGAAATATAGACCCCTGGGAGCTTTCCGTCAAACACCACATATATGGGTTTTTGTTGTATTATATTATGGTCTTCTGTTTCTGGTATTAATCCATTTAGCAGATGGAAGTATTCAGCAAGGCTATTTAATATTGATAGCATGTAGCCTTTTTCTTCTCTTTTGTTGTTATATTGGTACCAGAAATTGTCCAAGATACATTTCTGCACTTCGTCTAAGATTATATGGTTTTTTGGTTTAAATTTATAGGAATTCGGTGGAAATATTTTAAGCTTGTTGTCATCTCCAAAGATGAAGAATTCAACTCCATTATAATTCATTGATTTCTTCATCCCTGCAAAATAGGTAAACAAGAGAGCAAATCAGGTAAATGGTTATCCTTTCCCTTAATATGCTTAAATATAACTTTGTATCCATTTCTAGTAATAATATCTTCAAATAAGATCCACCTCTTGGTAGAACTCTTCTTACTATTAAGCTGATTATAATATCTACATACTGCTTCACAATCTGTCCTAACTATAAATTCCTTGAAACCTAGATAGAGCATAAAAGCATTTATCGCATTAATTATTGCAAGTATCTCTCTGTCTGTATTATTCACAGTTTTTAATTTATAACTTCCGGAGGTATATCTACATATTTTTTCTTCTGTTTTGGATGAAAATTTAGTGGGTCTTTGTTTTAATACAGCACCCCAGCCTTGTTGGGATGCATCTGTTTCAATAATGAAATAATTATCGTCTAATGGTAATTCTAATGGTTTTAAACCTCTGACCATTTCTTTTATTATTCTAACTAGTCTAATATCTTCAGAATTAAAGTATCTTTGACCATTTTTTCTTAATTTCGCATACAAGGGTCCTACTAATTTTGCTAAATTGTCTATGTGATTTCTAGCATAATTTATTATCCCTAAGAATTGTTGTAGCTCTTTTTTATCATTCATGACATCAGGGAATTGTAGGATTTTCTTAGCAATATGTTCTTGTAGGTGTATTTTTCCTTCTCCTATCTCATGACCAAGGAAATTTATTTTGCTCTTGCAAATTTCCATCTTTTTCTTGGATAGGATTAACCCATTTTGTTCTACTTTCCTAAAAAATATTTCCAGGTGCGCAATATGCTCCTTATATGTTTTTGAGAAAATTAACAGGTCATCTATATAGACTAATACAAAATCTTGATTTTCGTTCAATATGTTTTGCATCTTTCTTTGAAATAGGGCAGGGGCATTTTTCAACCCTAGTGGCATAACAAGCCATTCATAGTGTCCCTGAGGGCATGTAAATGCAGTCCACTTTATAGATTTTTCTGCCATTTTTACTTACCAAAAACCGGCTTTTAAATCAAATTTTGAAAAATATTTACTATCTTGTATTCTATTGATCCATTTTTACTTGTTAGGAATGTTATAAGCATCTTCTATGGTGTTATCATTTAACCTCTTGTAATTGATGATCATTCTTGATTTATCTCTAACTTTTTCAGCATGATTTCTTACTATGAACGCTGCCGATCTATGTGGGCTCCTACTTTCTCTTATTGCTCCTAGTTTTAGTAGTTCTTCTATATGCATTTTAAATTCTTCTATATCCTTTGGGGTTGCCTCTATTGGACATGTTTTAATTATATAGTCCAGGTTTATTATATTAATTTTACAGGAAATTAAATTCTTCTCCCAGTATTTCATCGAGATTTCTCCTATTATTTAAGTGTCCTCTAATCTTTGGACAATTCTTTCAATATCTTTTTTGGACTTAATATCTCTATACCAATTTGGTGCAAATGACTGTAGCCCTATGCATTCCATATTGGAATTTGATATATAATAATCATCTATATTCTCACTTAGCTCATAGTTTACACTTATTTCTTCAGGGTCGGGACTTGACGTATCAAGGTTATCTAGATTTTTATTTTTTGTGGTTAGTCCACCACGCTTTCGTACTTTTGAGATATATGGAACATTGTCCTGATATGGAATAAATGTAATTCCCTTTTCATGTATTAGTGTGGTTTGTACCGACTGTTATAAGAACCTTAAGCCAATTATCATGTCATTATTTATTGATAAATCTCTTATTGTAATCTCATCTATTATATATCTTGTCCCATTAATATACATCTCAATATTATGAGCTAACTGGTTATGAATTTTCTTTATCCCTGACATATCTGTAGAGATTTCTGCCTTATCATCATCTATTGTATGAACTATTTCAGGGTATTTCATAAAATATTTGTCATGAATAATGTTCTTTGTACATCTTGTGTCTACTAGTGCTAATATTTTATAAGATACCTTTGGTGATAGCTTTATTTTTACAGGGATCCTTATTCCTAAAATTTCTTTGAAGGAAAATTTTACTATATATTTATTTCCAAAAATGGTTATGGCATCTGTTAGCTGGATTATTTTAGAAGTGTTACTATCTTTTAATGTCACCAATTGTTCCTTGAATTCAGTGTTTTGTATAGCTTCATTTTCTGGCAGAGCCTTAATATCATTTTTATTTTTCAAAATTTCTAATTCTACTTCTAATTTATTTATTCTATTTTCTAAAACTCGTACTCTGCTTGATAATATCTTCTCATCTGATTCTAATTCCATTTGCTTTCTCCATTTTTGTTTTTTTATGCACTCGGCACAAGCTTGCTTTAGGCATATAGTACAGGTGACTCTATGATCTTGACTTGGGTAGTAAATACAAAAAGCACACTTAATATTATAATCACCCTTTCCTCTAACCCAACCATGTTCACAATTTAATTGATCCATTATTTCTATTTTTATTCCTACTAACTCATCAATTAAGTCTAACTCTTCGTCGCTCGACTCATATTCTTTATTAATATTATCTACTTCATCTGTTTCTATGATTGAGTATATTGACTCATCATCCTTTATTTCATCGTCGCATACTAATATATTTTCATTTATACTATCTATAATTAAAACTCTCTCTTGCTCTTCATATTTACTAGAATATCTTTTTTGGTCTTTATTTGGACATGTCCTACTCAAATGGTCAGGTGAGTTGCATATAAAGCATCTACACGTTCTATCATAAGTCTTTTTGGGATTGTATCGTCTTACATTTCTTTTATGTAAAAAGAGGGCTTTATTGTTTGATCTTCTTAGGAAATACCTCCTCTTTGTTTTAATATTATTGTTATTTCTATTTTGATATCTATAGCTTCTTTTACTTTTGTGCCTATCTTCTCCATACGATAGAGGTATTTGCACTATTTTATTACAGAAATTATAATTAGAATGTTTCATAGACCTTTGAGCTTGTATACCTGTACATGTTTTTCTTAATTGTTTAAATACAAAGTTTATTGCTTGAGAGATATTAATCTCAGCGTCTTCGGTTTCTTTTTAATATTCATCAAAAATCATGCTTCCTAACGGGTCAGATAATTTATTAAAATAACGCTCAACTATGCCTCTATAATATCCTTGTTTAGCAGTAGTAGCGTTATATAAATAGTGCTGAGAGATTCGTTTATTCCCTTCCAGCTTGTCAATGTTAGTTTTTCTATTTCTTTGAGTCTTTCATTTTGCAAAGTTGTGTAGCCTAGTTCTGGGTCCTCAGCTATGATAATATTGGATATTATATTTGCAATATTATGTGGATTACTACCGGCCCTTTTTAGTTCTTCATAATTATTAGGATTCTTTTCAACCCATTGTTCCAAAAAGACCTTAGCAGATTCATCCAAAAATGTTTCTAAATAAGTTATCATATCTTCTACCTTGCTTCCTATATTGTGTTGGTTTTGTACATATTTTTGAACGATTAGCCCCTTCTAAATACTAATAATATTTGGCCAGTCAATGGGATCATGCGCGGCTAAATTTAGAATAGCACCATCACTTTTCTGATTTTGAAATTTTACAGGTCTCTCAAAATCTCTCCTCTTAGTGCCCATATGCCTATATTGTCCTGGGATATAATTATATGAATATTCTTCTCTATCTGGAGGCCATTTTCCCGCTGCTCTAGCTGATCTTTCTCTTTCACCTTTGTTTTTTACAGAACCTTTACCATACCTTTTCCTCTTTCCTGTTCCTAGGTCTACTTCCATAGCTTCCATAGCATTGTCAATATTATGCAACCCTATATCATCTAAAGAGTTTATAAAATCATTATATTGTTCCGTAGTCTTCTACTTCTCCTATATTATCCATTTCTTTTATCAAACTAATTTCTTCTTCATAACTTTCTAAAAACAATTTCTCATTTTCTTCCCATTGTTCTTCTTCACTTAATTCTTTGCTGGCATTTTGCTTCCCTCTATTATCTTCAGCCTTTTCTTTAAGCTTTATTTGTTCTACTTTACTTTCTTGGTTTTGGGGGATTTTTATATCCATGCCTTTGTTCTTTTTTAGGTTTTTTTATCCTAGACAATTCTCTATACAAATAAAGTTCTTTATCTCTTATTTTAGGCCACTCACTTTTCATTGAATTATTATATTCTACGGCTATTTCTTTTAGCTTATCATCATAGCATTTTATTTTACTTTCTTGATCTAACCTTTCTATAAATTCAGAAATACTATGAAATTCATATTCTGGTTATCTATGATATCTTTATCAGAAGTTCTCTAATGCTCTAGGTCATCTGCGTTCTAGGCTTATAGTTTATAAATCTAAATGCTGGTATTTCCATTTTACTATTTTGGTAGCTTATGTAATTTTCGGGCTGACTCAAAGTTTTACTTTCTTATCAATTCACTAATTTGCACTCTTCTCCTGCCCATTTTTCTTCAGACTTATTTTTAAAGGCTCATGAATTATTCCTATTGGATTGCGAAGATGCTTTCAATCACATCATTAAACGCCCGCCCTGGCACAACCCGGGGCCCATTCGCGGCCCTACAACCCGGGAGCATGAATTCTATACTAAGTCGCCGCCCTTACTATGCCTCCCTGGCTACAAGTTTGTTCCCTTAAATCGGCTTCCCTGGCTACAACCCGGGAGCCTGACAATTCTTTGTATCCCTTTGTTTGAAACCAAAAACTCATTTTATCTATAAATTCTTTTATAGGCATTAAATCTGGCTATAGTTAACCGCATCCAAAATCAATGTTTTTATTCTCATTCATATCACCTTCTAAGAACCTAATGCTACTTTATCTATTGTGTTCTCCAGAGGGTCTTCTTCGGCAATCTTTTGTCTAACAAGAAAGAAACACCGTTAGGGTTTAACACTTTCGTTCCCTTTTCTTGTCATACCTGACTCCTATTATGTACATTCCTTGGTGAAATACTATATCCTGCATATTTAATCTATTTTTGAATTCCTTAGCTACAATTTTTAATTTGACTGGCTTTGTTAAAACACTTAGTTCTACTTCTCTAGATATTCTGTATAACCCATTTTTATTTTCAAAAAACCCATACAGTATATCTGTTGAGGTTTTATTGCTCTTAAGGTGTCTCCCTGATATTTTTCAAGTTGTTTGTCTAATTCTGCAACATCTTCTAGATCATCAATTTTATCATATTTACCTTTTTGCTTATCATTACTGCTTAAAGGTCTGTCATCTCTGCTTACTATTGTTCTGAGGAGATTTCTAGATAGGTCCATTTTTCTGAATTTATAGCTTATGAAGATGCAACTATTCCTGATGAAGCCAAAATATTCTTTGCTTTCTTGGCTAGAAAGCACTAAAGCTTTTACTTCTTTAATTAACTTCTTGATTTCAACTAATTCTTGATCTAGATATCTTAGCTCTTCTGCGGTATTCTTTTTAACTTTGTCTAAATTTAATAAGACATTTACCTTCTTATTTAGAGGAACAAAGTCTTCCTTGATATAATCACTGATTTGTACAATTTGTCTTTGCCTTGTCTTAAAATCTTCTAGTAACTTTAATGCAGAATTTAATTTATTATTAAGACGAGAATATTGTTCTTCAACTTGCTTATATTCTTTATGTAGCCCTTCAAATTTTTGCTCCAAATCGTCCTGTCTTTTCCTCCAATTTATATAGAAATTGTATATCAAGTCAACAATTAAGTTTAGTTGACTATTATTAGAGTGCCAACTATGTTCTTCAGTATGGTTCAGTCTATACCTTAGATTGATATTATCCTTTGTATTTATTACCTTTCTGATATTAGCTTCTAGATTTCAATATTTTAGTTTTTCAATGATGACCAGGCTCTGATACCACTTTCACACACTCTTAAATTCTTACTGTTCACAGTACTTAGGGTACTGTTTAAATTCACTGTTCACACTTTTACTGTTCACAAACTCTTAAATTCTTAGGATCTTTTATGGCTGGCGAAACCACTGGTATAGCCGGGTGTAAGACGATTAGTTGTGTTATCCTACTCGGTACTCACCATATTTATCACTTATTTGTTTTTAGAAGCAACTTTCTTACATATCCCTAGTCATATTTTTTCTGACAGAGAGTTTATCTTCTTCCCAGGCAGTTCCACCCGAAGGGAACACTTCTCTACCGATAATGGTTCTCCTGATGCCTATACGAGATGCAGGCTATAAATGAGAACTATCGAAGAGGTTTCTCCTATAGGGTCCCTAGCATAAACACTCTTTCAGAAATAAACAGACAGGAAAAACTTAAAAAAAACTACTTCATAATTAAACAAATAAGTTTACATATGATTTTTCCTTTCGGGAACCCCGAAGGATGATACAAACAAGCTTAACTAGCTTACCTTACGCTGATGTATATTACACTCCTTGCTTCATATACTTGCAAGGTATCTTTTTAGCAAACTTCTACTACTAAGGCTAGAAAGTGGTTGTGAGCTCTTCCTGGAGGAGTTCTTGCTTCTTTGATGTGTGTCTTTGGCTTGGCCAACTCCTCCTTTTATAGAGGCCGAGAGGAGACTCGTCCGAGCTTCGTTCTTATCTTCATCACCAAGGTGCTTCATGAGCTGGCATCCACGGGCGTCCTTTATTCGGCTAAAGTTGAGACACGTATGCCTTTCTTTCGCTGAAAGTTATATTCTTCACAGTATCTTTAGCAGGGATATGTCCTTCACCGCCGAAAGCGTTTCTAGATTTATTCAGCCTAGGCTACGTGCATTATCACTCTATGCTTGTAGAGTGTCTATCCATTATCACTCTATGCTGTAGAGTGTCCTTCTGGACTTATTTTTTACATATATTTGAGGTACATTAGGCGTTGATTGAATTTGAGATTAAATTAGAGGGTATATGTTCACCACTCCCAAAAGATTGATAATACCTTATCAATTTAACTTATCATATATATTTTATATGTTAACTATTCTTCCTAATGGTCTGGCTGCCCATAACCTCCGATATCCATAGTATCCATCTCGGAAAAAGAAATGTCAAATTTATCGTCATATGCTTTGTTTATTTCTTCAAATTTTTCGTTCATTTCTTGTTTTAATTCCTTAAACACTTCTTCTTTTAGCTCCTTCTTCCATTGTGGAGAAACTTCTTCGAATTTTTCTATTATCTTCCAATCAATATATTCGCCATCTAAGGGATCCACTCCTTTGGTTAAGCATTCTTTATATGTAAGTTTTTTAGATGACCCTTCTTCCTTTATATTTTTATAGTATGTAGACTCTGGAGCCTTTTTGTTCTTGGCTTTCTTGCATTTTTGAATATATTCTTTTGCAGCTGGCTCTAAATAGTAATTTATTCCTAATATTTTTCTTGCTTGGCTTAATGCTTCATCAATATGTTTATATTTCTTCCACGATATACCTCCCATTAACTTTGCATCTATTTTTTGGGCTATTATTTCTTCAAAAGAAATATAGACCCCTGGGAGCTTTCCGTCAAGCACCACATATATGGGTTTTTGTTGTATTATATCATGGTCTTCTGTTTCTGATATTAATCCATTTAGCAGATGGAAGTATTTAGCAAGGCTATTTAATATTGATAGCATGTAGCCTTTTTCTTCTCTTTTGTTGTTATATTGGTACCAGAAATTGTCCAAGATACATTCCTGCACTTCGTCTAAGATTATATGGTTTTTTGGTTTAAATTTATAGGAATTCGGTGGAAATATTTTAAGCTTGTTGTCATCTCCAAAGATGAAGAATTCAACTCCATTATAATTCATTGATTTCTTCATCCCTGCAAAATAGGTAAACGAGAGAGCAAATTAGGTAAATGGTTATCCTTTCCCTTAATATGCTCAAATATAACTTTGTATCCATTTTCGGTAATAATATCTTCAAATAAGATCCACCTCCTGGTAGAACTCTTCTTACTATTAAGCTGATTATAATATCTACATATTGCTTCACAATCTGTCCTAACTATAAATTCCTTGAAACCTAGATAGAGCCTAAAAGCATTTATTGCATTAATTATTGCAAGTATCTCTCTGTCTGTATTATTCGCAGTTTTTAATTTATAACTTCCGGTGGCGTAGCTACATATTTTTCTTCTGTTTTGGATGAAAATTTAGTGGGTCTTTGTTTTAATACAGCACCCCAGCCTTGTTGGGATGCATCTGTTTCAATAATGAAATAATTATCGTCTAATGGTAATTCTAAGGGTTTTAAATCTCTAACCCTTTCTTTTATTATTCTAACTAGTCTAATATCTTCAGAATTAAAGTATCTTTGACCATTTTTTCTTAATTTTGCATATAAGGGTCCTGCTAATTTTGCTAAATTGTCTATGTGATTTCTAGCATAATTTATTATCCCTAAGAATTGTTGTAGCTCCTTTTTATCATTCATGACATTAGGGAATTGTAGGATTTTCTTAGCAATATGTTCTTATAGGTGTATTTTTCCTTCTCCTATCTCATCACCAAGGAAATTGATTTTACTCTTGCAAATTTCCATCTTTTTCTTGGATAGGATTAACCTATTTTGTTCTACTTTCCTAAAAATTGTTTCCAGGTGCGCAATGTGCTCCTTATATGTTTTTGAGAAAATTAACAGGTCATCTATATAGACTAATACAAAATCTTGATTTTCGTTAAATATGTTTTGCATCTTTCTTTGAAATAGGCAGGGCATTTTTCAACCCTAGTGACATAACAAGCCATTCATAGTGTCCCCGAGGGCATGTAAATGCAGTCCACTCTATAGATTCTTTTGCCATTTTTACTTGCCAAAAACCGGCTTTTAAATCAAATTTTAAAAAATATTTACTATCTTGTATTTTATTGATCAATTATTTCTTGTTAGGAATGTTATAAGCATCTTCTATGGTGTTATCATTTAACCTTTTGTAATTGATGACCATCCTTGATTTATCTCTATACATACATATATATATATATATATATATATATATATATACATACATACATATATATATATATATACATATATACATACATATATATATATATATTACATACATATATATATATATACATATATATATATATATATATATATATATATATATATATATATATATATATATATATATATGTTGTCGGAGGAGTGAACTCCAACCGCAGGGAGTCTAGGGACCCCCCTTTGAGGTTCGGCCAGGGGAGTGGTTCACAGGACGGCTACGGCGTCTGGTCGATGGCACGCAAGGGAGACAGAAGAAATAGACAGGTTCGGGCCGTGCGGAGGCGTAATACCCTACTTCTGTGTGTATCTGCTTTGTGGGAGATCAATGCGGTTTGTTCTTACAAGATGTTCTTGAGGGGTGCTCAGGAGCTCGCCCTTTTTTCTGTTGGCATGGATCCTCCTTTCATAGTCCAAGGGGAGTCCACAGTGCCTAGTACACATGCCAAGAGAAAGCTTTTCTCGGTACGATATGTCTTGTCGCACGCGTCCGCCTGCTGAGCCACGCCGGAGTTGGTTCGACACGTCTGGTCGTTACGTTGCTTGGCTGTTGCGGGCGGCTAGGTCATGAAGATGTGATGGCGCACGCCATCGCCGCCAGAACGTGGAAAACCGAAGCCCTTTTAGTCAAATATTCTCTGACTGCACAGGGAGCGGGCCCACGGGGGGCCATCATGAGAGCCCACGCGTGTCCAAGCGGGCGACAGGCGCGACACGTCTCGTCGCCTCATTATTAATGCAGGTAGTTGGAGAGTTAATCCGCTCGTGTTAGGCTCGTGCCCGGGGCAGAGAGCTCATCGAGCCCTCCGCGCGCATAAGGCGCCGAGTTCCTCGGGAACCGAGGCTGTGAGCCCCGGGCTAGGGAAGCGCGCCCCAGGTCTGGGAATGTCCCAGCGATGTGCCCCGGGAACGCGCCCCGGGATCGAGCCTGTGGGTCCCGGGACAGGGGGGCAAGACCCGAGGCCCAGCGATGTCCCAGTAATGTGCCCCGAGGACGTGCCCCGGGATCGAGCCTGTGTGTCCCGGGACCAAGGGGCGAGACCCGGGCCCGGGGTGGATGCGAGCGGTCGTCGCGACGCGCCCGGGAAAGGTGCACCCGGGCCTGGACAGTGCTCGGGCCCGGGCACTTAGCGGGAAAACGGCCGTAGCCGGCCGTTGCTTGTGCAGAATGTGGGCCCTGGAGGGGCTGACGTGGCCGAAGATCCATGCATCCCGGGGGAATGTGGGGCCCCTAGTCCTGTTTCGCCGACAGTGGCCCCTGGCCCTGTTGCTCAGCCGAGACCCACTCCGGGCAGGAACAGGGCCACGTCTTGGGGAAACGAGGAGACACGGGGCCCACCTGGTTTGACAGAGGACGAGACGGGACGAGAGGAGACTTACCACCTATGGCCTGCAAATCGAGGGCCATAGTGGGGGATTCGAAGCGGCGCTCCACGGGGGCTCTGAGACTATAAGCAGCAGCGGGCAGCGGTTGGCTTCTCCTGTTGCCAAAATCGAACTGTCGCTGCCCCTGTTTCCCTTTGCACCCAGAGCCCAGAGCCCCTATTCGCACGCGCTTCTCCTCGCTTTCTTCTTCCTTCAACCACCCTTGCCGCTGCATCCGCGATGCCTCGCGCCTGCCGAGGAGTGAAGCCGCTGGACGGCGGCGCGATCCCGCCATCACGCGTGCGCGACAACGCCAGGGCGGAGCGGGTGAGGACGATGATGCCGGTCGCCACCCAGCGGAGGGCGGCGATCAACGTGCGCCCCGGCGTGCCGAAGCCAGCGCCGGGGGAGCCCAACGAGGTGGTGTACTTCATCGACTACGCCGTCGACGGGTTAGTTTCGCCGTTTTCCGATTTCTTCCTCCAGGCGCTGGAGATGTACCAGGTGTAGATGTTGCACTTGACCCCCAACGCTGTTATGGTGTTGGGGATTTTCGCACATTTGTGCGAGATGTTTGTGGGCGTCATGCCCTCGGTAGACCTGTTCTGGCGCTACTTTACCATGAGGAGCGCGCCGAAGAACAAGGCCACCGTTCTGCCGGAGCGGGTAGGCACGTGTACTTCCACGGCTGCCCCGGCATCGAGTTCATCCTGATGGCGCTGAAAAACAAGTGGGACTTGTGGCGCCATAACTGGGTCTACATCGGCGTCGACGCCAACGACCGGCTCCTGTTTCCGACCGAGGCGGCCTGGAAGGTGAAGAGCTGGATAGAGTCGCCGCCGGAAGACGCGCGCTTAGCGCCATTGATGGCACGCATCGCCGGCCTGGTGGCGGCTGGACTAAACGCGTACATGGTCGTCGGTGACTTCCTCGGCCGACGACTGGCGCCGCTCAACAGGAGGTCCCGGGCCTGCTGGCTGTATACCGGACCCAGGGACATCACCAGGACCCACCCCGATGACCGGAGCAAGGAGGCGACGGGCCTATTAATGGCAGCGGCGTTGGAAGGAGGGGGCGTGGCAGACCGCGCGCTCCCGGACGGCGTCACGCCGCTCTGCACTGACCGTGGGTAGACGAAGATCCAGGAAGGTCTCCCGCAATTTGACACCGTAGGGATTGTCGACGTGCGGATCACCCCCAAGATCGTCGAGGTGCTCGGCATCTCGGAGGACGAGGATGTGCTGGCCGAGGAGCCGGTATTGTCAAAAAAGGAGGGAAAGCGGCCGACGGGGCCCGACCCAGGATTGCCGGTGGCCAAGAAGGCGAAGATTGTTGCCTCGGCAGCCGTTGTCCCGGCCGCTACTTCCCGGAGCTGCGCGGACCCCGGGCGGACCGGGGCCGCTGCTGCGGTTACTACATGTGCGGCGCTGGCGAGCGCCGCTCGGGCCTTGTTCTTGGAACCGAGGACGGCTACTCGGGCCCCCGGGACCGGGCCAGTGACGGTCCCAGACATGGGAGGAAGCGAGACCCCCGCCGGCACGGGGGGTGGCGTTGAGCCGGCGTCGGGAGCGCCAGAAGCCCCGGCCAGCATCGCCGCCCCGGGCACGTCGCCAGGGAAAACAGGATCCCGTGGCGGCACCCGGCCTCTTTTGAGGCCCAAGCCATGGAGCTTCAAGGGGCCCCAGGAGAAGTAAGTGCTTCCATCCCATTTGGCTCTTCTCGCCACTACATTTTCTCTTGCGTTTCTCAACCTAGCTCTTACCTGTCTGGTTTTGGTTTTTATAGGAAGGATCAGGGGCCGACGATGGCGTTGCCAGCCCTGGCCGCAGCTGGCACCGGGGGCGCGCCGATGGCGCCGCCGCGTCTAGCTACGCCCTCGCCCTCGCTGAGTGCGGTAGTGAGCATGGAGGCCGCGGCGGCCACGCCGGAGCGGGCCGTCACGGAACCAACTGATGTCCCTGCTGCCGAAGAAGAGGGGGATGCCAGGGCCCAGCCGTTTCCCGCGAGGGGGGAGCGGGCCCTTGTACTTTTTGCTGCCCGGCGAACAGCAGCGGCGCGCGGACACGCGACGCTACACTCCGCGCTGGAGCAGATGGCGATCGCCGCCGACCAAGTGCAGGCGGCATCCCGTCGGGAGCGGCGAGAGTCCGCCCGGGTCCGGGCGGATCTCGAGAGCGGGCGGGCAGCGATGGCGATGGCGATGCAGCAGCTCACCGCTCGTATAGTCGCCACCGAGATCTTCGTGGCGACCCGCCGGCTGGAGATCGAGGCAGCGGAGAGGCGCGTCGTCCAATTGGAGGCCGCGGCCAAATCCGCCGCCGGCGAGGCCTCCCGCGCCCGGTCCGAGATGGAGGCGTGGGAGAAGGAAATATCCTCCTAGGAGGATCGCGTCTGGGCCCAAGAGGCCGGGCTCACGGCCCGGGAGCATGAGATCATCGCACGCGAGGAAGCCGCGGTGGCCCGCGAGGTGGCCGCCAGCTTTTCCTGCGCCATCACCCAGGACGGCATGAGCCGCCTATTGAGCGAGGAGGAGAGGCTGGTGTCCTGGGAAATGGATCTCGAGGAACAGGAGGCCATGTTCCACGAGCGGGAAGCCGACCACAGGCGCGAGGCGGAGCAGACGAGGCTGCTGGCCGCCGACATCGACGCCAAGGCCGAGGCCCTCGCAACGCGAGAGGCGGCCGTGGAGGACAAGGAGAACTCCCTCGCCTCGCGCGAGGTGGTGGTGAAGGCCGCCGAGTCCTGGCTAGTGGAGATGGAGCGGGAGGCCAAGGCCCCCCGGAAGCGCGCGGCCGACTTCGAGGCCGTGGCACGCGGGGCCGCGGCGCTGGCTGCGTCGAGCGGCTCCCCGACTCCGGTGAGTGCGGCAAGCTTAGCCGAGAAGCTGGCCAAGGCGGAAAAAAGGCTGACAACGGCGCAAAACCACCTCGCCCACCGGAAGAATTTCGAACGCGAGGTCGCAGCCTGCGTGGAGCAGTACGGCTTCAGGGTCCGGAGGTGTCTCCACCGCATCGGCATCCGGGTAGCTCCGTGGAAGCCGGGGGGCCCACCGGGGTTTACCATGAGGTGGTGGAGCTCGGCGATTTGCTGCGTACACTGGACTTGCTCCCCCAGCAAGTTCACGGAGTCCTGGTGAAGGAAGGAAAAGAACTCGCTGCGCAGGTGGCGGAATATGTTCTCGGGTGCTACCGGGCGCGGGACGCCGACTTCTCCCTGGCCCCGGTGCTCGAGGGATTCCCAGCCGAAGGGGAAGAGGAGGCACGGAAAGCCGTGGCCGACACCGCAGCAATGGTGGCAGGGTTCTTCGACCGGGGCGAGCACCTCGTGGAGCCGATGACCGACGAGGAGTCCGAGGAAGACGGGAGTCCCCTTCTGACACCGCTCGGGGTCCGGTCCGAGGAAGACGAGTGACCTCCCCCCGGACGACGACATCTCCCTGCCTCCGCTCGTGCTTGTGCTCTGATTTTACCTATCTTGTACAAAGAGAAACATTTGCATGCGTATATAATCATGTTTACATTTTCGTACCTTTGCTTATTGTGTTGTTCCGGAAGTTGCTTATGTCTACTGCTGTTGTTTTTTTTTCTATTTTCCGGGCCTGGGAACGCCGAGTACCAGGCGCCATCTGACTCCGAGCGCCAGCAGCCGTGAACGGCCGTAGCGCCTGTGTCCCCTTTCCAGGGCCTGGGGTAGCTGCCTGCCCCGGGAGCTTGGTCCCCGAGGGCAGCGAGCGTGATAGTTGCCCGCCCCGGGAACTTAGTCCCCGATGACCACGAGCAACTGAGCGTGAGTCTTGCGGAACGGTTAAGTCCGTCTTCCGGGCCCGGGGGCCCTCCATGCCCCCGAGCGCTACTGGCCCTGGGAGCGCAGCGAGGCCGCGGAAGAAGATTGCTAGAAGAGAGAGAACATACGAAAAATGCCCCGCGTGGATTAGGTATGGCCGAAGTGCTAAGCTCGTGCCTTTTGACTCGCCGGGAGCCCCTCGGGAACCGACCTTGACCGTGCGCGGGGGTCGCCAGACAGCGAAGCACCCGGCGCTTCGGCGGTGGTCGGGGTGGAGCTGCCTAGGCCGGGCACCGCTGCCCGCCACGGGAATCTAGGCTGGCCCGATGGGGGGCTCTTGTGGGCACCCCGGAAATACATTGTAGAGAGTAACTACTATGACAACGCGAAATATCTAGATGGATGGGATCTCGAATAAAACCTGAATAAATGCGGTAACCATCCATCCTCATCGCAGCCTTGTCATAATATTTACCCACCCACAATACAAGTCCAAAGCACCGAACTCAGAAATAAAGAGATATTTGGAGAGTTGATTCACCAGTCCCAAATAGCGAAGTGTGCTCGTCAAACCACACAAAGGCGGCGACCAAACACAATACACACTTCTGGGGACATGGTCTACAGTTGAACCAACGTCCATGCATCTCATCATTTCTAAATTCATACTTCAACTAGTCCCCAGGAAAGCGACTAGCCTCACACTTTCATCATAAGCAATTGATAAACATCACAAGTACTCTAAATATGGATAAGAGTGCAGCAGAGTTATATATATTACATATAGGGCTCTCACACCCCAACTCATCACAGAGTATACAAAATATAGCAGCGAAAAATAAACATAAAGTATAAAACCAGTGGTGCCATAACAAACCACAAGGCAATCGACTGAGGATAGAGCTTAACTATAACTACACATTATCCTCGCCACCCTCGGTGGGATAACAATAGACCACACCATCTCCGTCGATGTCCTCACCTGAAAGATGCAGCGTGAGTACAACAAGTACTCAGCTAGACTTATACAATATTAATAGTTTCAAAGGAATCATGCTGGTTTGTACATCAAGGAGTATGGCTATGTGACTCTGATTTTGCATAAAGCTGATTTTATTGAGCAAGTAATACATTTAAAACATAAGCATTTGTGAAATAGCTCAATCTGGAATTTTAGAACAGCAAGTGTATAGTTCTGAAAATGGAAATTAAATGAGCATAATCCCATGCTCTAACATCATCCATGGGCCACCATTGCCCAAACAATTATGCTACACAAGCATATCATTATTCATGACTAAAACCAAGTCATATTTAATAATAAAGCCTTTCATATAAAACCCATTCATCATTAATCATCAAAATCCCTTATATAAACCCATCCATCCATAACTATCCTAAATCATGATATAGCCACATGATCCCGTAACTATATCTCCCAAGTTTATCGCTAACATACATTGACTAACACATCAAGCGGTCGTCCTGTGACCGTGGACACGGCTATTCGAATAGTTCTTACTCTGATCAGAGGTGTACATCTTTACCCACACGATGTGATAGAAGCCAAACGGCTACACTCTAGTTTGATTTGTACCGGCCAAGTACCCACACTCTACACATTGAGTGCGGACTAGAGGTCACAACAAAACCTTTTGCACGCTTAGCCCCAACCACCTAAATCACGTCTGGCCCCCGACGACTTAGCCCCACACACAGGGTGACTAAGGCGGGCTCACCGTCGTGGGAGGCACCTCCGGCCAAAACCAGGCGCGCTCAAGGTCCTCCAACGGAAATCCCTCCTCACGACTGACGGACAGGCGTAGATGGCCATAGCCTCCCGTGCTACTAAGTTAAGCCGTCCCATTCCCGGCGTGTGGAAGTACGTAAGGTGCTTGAATAGATGTCAACATGTTCGGTCCTTAACGACCCAGACGGAGCTACGTGCATCAGGGAAACACCATCCCTTCATCGCCCTATCATCCGTCCAAGTCAAAACATATTTTCTATTATTATTCAGAGGTTATTCTTTTTAGATTTGAACCCATCTATTCGCTTTAAACTAGTTTTGAACCGATAGCTCCATCTATCGGACTTTTTCTAAGTCTATAAGCATGGCTAAGCATTCGGTAAAATAAAAGTATCTCAAAGCCCTTAACCAATGGTGACAAGGTATAATTATGGAGTCAATAATCAAGGAATGGAAATGCATTCAATTGGGTAATATAGACTCTACCCGTTTTTCCCATTTTTCACAAAACCGAAACATGCATATGGATATTTCCTTCGCAAACAAATCGATTTATAGAAAATATAGGTTCAATATGCTTAGATGTTTGCATAGTTGCTTTCATAGATGCTTGTCTTGCTGCAGCGATGGGTCACCCTCAAGTTCTGGGTTAGTCTCCATGTACTCCGTATCCTCAGAATCTATTGATAAGAAGCAATATGCAAATAAGAAGCAATTAAACATGTCTATGCAACATGATCAATTAATTATGAGATAATTACAGAAGGTAGGGCACATCCTAATAAGATTTTAGGAAAAAGAACCAAGTCATTTGCATGTCTGGATTGGGAGATACAAAAATAACAAGCCATATACGCTGAAAATGGCAGATTTGGAATTATTTGTGTATCACCCTAGTGTATTAGGGGTAACTTGCATTTTCCATTAAGGTTTTATTTGTGTGATCATTTTTAGATGAAAGTGTATAACCTACTGGTTCTAACAAAATTGAGTTCACTGAAATTGGATTTAAAATGATTTAGATATAGATTTTACAAGTTTAACAAAGGAAAGGTTAGAAAATTACTTAGGCCTATTTTGGGAGGTATTTTTATCAAATACAAATTTTTCACAGTAAGGTTACAATTTTCTGAGTTAAACAAAAGTGGTTTCACATTTTTAGCAATTAGGAGGAATTTTCTAGAAATTTATAAACTTCTAGGTTATAAAAAGGTATATAAAAAGTATTTCCATTTTTAGAGAAAAATCCTACACAGAAATTCCAACTTTTTATGTTACAAAATTAAAGAGCACATTTTTATGAATCCATAGAAATTTGGCTCACCTCAAAAGGAGTTATAATGGATTTTATAGAAATATTTCAAATTCTTAGCTCAAAATAAGTTATTTTTGCTTCATATTATTTTGTGGATATTTTATGTACAGAAATGGTATTATTTTACCTCACAGTATTAAAGTTCACAAAATTATAGAATTAACAAAATTGGTTTCACTCAAAAAGGAGTTAAAATGGCATAGTTATGGATTTACAAAGTTTAACCATTTTTCTGTTGGAAAAATAATTCAGTTAATTATTTTTCTAATTCTCTCTTCTTTTCTTTTTTTTCTCTTTCTCTCTTACAGGTGGGGCCTGCTCGTCAGAGAGACAGAGTAGAGCAAGGCGAGCGAGACAATGGAACGGACCGTCCGGTCTAGGAGAGGATGGTCCGGCGTGGCGAAACAGAGGAGGTTTGGACTATGAGCTTCTCCGTGGCGGTGGCGGCGATGGCGGCGTCGGCTGCAGTCAGGGCCAAAAGAGAAAAGACAGAGGAGTTTACGGCGAAGCTGTAGGTGGTCCTCTCATCGCCGGCGATGGTCGGAATCGACGGCGAAGGCGGCGCAGGCGGCGGAGTACTTCGGGACGTTGAGGCGATCCAAGCTATGGCCGGGTTCTGGGCAAATCAGTGCATGCAGAAGATATTAATGGATTCCAGGAAGCTCACCGTGCGGCTTGTCGACGCTGGGAGGCTGGGATAAAGTGCAGCGACGGCGATGTCCTTCGGCGGCGCGAGATAGCTTCGGTTTCGCCGTCGGTAGCTCGATCTAGCCCACGGATTGCCAAGATGTCACGCACACAAGGTCAAGGACAGCTTGAGGTCACTCTACGTGCAAGGAATCGACAATTTGCTCACCGAATCGACGGGAATGGCAGCGGCGGAGCGATGACCGGAGTTGGGGAAGAACGTGTCGATCTCGAGCTTCGGGATGCCACAGCTCGATTCCTTCGGTTGGCGGTCTTCTCGAGATAGGGCGATGAGGTTGGCGCAAGGGCTCGGCCGGCGACGCACTAGATCGGCTGGAAAGGCGATGCGACGCCGCCGGCGGCGCTGTAAGGCAGAGACAGAGGACGGCGGTGCCACGACGACTTCGGCCGGCGGTTCCTAAGGCAGGTAATACAACAATGGAATTATTGGGAGGTGCTAATCACGTTCCGGCAGAGGGAAGAGGATGGGGCTCACCAGTGCAAGCTCGGGCTCGATCGAACAGTTTCGGCAGTGAGGAAGATGAGGTTGCCGATGGTGAACCTTGGGGGTTCCGTCGGCTCTCTCGGTGGGAACGTGGAGAGTAAAGGAAGGAGACTCAGCTGGTGAAGTTTGGAGTGAGATGGTCGAGGTTTCCCATGGTGGAGCTGTCCAGGACTTGCTCTGTGAGCTGGGAAGGAGAAAGGAAGGAGGAAATGACACCTGTGCCATGCAGTGCTGAGGTGCTCCAATGCTACAGTATTCAGGGTGGGTCCCACATGTAAGACAGAAATTTTCCACACATTCTTGGCTAACTTTAGTCTCTGAATTGTGGGCCCTTGTAGTGATTTTCTATGTGCAAGAGAGAGGGATGGTTAGGATTTCCTGTGAAACACTCTGTCCCAGGCTGCAGTAAGGCTGACAAGTGGGCCAGGTCTTGTGGGTCCCACTGGTCAGTGACTTGAGAGAGGAGAAATCTCCAGAAACTAAGTCTTGCTAGCTGTCAAGCAGGCAGTCTTTGCATTACTGTTTCACTAGGTTAATGAGGAGCATAAATTAGGGGAAAAATACTGGAGATAGGGGAAGATATGTTTAATCTGCTGACAAAATTTCGTGGTTAGAAGTGGTCTGGTTTGCCTTTGGTGAAATTGCAAAGTGGGGCTACTGATCCAGTTTTTCTGCAGCTTGATTCACCTCCCAGTGCCTTTCTCTTATCATTTTATGTGCTTTTCTTGAGAGATAAATCAAACCAAAATTCCTGGTGGAAGGGTTCATGTTGGCACACTCTTTGGAAAAAGGGCTCTGTATACTTAGTCCCCATTTTTATTTGGTGAATTTTAGAAGTGTAGACATTCATTTCAGCCAGTTTCCTAGTCTTGCTGATTTGGGGGAATTTGTTGAAGTATTTATTGAAGTGATAAAATCATGTAAAATTTACAGTGGATCAATTATGTGGGGAAGTTCTTACAGGAATTTTTCCATGATTTTAGGTGCAACCAAACATCTTTATAAAATCCTTAGACTATACAAATGCATAGGTCCAGGAAAAGGATCCAGGCTGAAACTTGTTTGAATTTTTAAGAGGTCTAAACTGATGAAATAAATTCTGGAAAAATTATATTAATTCATGATAAATAATCTAGTATTTGAATAAATTATTTTCCATATATGTTTCTGTGAAATTTGTTGCACTGTTAGGAGTTGGTCCATTTTTGCCGATAGGGTTTTACTATTGAGAGTTTTGAAAATATTTGCAAACTTCAATTTCGCACGAGGTGACAAAGCAAGAAACTTATTTGTGCATTCCAATGACAGTAGGTCATGGCACTAATTACCTGAAATTAGATTTAGGGCTGTGACAGCTCTGCCCGAGACCCCGGGGCATCGACAGTGCTCAGGGTGCGCTCCACGACCCGACCATCTGGCCTCGGCAACCGGGGCAGCGCTAACCCGGCGGCCCTCGCGCCAGGCTCCGGCAATTCCGCTTTGCTCCCGGGGCTGAGGAGAACAAAACACGCGGCCATACAAACGGGAAAGAATAGAAATTGAGCAATGTTTAAAGTCGGATGAAATTACGTATCTGGATGTTGAAAAGGGTGGTGTGGCTCCGCGAGCACAATCTCGGGGGCAGGAGTGCTGCCAGCCCCTGGCCCAAGAATTTGCGCCGGAAATAAATCTGAGATAGGGACCCCCGGCCAGCGTCCAGGTTTGGAAAGAAAAATGGTGCTGACCCGAGCACCCTACTTAAGCCTGCCGGGGACGGGTCTAATCTGCACACGATAAATTGTGAGGGTACTTGGCTCGTTCCTTTGTCCATTCCATGCTACGAACCGTGACGTCTACCACCTCCCAAGGGCCTCCTCGCGGTCGCGACCGTGCGGAGGAAAAGATTGCGCATAAGTATTTCACTCCCTAGCTCCGGAAAGAACCGAGCCCGAAGCCAGCCAGGCGGGACACCGCAACCGCCGGGGCCCGGGGCGCCGTGCAGAGGGGCACACCCACGGCCCCGTGGCACAGACAATGCCCCGGGTTTAGCAAGAGGGGATACGATAGATCATTGGTAGGGAGCCGATGATTATGCGCAAAACCCAGCCGCCACGCGGGCGCGGCCCGATTATGCCCCCAGGGGGAGACCGCCACGAACGCAACACATAGAAAAGGACAAAGCGCACGAGATCGGAAAGGACATTGAAAAAGCTGCTTAGGAAAGCGAATGCACATGGGGGCCCCCGGCCAGCGCTGAGATTTGGAGAAATCCGGTGCTGGCCCGAGCACCCTGCAACTTATAGGATGTGTTCACGGATAAAATTTGCGAAGATGCTCGATGTTCCAGGGATTGGGAAGCGGGGTCCCATTCTCTTGGCCCAGTCTTACCGAGCCCGGTCGGGAGACACCGATCACCAGGAAGGGGCCTTCCCACATGGGGGAAGTTTATTCTTTCTGGCACGTGTGAGGACACGGTGGAGGACTAGGTCCCCGACCTAGAGTGATCGGGTCCGGACCTTACGCTGATGATAGCGGTTGAGACTCTGCTGGTAACGAGCGACACGGAGCGAGGTGCGTCGCCTGCGTTCTTCGAGGAAGTTGAGGTTGTCATGCTGCATGTTGTCGTGGTCGAGGTCGTCGCTGTAGCATTGTACCCGGGGAGAGCCGAAGGTGAGCTCTGATGGCAGAACGGCTTCGGCCCCGTACACCAGGAAGAACGGGGTCTCCCCGGTCGCCCGGCTTGGTGTGGTACGATTCGCCCAGAGGACTGCCGGAAGCTCGTCGATCCACTTGATGCCATGTTTTTGGAGGTCGTTAAAGGACCTTGTCTTGAGGCCCCGCATGATCTCGGCATTCGCCCGCTCAGCCTGCCCGTTGCTAGCAGGGTGGGCAGGAGAGGCGAAGCAGAGCCTGATGCCGACGTCGGAGCAGTATTCGCCGAAGAGCTCGCTCGTAAACTGCGTGCCATTGTTGGTGATGATGCAATTGGGGATTCCAAAGCGGCTGGTGACTCCCCGGATGAACTTGAGCGCCGAATGCTTGTCGATGTCGATCACGGGGAACGCCTCCGGCCACTTAGTGAATTTGTCGATGGCGACATATAGATGTTGATAACCCCCGACTGCCCAGGGAAAGGGGCCGAGGATGTCGAGTCCCCAAACCGCAAAGGGCCAGGACAGGGGGATCACCTGGAGTGCCTGCGTCGGCTGGTGGCTCTGCTTGGCATGAAACTGGCACGCGCGGCAGCGCTAGACAAGGCCGAATGCATCCTGCAAAGCCATGGGCCAATAAAATCCTTGCCGGAAAGCCTTACCGACCAGGGATCGAAATGCGGCGTGACTGCCACATTCCCCTTCATGGATATCGGCAAGGATCTCGACGTCGGAGTCACGCGGAATGCACTTGAGCAGGACGCCGTTGGCGCCACGTCGGTAGAGGTCCCCATCTACCATGACGTAGCGCTTAGACAAGCGAGCCACCCTTTCCGCTTCCGTGTCATCTTCGAGGAGATACGCTCGAAGAAGATATGCCCGGATTTCGTCCATCCAGGAAGGCGCCCTGGGTCCAACCGCAAGGACCAAATCCTGGGGCCGGGAGTGCCTGTCTATCTCGGGCTCAGGCTCGAGGGTGGTCCCCAAGATCCCGGGTGAGGTCACCGAGGAGGCCTCGAGGGCTTCCTAGAAAACCCTCGAGGGGACCAGCGCCCGCGAGGACGCCAGCCTTGAGAGCTCGTCGGCGGCGAGGTTGCGACTGTGAGGGACGTGGCGAAGCCTGAGGTCGTCGAAACGGCGCTCAAGCTTCCGCACTTCGTCCACATACGTGGCCAATTGGGGGTCCAGGGTTTGGTACTCCTTGGACACCTGGCTGATGACGAGCTCGGAGTCGCCTTGCGCCCACATCCGTCGCACCCCGAGGGCGATCGCGGCCCGGAGGCCAGCGAGAAGGCCCTCGTATTCAGCCATGTTGTTGGTGGCTCCGAAGTCGAGGTGGACGACGAAATGGATCTCGTCCCCGGCAGGTGACACGAGGACGGCCCCGGCCCCGGCGCTGGGACGGGAAGCCCGTCTGGCGCAGGAGCCGTCGAAGTTCATCGTCCAGTAGAGGCGCAGATCAGGGGCTAGCTCGGGGACCGGGGATCCGGCGTCCAGCACAGGATCCGGCTCGGGCACCGGCGTCCATTCTGCCAGAAAATCCACCAGGATTTGGCTTTTGATGGCATGGCATGCTTGAAAATGGAGGTCGAACTCAGCGAGCTCGACCGCCCACTTGGCGACACGGCCCGTTCCCTCCCGGTTATGCAATATCTACCCGAGGGGGAAGGACGTGACCACAGATACCTTGTGCGCCTGGAAGTAGTGGCGAAGCTTCCTGGACGCGATGAGAACCGCATAGAGCATCTGTTGCGCTTGGGGACAGCGCGATTTGGCATCGCGGAGTACCTCGCTGACGAAGTACACCGGCTTCTGTTGCGTGCTCTCCGATCCTGGCCTGACAGGGGCCGGGAGCTCGGGCTTAGCTCCCTCGGGAGGGAGCGAGCTCTCGTGGCCGGGAACAGATATGGGCCCGGGACCCAGGGGCCCCGGCTGGAATGCGGTGGATATGTGCCCGGGACCCGGGGGCCCGGGTTGGGATATGGAATGAATCGGGACGGCTTCCCCGGACTCGCTCTCGCAAAGGTGATGTTGTCCGGGTAATCGCGCCCGTCTGGTTGTGAAAATGTTGAGGTTGTTCCGGGTGCCACGACCCCAGACTCGCACTCGCCTTGACGAGGCTGCCTGGGCTCGGGCTCCCCAGTGTCAGGCCCGGGCGGCGGATCCCGGGCCGCGCGCTTGTCGGGCAAGGGGCGCTCGACGACGAGCGCCGTGCTCACCACTTGCGGGGTTGCCGCTATGTAGAGCAACAAGGGCTCATCTTGAGCCAGTGCCACGAGGATAGGGGGCGTTGTCAGGTATCTCTTGAGCTCGTCAAGGGCTTGATCGGCCTCATCCGTCCTAGTGAACTGCCCGGTCTTCTTGAGAAGCTTGAAGAGGGGGAGGGCACGCTCCCCTAGCTTGGAGATGAAGCGGCCTAGCGCGGCCACGCACCCAGTCAGCTTTTGGGCCTCCCGGAGCCGCGTTGAGGGGCGTATGCGGTCGATGGCCGCTATCTTTTTCGAGTTCGCCTCAATGCCGCAGCTGGACACGAGGAACCCGAGGAGCTTGCCGGCCGGGACCTTGAAGACGCACTTGTCCGGGTTCAGCTTCATCCTCGTGAATCAAAGATTGCTGAACGTCTTGGCCAAGTAGTGGAGCAAAGTGGCGCAGCCGCGTGACTTCAGCGCCAAATCGTCGACGTAGGCCTCCATGTTGCGACCTAGCTGCGATTTAAATGTTATACGGACGGCACGCTGAAATGTAGGACCAGCATTTTTCAACCCAAAAGGCATGCAAACATAGCAATAAGCCCCCTGGGGGGTAATGAAAGAAGTTTTTTCCTCATCCTCCTCCGCCATTCAGATCTGATGATAACCTGAGTAAGCATCAAGAAAATACAAAAGGTCTCACCCCGCCGTGGAGTCGACTATCTGGTCTATGCGGGGCAGAGGGAATGGGTCTTTGGGGCAAGCCTTATTGAGGTTGGTGTAGTCTATGCACATGCGTAGCTTCCCGTTGGACTTGGGGACAATGACTGGGTTGGCTAGCCACTCAGGGTGGACGACCTCGCGGATGAAGCCGGCTGCAAGAAGCTTGTCGATCTCCTCACGGATGAAGGCCTGGCACTCCGGGGCCTGCCGTCGCACCTTTTGCCGCACCAGGCGCGAGCCCGCACGGACGGCCAAGTGATGCTCAATCACCCCCCGGGGACCCCGGGCATGTCCAACGGTTGCCAGGCGAAAACGTCGGAGTTTGCCCGAAAGAAGGCGATGAGCACGCTTTCCTATTTGTCGTCCAGCGAACCACCAATTTTGATGGTTCGGGATGGGTCATCACCGAGGGCGACCTCCTTGATGAGCTTTGCATCGCTGGCGATGATGCGCGGCTTGGGGGCACGGGGGAGCGAGGGCCCCGCGCCGCCCACCGCATCAGGAACTGCTAGGGCGATGTCGGCCGCACGCTGCTCAGCGCACGAGAGGGCGGCCTTCACATCCCCGAGAACTATGATCGGGCCCGCGGGGCCCGGGAGCTTCATGGTCAGGTACGCATAGTGCGTAACCGCCATGAATCTCACCAACGCGGGGCGCCCGAGAACGACGTTGTATGGGAGGTTGCACTTGGCGATGTCGAAAACGATGCGCTCAGTGCGGAAGTTGCCCCGGTCACCGAAGGTGACGGGCAACAAGACCTAGCCAAGGGGCCAAGTGAGGCCCTTTGTAATCCCAATAATAGGCAACGAGGGCGTGAGATTCGTCCCCGGGGCCTTGATCTTCTCGAAAACCTCGGAGGAGAGGATGTTGAGGGCGGTGCCCCCGTCGACGAGGACGCGGCCCACCTTGACATTGCATATGGTGGGGGAAATAGCCAGGGCGAGCTGCCCCTCCCCGGGTACCCGGGCCGGATGGTCCTTGGGGCCGAAGGTGATCGGGGTGTCCGACCACTTCAGCCTCCGGGCCGCCGCTGGGCTCGGGGCCATGGCCAGCAACTCGCACTTCATGGCCTTGAAGCCACGGCGCGAGGAGTGGGCGTGTGCCCCACCATCGAGGGTGGCGAGGACGTTCTCGGGTTCTTGGAACTCGAGAGGTCGCTCCAGGTCGGGAACGGGCTTGGCCTGCTGCCGCTCCTGCTGGAACTTCTTGACACGCTTGGCCAAGCTCTGGACGGCACGGCACTTCGTAAGGTCGTGCCGGTCCATCTCGTGGACGGTGCACCACTTTCGGCCCGCTGCCGGCGGTGGCGGCGCACGCGCGGCCTTTTGCCGCTTGCCGCCGTTATCGTCCCCGCGGGCAATGTCGCCCCGGGGGCTGCCCGTAGCAGCCAAGGCGAAGTTCTCGGCGGCCTCCTTGTCCTTCTGGCGCTTCCTCCTGTTCTGTCGTGATGCGGAACGTGAGGGCTCGCCATCCTCTCCAGGGCCCTGGTTAGGGGCCTCAGGGCATGGCTTGTTCCACGCTCGGGCCTCCTCCTTGCGGGCGCAGAGGTCGGCGAGGCTAAACAGCTAGGCCGTGGTCTGGATGTCGCGGGTGCCTAACTTCTCGAGCATGCGCTTGTCGCGCACGCCCGAGCAAAACGCGTGAATAACCGCGTGGTGAGCGATGTGGGGGATGGTGTTGCGGACCTAGCTGAAGCGCTGCAGAAAACGCCTCAGCGACTCGTCCCTACCCTGACGTAGGGTGTGGAGATCCGCATAGGTCCCAGGGCGTGGGAAAGTGCCCTGGAAGTTCGCCACGAACTGGTGGCAGAGGTTCTCCCACGAGTAGATCGAACCCTCGGGGAGGTTCATCATCCAAGAGCGAGCCTGGGCCTTAAGTGCGACGGGGAAGTAGTTCGCCATCACCTTCTCATCGCCACCGGCCGCCTGGATCGCGGTGGTGTAGATCTGCAGGTACTCCGTGGGGTCGATGGAGCCGTCATATTTCTCCGGCAAGCTGGGCCGGAACTTGGCTGGCCAGCGCACCCGTTGGAGGTCTGGGGAGAGCGCCAGGCAACCCGAGCCGTATTGAGCGGGCTCGGGCGACGCACAATGGTTTCCCGCCGGGGGGTTAGAGCTGGAGACCTAGGCCTCGGGACGCC
This sequence comes from Oryza meyeriana var. granulata, assembly GCA_003991445.1. Taxonomy (NCBI): domain Eukaryota; kingdom Viridiplantae; phylum Streptophyta; class Magnoliopsida; order Poales; family Poaceae; genus Oryza; species Oryza meyeriana. The sequence continues at coordinate 276,383 of RYFJ01000183.1, read as the reverse complement.
ATTCGCGCTGTCGCTCCATCGTGACCCGGGCGTCCTCACGAGTCTGCATCCGGTTTAGCCAGTCACGGAGGTCGCCAAGGCCATTCTTGGTCGGGGGCGTGGCACGAGGTGCCGCGTTCTAGGCTTGGTTCTGCTTCGGGGCGGGGGGCCGGCCCGCGCTAGATGCCGCGCGGTCGGCGCTCCCGGCCCCTGCACGGCTATCGGTGGCTACCCAGCGATGAGCCGCGCCTACCAGGTTAGCGACCTCGTTGAGCCACCACCGCTCCCGGCCTCCGCCTCCGGTAAATGCCGGAGGGTGGCGCAGGAGGGCTTCTGTCGCCAGGAGGGCTCCCTGCGGCGACGCTAACTGGAAGTTGAGATGGCAGCGCGTCATGGAGCGGCGCGTCCGTTCGCGCCTTATGGATGAGGCCGTGGCAAACCCAGCGGGGCACTTGCCGGCTCCCTCTGCAAGGGAAGGGGCCGAGGCCGCACAACCAGGCCGTCGCGGGGGGAACTCGGCCCGGCAAGCATGCGCCGCACGCCCCCAGGAAGACGAGGAGGGGGAACGTGGCGGGCTCGCCACAGGGCTAACATCACCCGGCGGGGTGAAGCCGCTGGACCCCTTGTCGGAGTCCCGCGGACGATGACCTCCTGCCATGGAGCGTGCCGACGTTGGGGATGCCGGCGTGCCGCCTAGAAGTGAAACTCCCCCTACTTGGCATGCCAGCTGTCGGAGGAGTGAACTCCAACCGCGGGGAGTCTGGGGACCCCCCTTTGAGGTTCGGCCAGGGGAGTGGTTCATAGGACGGCTGCGGCGTCTGGTCGATGGCACGCAAGGGAGACAGAAGAAGTAGATAGGTTCGGACCGCGCGGAGGCGTAATACCCTACTCCTATGTGTATCTGCTTTGTGGGAGATCAATGCGGTTTGTTCTTACAAGATGTTCTTGAGGGGTGCTCAGGAGCTCGCCCATTTTTCTGTTGGCATGGATCCTCCTTTCATAGTCCAAGGGGAGTCCATAGTGCCTAGTACACATGCCAAGAGAAAGCTTTTCTAGGTACGATATGTCTTGTCGCATGCGTCCGCCTGCTGAGCCACGCCGGAGTTGGTTCGGCACGTCTGGTCGTCACGTTGCTCGGCTGCTGCGGGCGGCTAGGTCATGAAGATATGACGGTGCACGCCATCGCGCCAGAGCGTGGAAAACCGAAGCCCTCTTAGTCAAATATTCTCTGACTGCACAGGGAGCGGGCCCACGGGGGGCCATCATGAGAGCCCACGTGTGTCCGAGCGGGCGACAGGCGCGACACGCCCCGTCGTCTCGTCATTAATGCAGGTAGTTGGAGAGTTGATCCGCTTGTGTCAGGCTCGTGCCCGGGGCAGAGAGCTCATCGAGCCCTCCGCGCACACAAGGCGCCGAGTTCCTCGGGAACCGAGGCTGTGAGCCCCGGGCTCGGGAAGCGCGCCCCGAGCCCGGGAATGCCCCAGCGATATGCCCCGGGAACGCGCCCCGGGACCGAGCCTGTGGGTCTCGGGACTGTGGGGCGAGACCCGGGGCCCGGCGATGTCCTAGTAATGTGCCCCGGGGACGCGCCCCGGGACCGAGCCTGTGGGTCTCGGGACTGTGGGGCGAGACTCGGGGCCCGGCGATGTCCTAGTAATGTGCCCCGGGGACGCGCCCCGGGACCGAGCCTATGGGTTCCGAGACCGGGGGGCGAAACTCGGGCCCGGGAATGTCCCCGGGCCCGCGATGTCCCAGTAATGTGCCCCAAGAACGCGTCCCAGGACCGAGCCTGTGGGTCCCGAGACCGGAGGGCGAGACCCGGGCCCGGGGTGGATGCGAGCGGTCGTCGCTACGCGCTCAGGAAAGGTGCACCCAGGCCTGGGCAGTGCTCAGGCCCGGGCACTTAGCGGGAAAACGGCCGTAGCCGACCGTCGCTTGTGCAGAATATGGGTCCCGGAAGGACTGACGTGGCCGAAGATCCACGCATCTCGGGGGAATGTGGGCCCCCAGTCCTGTTTCCCCTATATATATATATATATATATATATATATATATATATATATATATATATATATATATATATATATTCATTTAGAATAACAAATGCAAATGCAGTATGATATGCAAGAAAGATCCAAAAATGATAAAAATACGATTTTTGCACAAAGGATATTTATTGACCAATTTAATATATTCATTTTCAATATATTACAATTTTGGGTTCATATATATATATATATATATATATATATATATATATATATATATATATATATATATATATATATATATATATATATATATTGTTTCTGTCTTTTTTTTCCGTCCTGGCCACGTGCCGTACGCCTTCCGGTCTTTGATCTTAGTGTTGCACCGCTCAAGCGACAAGCGCTTGTTCCCAATGGGCCATATATTCTCCACTGGACCGGCCCGCTAAAGCAAAGCCGAAAGTCCCAGCAAAAGTAGTTCTCAACTGTACCCGTACGGCCTGTCCGAGTCGGCCAGCACTCCAGCCACTGCCTCTGTTGGTGTTGCTAGCTACCGTGCGCACGCGTATGCGTACGGCTCGGCACAGCTTGGGCAGAAGCGTATGAAGTTTCTTTGCCCCAAAGAAAGTGCCTGCCAGGGTTTAAGGAAGTTGGATACGGGTCAAAGGGGAACCAAGTTCACGAAAATTAAATCCTCTACCGTTTATCATAATTTTATTTGTACGGGCACAACTGTTGCCGGCCGGCTGGTGCGATATATAAATTCAGAACTTTTTTTGTGATATACGTGTGTATGTTATGGTTTTTTATTTTTTTTAAAAAAAAACTGATTTGAATGGAACTTACCTGTTGCACGTGTTTTGATCAGGTTAATTGAAAGGGCTTCAGCATCTGCATAGCTGTTGGTGCAGGATATAACATGGAGATAAAACGTAGTGTGCTGAATAATTAGAATTTCTAACCTTCTTACAATGTACATAGCCATTTGATTGCTGTATATAATCTTTACACTCCAAGGTGCAAAATAAAAGTACGGTTCATGGAGTGAAGGACATTAGAAAAATGATTGCTTTTCACTTGGGATGAATTAAATTGGCCGGATGATCAATGTACCAATTTAGTGAGTAAAATTGAAGATGCACTTTTCACTGTCGTTGCAGCATCATTATTATGTAAATCCGTTGTAAGGCACAAGCTATTTGGTAGTGTGTGTATATATGTATGACATCCGTTTAGGGTTTTATGGTATCCAGGACTTAAGGTTTAAAATACACGAATTTTATTTAAATTTTTTAGATTTTTCAACTTTAGATATATATCCAGGTGTAACAGTTTAATTGATGTCTATACCTTGCAACACAACTTCTTAAATTTAAAGTTATTTTACTGTCTCATATCACATATCTAGTTAATTATATGTTTGGATGATATATATCTAGAATTAAAATTTAAGCAAAAAATACATGTATAAATTCAAATTCAGTTTAAACTTGTTTGAACTAGCTAGTAAATAAGTTAATATTTATATCTAAAAAGTTTTTAAAAATTTTTATACTTATTTAAATTAGGTATATACTTAAATCTTGAGACTCGAACAACATGGTGTACCAAGTATATATACTTATTTAAATTATATATATGCTTTGCTTGAATCGTAACATGTGTTAATTATGCGTGGTAGGATCCTGATCCACGGGGTACAGATATGCTCAGGTTTATTTAATCCTAGATGGCAGGAGTTAAGTCGGAGCAAACGAGTGAGAGCAAGACTGTAGTACAGTCAACTCAACCTGTAATGCTGTAGTACTTAACTTAGCCGGATAAGAGCAAGTCTAGTAATATAGCCAATAATTAGTTTTAAAAATAAACACATCAGCTATCAGAGTTAACTCAAAAGTCTAGTGTGTACAGTAGCTAGTCGGTAGATTTTTTTCACCATTGCCTATGCTTTTCTGTATATTTTAACAAGTAAATTGCACTTTTTACCAGATAAATTGTATCTTATGTCACTTTGCACCAAGTTTAGCATATACTTTCACTTTATGTTAGGGTAATTTAAAATATATTCCACTCTGCATTAGGTTGTGTCATATAATTAAAGAAAAATCTTATAAAATATGGGTAGAACTTATGGAAATTCTTAAATTAAGATCATGTTTCATAAAGTTTCATACAGACTTTATTAAATTTTATTAAATTTATATATGTTTGATGATGTATTCTGATGTTAACTAAAACTTACTTCAATACAACCAGTACAAAGTGAAAGTACATGTCAAATCTGATCCAAAGTGCAACATGGCAAATTTTATTAGGTATAAAGTGTAATTTACTCTATTTTAATTTAACGATGCATGCCATCGGCTTACTCAATTCACAGCCTGCTGTGTCTTGTCACGTGGGTCCACAAACAATCTAAATGCTTTTGGTCTAACTAGGAAGGTTGTCCACGCATATGCGCGGGCCTCTCATTTGATGTTTTATGAATTATTGTTATCGTAAATATATATTCTTTATTAAATACATCTGCGTCTTTTTTTCCCTTTTGATATTATTTTTGATCTTTTTGAATTTGTTACCTCTCTGCTCATGCTTGGTTCAAATGGTCAAGTAACCCTTAAAACACATGGATTTTCAATAAAAAAAATACTCAAAGGTAAGTAATGTTGAATTTGTGAGAAAATAATGTGTTGCAATTCTTATTAATATTACTATGTAATCCTCTTTTAAATGTGCAGCTTATGTGGCATTGTATTTGTTTAGTTGAATGGCATGTAAACCTCCGATATAAAAACTTATTAGCAAACAATTGGATTGATTTGTTTATATAATAAGCGGCCCTAAAGTCCACCTCCCATGTGTGTGTGCAAACCTCATATGCCTCGGCACGCACGCATGTATCTCGTGGCCTCTCCTCCACTTCTCACTCTTGTTTCCTCCCTCTTTCTCTCTACAGTAATTGCGTAGAATATATTATTTGTGATAATAAATTTTAAACAATCATAACTTTTAAACTATGCATTCAATTTATCTATTTTGCACCATTGTGTTATTTATGATTAAAGCCACAATGTAAGACACATGTAGACTATGTTTGAACATGTAAACAATATATTATTTTAGGTTTTATTCCGACCCTTTGCATGTCATTCAAACAAACATAGTAAATTATAAAAGAAATTGCAATATATTTTTTTATTCTATATCATTTCACAAACATGCATAACTAATTTAGATCTGTAATGTCAAAAAAGAAGCTGAGGAAAATCATAAATATCCAACCCTTGATCTCTCATTAAAGATAGTAGTCGTATTAATTTGAGACCTTAGATCAGTAGGACGGGAGAGGCTGCGAAGTGTGAACCCCTCATGCATTCTGATCTGCGTGAGAATGTAATGCCCTCCGATCCCGGTGAACCCAGGTCCCCTCCCCTCCACCATCTCCTCCCGTGTGTACATGCGTGAGAATGTAATGCCCTCCGATCCCCTCTTTGCTCTCCATTCTCCCTATTATCTAAGGACCAACACAAAATAGAGGTAATCACAATCAGGCATTCAAATGACCATAAATTTTAAGTTACATATCCAATTTTGTTTCTATCTGAACCGTTGTTTATTTATAATTAGATCAATTATTTAAAATCGATAATGCTCATGTTTTGCTATATAATAAATATGTCATTTTGGCACAAACCCCTACCCTTTGCAAGTCGTCTAATATCAATGATTGCTTGGAGTTAAATTTCTTTCTTTTTGAGATGATTGCTTATTTTCTTTGACAATTCAAATCAGTTATTTTTGTTCTCAATGGAGACCCCCCTCCCTACTTATAATCAAAATGAAGCTCGTTGCACACCAAAATGGCACACTGTTATTCGTATTGCAAACTACAAGCCATATGTTCGCTTGTTGCTTAGTGGCTCACAACTTTCCATAAATTTTAAATGTCATGCAAATGCTAAGGATATGGCCCATTATTTTGTAACATTGTACATCTAATTTAGCTGCACAAGTTTTTTAAGTGGTATATGATGATATCAAAGGGTTAAACTATGACCCAAAATAGTATTTATTTTACAAGTTAAAATATAGTCAATGTAGGTCTTAAATTATTAATTTGATTGTATTCTAAAATTTTCTTCTTTGTATTCTAAAATTAATGGTAGCTAAGGAAAATATTAGGTAAGGCTATTAATGATGTATATGTTTTTTCACTAAAACTGGGTCTACCTTAAAAAGGGTAATATTTTTTTAGAATTTTAAATAGATATATTCTTCTAGTGTAACTAATTTAGCAAAAAGGAGGGAGAGGAGAATGTGTACGTGCGTGACAGATGGAGAGGGAGGGCGTGCGTGCCTGGCAAAGAGGGATGCCAAAGATTCGGTCTATCGGTTTACTCAATCTAATCTAACGGCTTATAATATCAGGCTCAAAGAGGAATATTTTGTTTTTTTAGAATTTATAGGATTTTCTCTAATTGATTAGAGCGACATATGACAGTCTAGAAGCGCTTTAATAGATTTTTAGTATATAATAGATGTAAGCAGACGATAGGTTATCTTTTTTGATATTAGCGCTGCCGCTTACATGAGTACCGACTTGGCTCTCTCTTCTCTCTCTTTCACGGAGGATTTATATCACATGAAAAATTTTGCAGGAGCCCAACAGCCAGTCTGACCACACGTCAAAACCGACGGCCGCAGTTGCACAGCTGCACCATGCCGAAACCTCCCGATGCCACCGGCTCCGGGCAAATGAAAATTTTCATTTTACGTCCCATATTGCACCGGCTCCGGGCAAATGAAAAATTTTATTTTATGTCTCTTAAATATGGGTTAAGTTTTATTTGTGGCCCTTAACTATAAAACCGGCTATACAATGTTCCCTAACTATTAAAACCAGGACAAATCGAGTCTCTTGACAGTTTGGAGGCGGTTTCATCCTACATAGCACTACAGTCAGCAATGTGATGGCAACGGAGTGCCCGATCTTCCGTTAGGTAAAGATAACTATCGATTTAGTGGAGAATCGATACTCACGATCCGGCTTCTGATCACCAAGACCCGAACTCTTCAATCGTAGTACCACGTCTCCTCTCGTTATCAACCGTGCGTTACCCGGTTGACCTCGCCATGAAGGCTAATCCCTGCATGCGAATCGAAGAACACAAGCAAGAACAAGAAAGATTGCAACTCAATTACAGATGAATGATTATACTCTCGAGTTGGGGTCTCACAAACCGATAAACGGCGAAACTGTTCAATGACAGAATAATCTAAGCAAAACCCACCTTTAAACAATGACGGCTACTGTATATATAGAAGTTGGGACGTCCTAGGGTTATCCCTAGGGCACACATCCCTTGAGCTTAACCCACGACACAATTAAAGACCCAAGGCCCAAAATAGACTCGGACTGGAAGAGGTACGTGCCTTGTTTCGATGATTTCGGACAGCTCAGGAGGAATTTTGACGTGGGACCAAAACCATCTGAAAGTAGATTCCATAAGCTTTCCAACAAGTACTCATGGGCCCCGAAATTTCTTCTAGATCAGCGGCTAGGTCCGTTTGAAGTTGATGCTATCAGGAGGCCCGAATCCGAATCCAAAATATGCAGAACTTCATCTCTTACATTCTATGGACCAAAACTGACGTGGTGATGTAGGAGTAGACTTGGGTAAGGTCTTGATTTGGTCCCCAATCAATTTCTTTGAGCATCCATGCCTTTCTTGCGCTCGGCCTCTTTCCCTTCACCCAAGCAAGTATCTCTGCAAACGAGAACACACAAAACTCATGGTGCAGTAACAGCTGTTCAAATATATAACGCATAAATTTTATGTAAAAAGTATGCACATTTGGTTGATGAATACATAAAGTTTCTAGGGTCATATCCGAGCTAGTGATGTCCTCATCACAAAGGATGGTGATTTTGTCCTACGTTGTTGTAACGTAGCTGTCCACTCAACAAACATAATTTTAAAACTAGTGAGACCCATATCTCTCCTCCTCTCCTCTTCTCCCCCTCTCTCTCAAGGCTGATGGCGTAGACAGGAGCAACGCTTGCAGCAGTGGGGGCAAGTTGGTGACAGTGCCTTTAGACCAGGTGTAGGTTGAGGAGGCGGCGGTGAACCTCGAGCTCTCCATCATCGCCACCTCCTTGGCTCCTCTGACAATCTGCGCGGTGGGAGCTCACTGCAGAGACTGACGACACCGTTAGGGAGGCCAGCGGCAGCGAGGGGGTGAGCTCAAGCATCGAGGCCACCGCCGGCGAGGTAGGCCATCGCCGCTGCTGTCGTGGACCATGGCGCCTGCATGGGCCATCTGCGCAAGGACCCTTGTCTGTCGTCCAGATATTGTAACGACCGTGTTTTTGTCCTGTCGAAACCTATTTAGAATAAAAATTAATTGCAAATTTTGGCTCTTAATCGAATTCTTGAAATGCGTGCCAATGTGTGGATCTCAAAATTTCCAAAGTCAGCCCAAAACCCCTCTCGGAAAATTCCCCAATTTCCCCTGAGTTCAAAAATCAAATTCAAATCAAAATTCAAAATCTCCAAAGAATTCCCAAAAACCTTCTCTAGAAAAATTGCCAAAGGTGACTGTTCAAACGTGCCGCCTATTTCCTTTTTCCTCCCCGGCCCACTTCCCTTTCTCCCTCTCTTCTGCCCCGGTGCCAGCCCGCTTGGCCCAGTAGGCCGACGCCAGGCTCAACTCACCCCGTGCCGCACCCGCTCATGAAACTGCTTGTGCGCAGATGACTTAAAAATCCCCGTGGGCCCCGCCTGTCGGTCTCTCTAGTCCTCTCACCTATCCGCCCGTGTCGGTGTGGAAACACCTATAGCAGCGATCCGAGGGGACCCTCTTTTTGAGTTTGGCCCAGGGAAGTGAATGTGCTTTGATCGATCGTAGGTTGTTGCTGGAGTAAATGAGACACAAGAAATTATACAGGTTCGGGCCACCCGGAGTGTAATACCCTACTCTTATTATGTTTTTGGTTCTTGGGGGTCTTTCCTTCTCAAGAGAGGTTACAAGACTTAGGCTGTGAGTGTTTAATTTCTCAGGATCTAATCCTTAGGAAATCTCCTCTCTGGCCTCTCCCTGTGGTCTTGGCTCTCTCCTTATAATTTTTGGGGGAATACCACAGTGGCTACATAGTAGAAGTTAGAAAAATAAGTATGCTATGTCTTGTCTTGTGCAGGCCGGTAGGACCGATTGCTCTTCCTTCCAGGGCCCTCCTCAAGCTAGTGAGAAGAGGAACAATGGGGGTTGGCCATGTGTCCGGCATGACTGTCCGAGGCTTGAGAAGGAAGGCTAGCCTTGTCCCGCTGACTATGGGACCGCCCACTTGCCTCTTGTCGAAGGCATAAGGGCTAGGCGAGACAAAGTAGGCGGCGCGGTAGTCCACGTTACTTGCCATCCCACGCCCCTTGTCAGAAAAGGAGCAATGATGGACTGGGGCATGGGACACAGAGCCGTCCTGTCTCTCACGCCTCACGCCGGGTAGATATACGTCCTGTCGTCCTTAATGGGCGAGGCATGGGGAGATCGAAGCGAGGAGACGGGCTCTGTCGTATCGTCATTAATGCCCCTGCCCCCACGCGCTCCTCAAGCCGTCTGGGAGGAACCGAGCTCGGGGGTAGAGTGAGGTGGCATCCCGAGCTTGCTGATGCTCGGAGCTAGCGAGGCGCCCTGAGCTTACCCCGCGGAGGCATGAGCTCGGGTTCATGCTAGGGGAGTTCCCTACGCAACCTCGTAATGATCGAGGGCGGCCCACACCAACGTGGTGACATGGCTTTAGGCCACCCCAGGCCGCTGGCAATAGGGACCCTAGTTCCCATTTCACCGACAGCCTGGCAGCCCACATGCGAGTGGGCCACCATTTTCTTCACGCGAGCCCCGCCTGTTAGTTCTATCTTCCTCCTCCCCCTCGCTCTTTCTTTCTCTTCTATCCCGATCTCTCTTCTTTTCTCTGACACAGCCAAGCTCGCCCATGCCGCCCTGCCTCACGAACAATAAAATGCGTGGAGCCCGTGTCAACCCTCGCCGTCCCATCGAGCTCAAGCTGGTGAGAAATCCGCTCTGCCTCTCGCCTCGCGCCTTGCGCTCTGGAAGTCAAAAGCCGGGCATCTCCGCAGCCCTTTCCCTGCCCCAAATGTCAAAGCGCACGCGCAAGCTCGCCATCCTGTCGCTTCGCCATCATTTCCGTGCTCCATTTTTCCACCCTGCTGCGCCGATGACGCCGGCCACAGCGCCGCACCATTATTGCATCGCATCGGCTAGCACAAGCTTTCCGCCATTGTAGCCAATGCCATTGATCACCGTCGTCTTGCACGGAGCTCCTCTATAAATAGCACCAAGGTCTCCCTCCTCCGGCCACCGAAAAGCAAGCCAAGCCAACCTCACCGCCGTGATTTCTCTCTAAAGCCACCATTGCCGCACTGACCTGAAGCACCGCCGCCGTTCCCATCCACAATCAGCCAAGCCACTGCCACCGCCGGATTCCCTGTGACCTCACAATCCTCCTCCGCCCCTCGCCATCACCAATCCCTACCAGAATCCGAAACTAAATTCCCACTGCTGTTGTCCGCCATCTTCACCGCTCCGGTTTCGTGTCGCCGTCAAAGGTAGAGGTCTAATCCTCCCTCCATTCTCTTTCTTGCGAATCACCGCATCCACACAACCCTATCCCGAGCCCCTCCGTCGCTGGTATGGTTGCCAGCGACGACCAAATGCTCACCACCGCCATGGCCGAGGTTGGCCGCCGTGGTCTGCCTTCCTCCGTCACCTCCTAACTGATCCGAACTGTTCACGTATTTCCCCGTCCCCTCCGCAACCCGCCACCATACCCTGCTTCTCGTGGTTCACCGCCATTTGCCAGATCACCTCCGGCCATTGTAATGCCCCGATTTCTGGGCCGTTAAAAGCTATTTTAATAAAAACCCTAGTTTCAAAATTTTTTGGCTCTTTGTGTGTAACTAAGGACTAAGTGCCGAAGATCTCAGTTTACACCCTCCTTGAAAACCCTAAAATCTCGGTTCCAAAAATCCGAGACTTGAATCTTGAGATTCGAAGGTCTCTCTTTAAAACTATCCACAAATTTAGAGATCAAATTTTGTGATTCAAATTTCCTCTGAAATCTTTCCAAAACTCTCAAATTAAAATCTCCATCGAATTCAAATAACAGGACTCGGATTTTTGCAAATCCGAGATACCTTCCAAAATCCCCAATAAAAATTTCCTCTATTTTTTGGATCCCTCTGAAAATTCAAAAATCCACCGAGAAACCTTTTTCCAGAAATCCCTAAAAATTTTCTTGATCTTAAATCCCAAGAATTAAATCCAAATTCAAATTTAAATACCTTTTCTAAACCCTCTAGAAATAATTCCTCAATAAAACTCTAGTTCGAGTTCCAAATATTTGAAATTTCCTTTCCCTGACTTCCTATTAAATTTTCACCAAAAGTCCCTCCCCTAAGTTCCCCTCATTTTCTAAAATTCAAATATCCGAATTTCATTCCAAACCCCTCGAAATTCCCTATATTCATCTTTCCTCAAAATTCGTATCCACATTCCCAAACTATTTTCAGAAATATCAAAATTCCAAACCTTAAAGACCCTATGAAATCAAGGACCAAATACCTCTTTAAATTTCTCAAATATCTCTCAAATAAATTATCCGGATAGGGTCCCCACAAATCTAAATTAAAACCTCTTGAATCTCCTCTTCTCCTTTTCCTTATCAAATATCCTCCACAATCAAAATTCCTCATATATATATATATATATATATATATATACTCAAATCCAAATCTCCAAAAAAAACCCCTCTCAAAAATTCCCCAAAATTCCTAGGGTTCAAATCCTAAATTTGCAGTCAAAACCAAATTCAAACTCTCAAATTATAACCTTCCAAAAATCCCTCGGGAAAATCCCAAGAGTCAATGTTCACAATGGGCCTCCCCCTCCCTCTCTCCCCTTGGCCTGCTTGTCCCTTTTCTTCCCCCGGCCAACGGCCCGAACGCGCAAGCGCACCAGGCCGCGCCACTCACCGCCCGTCCGCAAGCCAGCAGACGCGCGCCCGCCGCTCAGCTCAACTGACTGATGACTAGGCCCTACCTGGCAGCCACGTGTCACACGCCCGCGCGCCCGCTCGCTGCGCTGTCATCTTCCTCCTCTCGCCCCTGCCACACGAGCACCACATGCTTGATAAAAGTCCTAAGCCAAAAAAAAAATTAAATGCCACACAGTGAGGTCAACAATGCATGTCCCATCGCCTCTGCTGTGCCATGTCTCTCTTCCTCCCATCCGACTGACACAAGCCCTCGTCTTCCGCCGCCAAATCCCATCAAGCCCGCCTTTGCGCCATCTCCGTGTTCGGCCCCGGGCGAGAAAAATCTCGCCGCACCGCCTTCTTGTGCCCACCGCCCTTCTAGCTTGTCCTCTAGTGCCGCCCCTCACCTATAAATTGCACCCGCCACCGTCTCCCCGGCCCGCCGACGCCGAGCTCCGCTTCTGCTTCCAAATCAAACCCGAGGCCGAGCTTCACCGCTGCCTATTTCCTTTCCCCCGGTGAGCTCTCTGACCTATTCTTTCCCCGTTTCTCCCTTTCAAGCAACGTCACCTCCAGTTCGTGCCCTCACCCGAACCCCGCCGCCGGCGCCGGCATCTCGCCGTCGTACCCCATCCCCTCTCTCTGCCGCCCCTAATCCACACCGCCGGTCGCCATTGCGACCTCCCCCTGTAAATCCGAGCTGGCCATCACTTCCCCCATCCCAACCGCTTTCCACCAAGGTACTCCACCGCCGTCGTCCACCGAAGCCGCTCAGTCGCCATCGGTCGTCGATGTCTTGAGCCCCAGCCGAGCTTAGCCTCCCTTTCTCTCCTTCACTCTGTCTGACCTATGGGCCTGCGCACTAATCCAACCCCAGCCCGATGACACGTAGGACCCACACCTTAATCATTGACATGAGGGCCCAACTAATTAACACTTTCCCCTCTCATTGTCGAGTGGGCCCGCCGTTTTAATTAAAACCGAGCCAAAAAAACCCCTCAATTACATGCGGACCCCACCCATTACAGTGCACAGTATTCACTCCCCATCTCACTGCATGTGGGCCTGAGAACAATTAAGAAAAAAATTAATCCTTGATCCTCAATGGTGTCTCACTTTCAGGTGGCCCCCCATTTAATTTCCTTAATTAACCTATGACATGTGGACTCAACCTAATTATTTAATCACCATCTATTTTAATATTTATCTCACTTACACATGGGCCCTACTAAATTAATCCCTTCTCCCTCCATGGTCTAGGGGCCCAATTGGTCACCCACTTACATATGGGACCCATCATTTCTCTCTCTCTCTGCATGAATGACATGTGGGCCACATCCCTCAGTTTATCTCTTCCAGCCACTAACATTGGACCCTACCTGTCAGCCAAAGAATATTCTAGAGGAATATTCCTTTCCAAAAACCAATTAAATTCTTTTCCTATATTCCAGAAAACCATTTAAACTTTGAAAATCCATATCTTTTGATCCGTAACTCCGATTGACCCTTTTCAAGTCTCCAAATTTTTCTAAAATTGAGATCTACCTCAGGGAACTATTAGTTATTAATAATAGTACTTTATTTTTGGGTTTTTGTGTTTTCTCTCATTTTGCGCATAGTCGACGTTTCAGAAATTATCGGACGTCGGATTTTCGCAAAGATTCGAAGATGAAGATTGAGGCAAGTCACTCCTTGACCATATTGCTCCTAAATTGAAAATGATTTGTTTGCAAAATTCCATTGTTAGTGTGCACGATAAATTGATCGGCCTCGATTTACGTGATGAACCGACGGACCTGCCCAGTAGTTGCATAAACCCCGTAGGACATTGGCACCCCTTTCCTTGTCGCTCCACCCCATGGTACCTCGGTAACCATACTCCTTGAGTATGGATTCCAATAGTTCCACCCACATCACTATTGTTTGTCGATTTGGGAAATATAGGGTTTTGAAAGTTATCAAAACCGGACATGTAATGTCGGCGGGATTGCGAAACAAAATTTGGTTTGTGAAAACTCGCGATGCAAAGTGATCGTCTGGTGAGGATACTTTGTATTCGCATATAAGGACCGATTCCTTAGGGAATTACACTAATCATAGCACAATGCGACCACACGGGTGGTATGGGACGCCCTGGCTAAGTATTCAACCGGAACAGGGTGTAACACCCTGAAATTTACCCCATTTAAATAATTGTGAAAAAGGGAATTTTAGAAATTATTTAAAAACCTCAAGGAGTGCAAACAATAAAATCAGAGAAAATTTACGACAAAATTTGGCTGGAGATAATTTTGTAAAATACTATGCTTAATTATCTATTTCCTGGAATTTTCTAGGATTTATTTGATTAAGGAAAGTATTTTTGGTGAATTAAATAAGCCTCACAGCATTTAAATAAAAGAAAAAGACATAAAAATCCCCTCTCCGCACCTGGGCCGAATTCGGCCCGTTACTGTGCACTTAACCCCTCCCCGTACGCGCCCTTGGCTTATGGCCTACGGCCACCTGTCTCTCTCCGCACTCGCCGATAGGTGGGTCCCACATGTCAGGATCGTCTCCGACCTCTGGTCGGAGGGGCTCCTATGCATCCACCGTCTCTGCCACGCCAAATCCGTCCGATTCAGTCTCCAATCGAGCTCAGACTCCAAATTAGTTGAGGGAAAGCGTTGCCCTTGTCCTCCTCCGCCATATCTCTAAGAAACCGGAGCAAAAACACGCTTGGTTGCGGGAGTTTGGGAGCTCTCTGACTCGGCCCGGTAGCCCTAAATCCCCCTGCCTCAATCTCGCCGAACCCAAGCCGATCTCGCCCCTCCGCCACTATAAATAGTGCCTCCCGGCGCCCCTCTCTCTCTTTCTGCCTCAACCCTAGCCAGTTCTCGCTGCTCGAGCCCTAGCACCGTGAGAGCTTCGCTCCGCCGTCGCCGCTAAGCTTCAGCCTAGCGCCGCCGTCGCCCTAGTCGTCGCTAGCACTCGCCGCTGCCTCTGTTAGTTTCGCCAGTGCGCTAGGAAGCGAGGCCGCCATCCCCCGATCGCCGGAGACCCCTAGAACCCCGTCGCCATCGAGGAGGTCCTCGGCTAGAAGCTCGCCGCCGACCCCTCCTGTCACCGGTCAACATCGTTTCGCCCACGGTAAGCTTCTCCTCTCTCCCTTCTAACCATTCCCACTTTCGCCTCGCGTCGCCGTGCCGCCGATTGCCGACAACCAAAGGGACTAGTGCCGCCGCCATCGCCTGTGCTGTCGTGGCCGCCGACATGGCTGCCGCATAGGCACCAACTCAGCCACGCCCAGATCCGCTCGGGATCTAATCCGAGCCGTCGATCGTCCGATCTAATCTGAGCCATCCAATCTAGGTTAGATTAGATCTTAGCCCTCCATTTCATCTCAAAGCTCCATCCAATCTGAGCCGTCCGATCCAATCTCTTTAAATCCGCACCGTTAAAAATCACTTGGACCTCGGTGGACTCGGTCTACCATGGACCCGAGCCCTCTCTCTCTCTGACCCATGGGCCCTGTCTGTCAGCCGCCGACCCACTCCTCTCTCTCTCTCTCTAATGATGTCATTAACCCTTTTCCTGAATAAAATTAATTCCTTGATGATGCAATAAATCGGTTTAATTATTTTAAATAGTCTTTTAAAGGGTTTAAACATCCAAAATTCATAACTAATTCATCCGAACTCCATTTGGGGTGATTCAACTTGAAAAATTCTTTAAAAATCAAGATCTACCCATTAAAAATATAATATTGTACTATTGAGGTGTGCTTATGTACTGTTTTGCTCGCTTTTGTTTATTACCTTTAGTCGCCGATGTTCCAGAAGAGTCACAGTTTCTTGAGGAAAATTCCGAGGCTTATGCAGAGTAGCAAGGCAAGTCACACAGATTCCCTGACATCTTTGAGCATATTGTGCCTATGTTTAAAGCTATCTTTTCCTTCAATTATGCATTTATTTTCATAATGTCATCGGGAAGGGATACCTTTATCTTTGATTATGGCCTTGTTAAGTTGATTACCTGCCATTGTACCTATGGGACAAATGTGACTAGCTAGCTTTATTTATTGGTTAGCTAGAATAATTCTAGGACCCTGCTTAGCCATGCCTAGCAAACTTTAGAATAACTTATGGGCTATAACTTTAACCTTGATTACAATATTTGGTTCACATAAAATAATGATTCAGTTCACAACGATGGTCATGTGAGGATAATTTAATGGTCCACTAAAATGTGATTAACTGGTGAGTTGTGAGCACCAGGGTTGGAATGTTGCTAGCGGTGCTCATGACAGTTAAGGACCGGTTCGCGGACTACTTGTTGCGAAGCAACACTCGTGCTAACCACAAGCCAAAATAGGTAATGGCGGGAACGAAAGTGTGATGAGTTCAATAGGAGTCACCAGGGCATGTTGTGGCAGTCATAAGTCCACGCATGGTAGTCATAAGACCATGGTTTGGGCGTTGGGCCGTTTCCCTGATAGGTGCTTGATCGGCTCCTACCGAAAATAGGTGGCCTAGCGGGTGGCTCTCTTATTGTGCTGGTTACATGGAAGGTCCTGTCACAACCCCTTTTTGATGTACCATGGTGGTATCAAGGCGCACAGTGATGTGTTGTGGGGTTGTCTTGTGCATAACTGGTACACCTCTGGCCAGAGTAAAACTATTCGAATAGTCGTGCTCGTGGTTAATGTGCCGGCTTAGCAATGTTTTCTATGATTAGTCTCACACTACTTTAAATGAATAATGAATGGTGGAACATGGTTAGCTCCAGGCTGGAGTAGTTGGGCCTATACCGTTTTGGTGAGCGGTATAGTGTTGATTAATATTGTTTATTAATTAATGTTTTATTACTTTCCGTTAAACGTTTTGTTAAATGCTATTTATGCAAATGGAGCCATATTATGCCATTTTTTGCCATCCTGTGCACTTGCATATTTGTTTTGTGGCTTGCGGAGTATTTCATGTACTCACCTTGCAATCAACAATCATCGTTCAGAGGAGTACTGTAGCAAGGAGGAATTCTTGGAGGACTCAGAGGGAGCCTGGTCAAGTGCGTGGAGCGGGTGTCATCACGTCGTCGTCAGTAGTTTATTTCTGCTGTTAGAACTTTACTATTTTGAGAGGTGCTATTTGCCTCTGTAATAAATACTTTCGCTATGTAACAATTACTTTGTTATCAACTTTGTCATGTGTGCCTCGGTTGATTCCTGGACGAGGATTTACACACAATAAAGCACTAGAATTTTGGATGAAAATTCTGGGTGTGACACAGGGTTACCTCGTATGCCAGTAAATGTGGAACGCCAAGATAAGGTGGTTGGGGATATCTCGGGTTCCTGCGTAGAGCAAGGAACAGAAGCTTGCCAAGTACTCGGTCAAGGTGTTTGGGGTATTTGATTAAAGCGTGATGCTTAAATGAGATTTGGTTTGACCCGTCCACCGGGCATGAGGTACCCTGGGATGGCTCCTGAAAGGCCTTGCCGCGAACCTTCCTCACTTGGCCAGTGAGGGAGTAAGCTCGCGTCGTGTGGGTAAAGCTTACACCTCTGCAGAGTATCAAACTGTTCAAAAAGCCGTGCCCACGGTCATGGGCGATGTGAAGTGATTCCTCTAGCATAGATTTGTTTGCAAATGTCTGTGAAAGTTGTTTATGGGATTGGGAAGCGTTACCAGAATCGACCAGGACGGCCGATGGACGACCATTACATGGTCTGAAACGGGCATGTATGGACCGGGATGTCAAATGACATTATAGATTAGGCTTCCCGAGTGAAAGCAGTGTATGTTTGAGATGGAGATTATGGATGGCTCTGGGAGCCGAAGCTGAGATGATGAGATGAATGATGCCCTGAATAGGACAAAAGTGAAAAAAAAATAAGAGAGGAAATCTAAGATGAGGTTTGGTCCTGAGGAGGACGAAAGTGAAAATAAACTAATAGATGATATACTCTAAACAGCTGTCGTGGTCCAACAGGCGGTAGACTTGACTAAAAAACTTTAATCAGATTAAAATCTGTTCATTCATGGACAGAATCAAGGCGAGAGCCTCCTTCCAACTACACATAGATCAACCCACACTTAGAGTTTTGGAAAATGATTTCAAAATAAAATGCTTGTGAAATAAACCCCAGTCTTTATTTGATAGCCTGCATAACTCACTTTTTTGTGACTTGCTAAGTACGTAAGTACTCAATCTATTCATTTTCTCCCCTCATTCAGGATGACTGAAGTTGAAGTGAAGATTATGGTTTCTTTCCTAATTCCAAGCCGTTGCTTGTGGATTGGGTTCCCGCTGCGTTCTCGTTCCGCTGCTGTTGTTCTGTTTGCAGGTTGCTACCCAGGGCTTGCCCAAAGTTGTAACTTATAAAGGTATAATATATATAAATATTTTATTTGGTTGCTATGGTACATCTCGGTTGATCGCGGGTAATAGCAAGGTTTCCTGGGACCGGTACCGGCAACGCGGTTCCATGGGAGTTGGTTCACACCAATCTCCTGCGGCGCTCCCTCTCTAGTGTCACTGTAGGTGGTGCCAGGACAGGGGCGTTACAGCCGTTGTGCACTGTCGATCTCCCATCGCCATCTTCCTCCCCAGACCGCGCCAGCATGGCCTACCGCGTGGCAGCCACGCTAGCCGCTGAGCACCAACCTGAGCCACGGCAGAATGGCTTGGGTAGGCCTAGCTGCTCGCTTCTGGGCCGGCGTGATGGCCCACTTAACCATGGGTCACCGGTCCAGTATTCCGTCCAGCCCACCTTAGCCCTTTCTCTCTCTCTTCCCCACTGGTGGCCCGACCCCACTTGACAGCCTCTGTGATATTTTAATTTCCTTGTCCTAAATTCTTTAAATATTTATCTATTCATAGAAAATGATTAAAACTTTGAAAATTCGTAACTTTTAAACTGTAACTCCGTTTGAGCCCATCTAACTCTTAATTTTTTTTTCTAAAAATGAGATCTACATAATGACATTATTAGTTATCTATGATAGGCTCTGATTATGGGTTTTTTGTTTGTTTTCTTTTTACGACGCGTAGATCGGTACCGAGGAGCCACCGCTCGAGGATTACGTTGAAGAACCGCAGGAGAAGAAGCAAGGCAAGTCACCCCTTGACCATATTGAACCCATGTTTTAAAAATATTTTATTTGTGAAATGCGCATATTCAGGAACATGTTATTTTGGCTGCAGTTCATAAGACGAATCTGTCAGGCCTAACCCAATTGCTGTATAGTACCCTTCCTTGATTAAATTGAATACCCTGCCCCTTATAGCCTACTACCATCCTGGTACTTGTACCCTGAGTACGAGTATCGACGACCCTTTTATTTCATATAAAATTGATGATGGGAAACCTAGGGTTGTAAAAAGTTTTAAACCTCGATACTCGTGGTAATTTGTGGATGTGAAGTGATTCCTCTAGCATAATTTTGTTTGCAAATATTTGCAAAATTGTTTGCAGGCTAGAAATCATAACCAAAATCAACCTGTGTGACCGATGGAAGACTTGAGTGGTCAAAAATGGGCCTGTGTGACCCAGGGTGTTGATGACACCATAGCTAAGGCTATCAAGTTAAATGAGTGATGTTTTAAATGAGAAAATAGAGAATACACCTAAATGCAGGTACTATTGGAGAGTACGCTCCGAATAGGAATGATGACAAGTACCTAACATGTGGAATGAGTCGAGAAGCGAGTCTCTTCTCGGATAAATTAATTATGGTGAGTTGTTGCAAAGCAACTCACGGAATAGATTGAGGCGTGAGACTCTTTCCGACAACTTAAAGAGCACACTTAGAATTTTCCAAACCAAAACCTTGCAAAACCTTGTTTGTAAAATAAACCTTAGCCATTTCTTGCTTAACCTTGCATACCACACTGTTTCCTTGACTTGTTGAGTACCTTATGTACTTACCCTGTTGGCTTTTCCCTCAGAACCCTTTGAAGACGAATATCCTACCCTCGATGGATATTTTCAAGAGCAAGCCAAGTACAAGGATTTTTAAGGTTTCGGTCTAGGAAACAAGTTATGCTTTTGGATAATAGGTCTAGCCGCAGCTTCTGCTGGCATCTTTTATAATGTATCGTTGTATGTCCCGGATTCTATCCGAGGCTACAACCTATATAAGGACTTCATCAGAATAAATAAAGCAGATTTGGCAAAGATACACCAATGTCCAATATGTACTAGTTGACCTCCTGGGACTGGTACAGGTTATATAGGCAAAGACGTTCCATTCCTGTTGGTCTATTTTGGTTAACGGGAGAGGGGCGTTATAGATACCTTATCGATCTAGTGGCCAGCCACCTAGAGCACCACCCTCGTTTGAGCTCCCAACTCCACCGTTGTCACCGCCCGTATCGGGATCCCGACGGGGCTGCCATGTTCATCCATCGTATTAGGGCATCGATGGCACCGGCTCCACCTCCGTGTCCACATCGGATCTCAGCCGCCATCCACCGTATCGGAACCCAGCAGTGGGTGACAAATAGTGCACTGGAGGAGGAGCTTGAGCCCCCCCCCCCCCACCCGTGTCCTTACTGATAGGTGGTGGCGTTAGGGGCGTGGGCCATCGCGGGGCTGGTGTAGGGGAGGAGGGGTGGCTGGTGAGGGAGAAGGTCACCGTCATTGAGAGAAAGAGAGTGGGGAGGACTGAGGAGAGAGGGGACAGGTGGGTCCTATTTTTTATTTTTCCTAACTAATAGGTGGGCCCCAGTAGCTTTAAAATATTTTTGCTCACTGGACAACCACGATACTATTACGTAGGATAAAACCACAATCCTGTGAAGGCTGTAGTGCCACATATGCGTCACATATGTGCCATGCAAACCGTCGAGGCACTTGATTTAGGTTAGTTTTGATAGTTGGAAGATACTATATATTTGATTTTATGGTCGAGGGACGTGAATAAAACACTTGTCGCAGTTTAGGGACGTAGACTTTTTCCTCGGGCAAATAGGACCAACGCGTCACGCGGCGCCCGGTGATCCATGGGCCGCCCGCCCACACCGAAGAGGCGCAGCGCCAGCCTGCCGCCTCCACATCCCCTCACGTCGCAGCACCACAGCAGCGAAAGCCGGGTTCCCCACAAAACACCATCCGCTCGGTCGCCGCACCAGCCTTCCGGTGCGCTTCCCGACTTCCCGTGGTCAGGAGTCAGGACGGCCCCCCCTCGCTCTCTCTGCCCGACGCTCAGGGAGGGCACTGCGCCGCGCTCGCCCTAGAGGCGTGCGCAAATGCACCAAGGACGGACGGCTTCTCTCGTTCACAGGTCAGCTCATTGATCGTAGAAGCAGTCAAGCAGAGCATTTTGCAACGAGACAGAGTGCGCGGCACCTTTCACCTCAGCACTCACCAGCACAACCACGACAAATCAACGAATGAAATAATAGCCAACTAGAACATCTACATTGCCTCTGCTCAGCATTCTGAGTACTTTCTGACAGACACAAACACGATCGCATCAGCGATGAAATTTTTTCCGTTTCCCTCCACCTCCTTAGATTGTCCCGGTCTTAAGACGGAGGGAAGAAGCGGTTGAGGTTGAAGGGCAAGCTATAGAACTCCTCGCTCCTGGCGTCCCCCTTGAACGACCGGAACGGTACCCACCATGGCATCCCCCGGTCCTTGGCCGCGTTTTTCACCTCCAGTGTGTTGTCCAGGAACACGGCCACGATCAGTCCAACCGTCGGAGGCGACGAGAAGATGGTGTTGATGTAGTCGTTGAACTGCATTTTTCACACCACACAAAAGTTAGTAATTCCCAACTATGCTTTAGAAGAATTATGTAGTATTTTATCTAGTACCAAGTTGTCAGCAACATATCCTTGTTGAACTAGACATGCAGAACCATTTGCTATACTAGCTACTCTCAGATTTGAAATCTTAGGTGTTGGACTATTAGCCATGAGGGAGATGATAAAGAGGGACAAACCCATCCAGCCTTTGTGTGCGCAGGGCCACGTTGAGCAGCCATGCTGTACCGGAAAAAGTATTCGGGCACAGATAGGCCAAGAAAGATAGAGACACCGACGATAAAGAGGTTGCGCATGGAGTTCATATTCGTGAACTGCAAGAAGGAGAGCCCCACTGCAGCTGAAAGTCAAACAAAGCAAACATGTGAGACGAGAACAAAAACAGTGGCGTATTTACTCGTAGTAGATGGTGCAGGGTAACCAACCAACTAGTCCAAATAAGACGCAGTACACGGCCGCAAAGATAGTAAATGGGATGGAAGCAAACAATGCTCCGAATTTTCCTGTACCAGATGATAGAAGGAGAATTCAGGCATACTGTACTAACAGTGGCGTGATCTGTACACAGTTAAATTACTGTCAAATCAACATTTGCTCACCTAGCATGGAGAAAAAGATCATGAAGCCGGCAGAGATCTGTATAACTCGTCGGCTCCCAATCCTCATTGATCCTAACAACCCGACGTTCTCCCTGCATTGATCTTAATGTTATCAAGCTGGAAGTAAGAAGACTCTTTGATGAAATGTTTTGTGCAGTTTACTCACACTGACACAGTGGAGCCAGTGCCCGTTCCAAATAGCCCATCAAGAAGGATACCAATTCCCTATTGTTTATAGAGTATCAACTTAACTACAGCTTTGAACAACATTCAGGAGAACAATGGGACGACGAAAATATCTACCTGCCACCCAATGCCTCTACTGAGGATATGTGCTGGAGGTGGAGTGGCACTTGCAAGCCGAGCCGCAGCTTTGTAAGAAGCCGTGGACTGTCCAAGACAGACTTTGAGTTAAGTTCAAGGCTGCCACGCAAAGAAATGGCTCCTGCAGAAGAGTTATGAGGGGCATTACCTCTACTAGCGAGACCAGAACAGCAGATACCATACCAAAGGATTGACCGGCACTGAAGGTTGGTGCCCCCCATTGTAGTGGAAAAGGGATCTTAATCCTGGAGCAAGTCACGCACACTAACTGAAGAATGAATCAACTGAAGAATAAAATTCTCGAACTGAAGACCTATCTTTTAGTGAGACAAACAATCTTATGTGTGGGACCCATTTGTCAGTATCTGTGAGTTCTGTGACCCATCCAATGCAAAATGTATAAGGCTGTTAAGGCCCCTAAGGTTGAACCTAGGCCGTTAGTCTTTTCTTTTTTCTTTATCGATCATAACTTTAAAATCATGACCATAACAGTGTCAGTCTCACTTTTAGGTGACTGAACACATATTCAATCAAATAAATGTGGTTTAATTCAGAAACTTTGACACAACTACGCTTGAAATGTGGCTAAATTCGATCAACTGAGGAAGCAAAGTCAGCATAGAGCATTTTATCAAAATGATCATAAAGTCTATGAGAAAAATCAGCAGAGAGACTAACCATGGCGCGGAAGAGATCAGATTGGCACGGTCAGTGCGGCAGTTGATCTGAGTGACCTCAGGGCTATGCTTATATGCGCCACCTGCAGTGAGGATTTGAGCATAGGCCCAAACCAACGCGATGCAGATGAACAGGGAGAACCTCTCCAGAATTGGAATATCTCTTATCTGTACATTCTTTAGATACTGATAAAAATAATTGACAATGCACGAATTAGAAATGCTCAACTTCCTAAAATTTGATCAAGCAAAAGACTTTGATCATTGGAGTTGCTTGCCAAACCTGAGAAAGCACGACAAATAGGATTAACATTGGAAGGCCAACCTCGACGCATCTCCCAACCTGATATATCAACACCAAACAACAATGCAATGAACAGCTTGCGTGTCAAAAAAAATACTACATTGTATGTTCTGCTTGCGTGTCAAAAATGTGAAGCGTCAAATGAACAGCTCGTACCACAGGGAATCCTCTTTCGAAAAGGCCAAACCCGAGCAATGCAACCACTGGCGCCATCCCCAACGGACTGAAGAATCTGAAAGCAAAAGCAACAACACCACATGACCCATCAGTATGGGAGCGTAGGCACTGTCGAAACTGAATCTGACATGCACACGCACGCAACAAGCAGCATCCATCTGCTGTTCTAACGTAGGAGGAGTTGAGAGGTAAACCTGGAGAAAATGCCCCACAGCTGGCTGTAGCCAAGGATGATCTGAATGCTGGAGGACACTATGAGCGCCCCCTGTATCGCCCTCATGGTCTGGAGGAACCTCTGCTCAGAGAGAGAGAGATGAACAGAAGATGATTCTGATCAGACACACCTAATCTAAAACAGTAGAGCGATTGGACGGGTGGATGGACAGAAAGAAGAGCGGCTGCCTGCTCACCTCGTGGTCGTCGGGTATGGCGGCGAGCGACGAGTCCTGTATGATGGCCATTATCGGGACCACGAAAGCGTAGGAGCCGCCGATCACCGTCGGCAGGCGCGTCCCGAACAGTGACTGCAGCAGCGTGTTGATGCCGGTGACGAACAGCAGCGTCTGCACCACCCTCACCCTGTCCCCCTGCAGCAAAAAGCAGAAGAGTAAGTGCGCAAACCATGGCGGTGATGGATTCAGGGAACCAAGAAGAGTCGCGCGGCGCTCACGTCGCTCCCGCCCATCATGGGAACCAGCACCGCCGGGATCATCACCGCCGTGCCCAGCGCCAGGATGTAGTGCTGGAAGCCCAGTATGATCGCCTCCCCTGAAACAGCAAAACCAAGGCGTGGATTCAGAAATGCGAAATCCCGAGCAGGAAAAAAAAATGCAAGGCCGCCGCCGCCGCTTCGGCTCTCACGCACCCCAGGGAGGGTTGGAGTCGATGCAGTACTCAAACCCCTGGAGCTGCTCCATGGGTGGATGGCTGATCTCCTCCGGCTTCACTTCAGCCATCTTCTTCACGCCCTTCTCTCTTGGTCGTCAGGAGATCGCGCCGGCGAGCAAAGAAAACGCAAGGAACAGGAGAGAACACCGCCCGCCTCCCTTTCTTCCGCGACCCACACGGTGCTCTCTCCTTGCCTATCTCTCACCCTCACACCACACACACTCTCCTCCTCTCTGGAGAAGGCTTCTGAAGCCAGCCAAGTGGGGGCTTCTTGAGCGTACGCGCTCCGGCACACGTTAGCGTCCCCTTCGCAGGGATCAGGACGAAATCTGTTGGAGAAAAAAGCCGCGAGAGGATGGCTCGTCTGCGTGAGGGATGGAGAGAGGCAGCACCAAGAGCAATTCGCACTCTCGCCGGCGCTTACTGCTCAATCGTCGTCAGCCTTGGTCCTCACTGGGGTCGACGACTTCGTCGTGGTGCTTCTCCCCGCTTTTGCTTCTCTTTTTCCCTTTTATCCGTGTTTCGAGTGTTTTTCTTCCCTCCTTCCGGGGAACTGAACTGGCCGTTGGCTTTTTTGGTATGACCGAATTGCCCCTCTCCACTCACCAGCTTCCCCTTCGTGCATTAACTACTACTAACGACTAGCCGTTCTTATTCTAATCGTACTATTACAAGAGCATACCTAAACTTCCACCTTAGCTGATTTTTATAGCATTAAATATAGTGCCATATAAGAAAAAGCTGAGGTAACAATAGAGTTAATGAGAAGAGAGGTAAAAAGATGAAAAAACTGTTTCTCATAAAAGAACCACTTCTACATGAGAACAAGAAAGAAGAAGAGGAGATTAGGAGAGGAAATGAGACAGAAGAGAGGGGATTGGATGAAAATTTATTTTGAAAAAACCACCCATTAAAAACGTAGTTTCTATAGAGTGTTTAGATGACGTAATAACTATAAAAACTACCTAGTAATGTATGGATTGGGATTGTCCTTACTACTACTACACGCTGTCGGTTCTTCGTTTTGTTTTAGTTTACCGAAGATGCTACACTTTCTTACTCTATTCCTAGGACAATTGCAAATCTGGAACCTCTTTCAACTGAAAGTTTATTAAAGCATCAAGTGCTATCAAGTCTAGAAAAAAATGTTCACTTCCCCACAGTTCTACTCCCTCTGTTACAAAATATAAGAATTTTTAGTATTTAAATCTTATTCTATAATATAAAAATTTTAGTATTATTTAAAATATTGCTTATCCTATCAATTACTTTTTATTTAAATTTTTTTCTATTTTATCTCAGCTACTTTTTCATCTTTATTTATTTCATATTTATTGAGAGATATTAAAATCTTTTGTTAACTTTAATCTCTATTAAATAATTTAAAAATTTTATATTTTTGTAACGGAGGTAGTACTACATTGGAAGATGATTACAGCGAACGTTTCTACCGTACCTTAAGCCCCGATGTGACATGACATAGTCCTTTGGACCAAGGGCGACATCCTTTCGGAGTGATCATCGAGGCAGCACTCCCCCAGAACCAGAAGCGCATTGCGGGTTTGCATTGCACGTAGTACTAGTGCAGATACCGGTCGGAAACTCGGAACGTCTTGCTGGTTCCGATTTAACGGACGGGACGAATGCCCAATTAGATACCCACAGCACCACCTGACAGTCTGGTCCAAGTACAGGGGATGTTTGTAGTTTTCCGCTTCTGAAAATGGTTGCCCCGTCAGCCTGCCTGCCTCGTGCCCCGCTTGACTCGCAGTCGCCATAGGGACAGTAGATTATTGAGGAGAGGGGCAAGGAAAGTTACCGTTGGGTGCCGTTCTGCCTGCGTGCGGCCCATGATTGCATCGGGGAGGGAGAGAGGGGCGCGAGGACCGGCGGCTACCGCTGGGCCCCGCGGGCCAGGGCCGTAGGAAAGCGATCAGAGATGCCCCTGCGCCCCCCTGCACAGACTCCGACGCGGTGCATCGCGACGTCGCCGCTGCTACCAACCGGTGGACGGTGGTGTGGTGGTGGTACTGGTAGTAAAAACACGCACCTGCCTGCAGTGGCAAGGCGGCATGGCGCACGGCCCACCGGAGCGAAGCCGAGAGAGGCTACGGCTGGCAGTAGTATCTTCCTTCTCACCGCTCAATCAGTGGGTAATTTATTGCAGTAACTCGCTGCTGGGCCAACGGGCGTCCCCACCGCTGTGCTGCTGCGACGATGCTCCCCCCTGTCCCCTGCCCTGCCAGATCTCTACGGATGGCCTGGTGTGGCGTGGCGTACGGGTTGTACTCCCTTCATTTTATTAGTTTTCTTATAAATCAAACATTCCTAATTTTAACCATCAACTTTTAAAAATTTATATAATTTAACAATATATGAATTATATATTATAAAAGTATTTCTTATAGTAAATCTGAAAACACAAATATTATAATATAAGCTATATTTTTTAGAAATTAATAGTTAAAATTAAAAATGTTTTATTTAAGATAAAACTAAAATGATAAATAATTCAAAATGGAGGGAGCACTAATACTACTGTGGTGAATTCATGGACATGTATGTCAGGCTTGTTAACAGTGGTAATTAATGGCAGGGGAGCAGGGGACGATGGTTGCCGTTCCGGTTGGTGTGTTCGTCCCTTGTGGGGTGCTACTCCTATGAGACAGTTCGAAGCGTGGTGGGGTGGGGGTGGTGTTGTTGCTGCAGTGTTGATCACTGCTAGACCGTTTGGGACGCAAAGAGGTAGGAGCAGCGTTAAACTGTCTAAGGCACCATATTTGAGAGCTGAGTTTATTATTTCATTTTCTATAAATACATTTCTAAACTGCTAAATAGTAATATTTTTAAATACTTTTTAATATAAGTTTTTTAAAAAAATCAAATAAATCTATTTTTTAAGTTTATAATAGTTAATACTTAACTAATGACTTGTCTTTTTTAGTGTCATTGATACATCCAAGTCATAAGTTTATCCAAACGGTGTCTAAAGCGGCCATAATGCACCGTGAAACCGATCTGTTAGGTTGGTTGGGCCATTCATTACTGTAGTAGTATTGGTACTGTTGCACACATAGTTCGTAGAACCAACGGCATTGTTCCTCACAGGGCCACATCCGTGCTGTCTTTAT
Source organism: Oryza meyeriana var. granulata (assembly GCA_003991445.1). Lineage (NCBI taxonomy): Eukaryota > Viridiplantae > Streptophyta > Magnoliopsida > Poales > Poaceae > Oryza > Oryza meyeriana. The sequence goes on along the minus strand of RYFJ01000183.1, from coordinate 248,515 downwards.
CCCTCCTTTAAAACAAAGGATTTTTGAATGAATTTTGTAAGATTCTAATCTTGTAAGAATTTTTTTTATTTGATCCTTGAGACAAAGAATTGAAACTTTTCAAATCCTATGAAATTCCTAAGGATTAACTCAATGTATATAGATTTTGAATAAAAGTAAACAAGAGCTCTAACCTGCTGCATTTTTCCTATGGTCTATCCAAAGTCATACATGTGTTTTATAATATTATGTTTTATATATGCATTCCTAACGGTCATTCTTGTGTTCTATAATCTTGCGGCTTGCATATGCATTCCTCTGAAAATCATCTACTCCTGTGTTTTACTATCTGTGTTTCAGACCGCACTGTTTAGATCATGAAAGGACAGGCAGAGCATCAGTGGAAGTTGAAAGGCTAGCAGGTACCATGATGGGAGCAATTTAACAGATACTCCGCCGAAATCAGGTGAGTAATAACACAGCACCTTGAGTCCCGACTAGAATGCTGAAATCAATAAAATGTCCTAAACAGGGCCAGAAGAGGTTAGTATGTCGCACTTGTGAAATGCCCTGCCAACAAGCAAAGAAAGCAGTTCATAGTAAGAACATGCATGCCAATAGGAGTAACAAATATGGGCACTTCCTATAAGTCTTTTGGCCTTTCTTTTTGCACATTATAAGGCTATGTATTTGAAAACCTCCCAGCAGTACAATAGTAAATCAAACGAGAAGGGGAGGCACTACGATCCTCTGTCTGACTTATGATCACTTGTCTTCTTTTCTTCAGCTTCTTTCCTCTTTTGTTGCCTGAAAGTTAAAATGATCAATCAATGTTATGATGGTCAGTGAGGGGAGCTGGAATTTATCATGATACAAGTTGCTCAGACAAATAAAATGACGCTTATGTGAAATGAATCTTCATATAGTTATCCTGTTGTTTTCCATGGTTACAAATATTTCAGTTACACTGACACATCAACCATAGATTTACGGCATTGTAATTGATATCAACAGTTGTGTAGCACCCATTACCACTGTATCATAACAGCATGACAATTATCTGCAAGTAGTTTTCTCAGACAAAACACAGAAAAAAGAATGGCATGACTATGAACACCCCAATTAGTTTATTTGATTGACATCTGCACTTTCAATCGGCACCAGACCAGATAGGAAGGAAGATATAATACAAAAAGAACTATGCTAATATCGTGTACGTAGAGGCAAACCATTTGTTCTGAGTTCTGACAGCTGAAACAAGAGAACTTACGCAAAAGCAGCATATCCAGCACCAACATTTGCTGAAGTTAAAAGTGCGGCTGACAAATTATCATGTCCACTTGGAGCTGCAGGGTTCTTAATATCCCCATCAACCTAGTAAGTAGCAGTACAGCAGCCATCAGTCCTGACAATCAACAATGAAATATGTAAAGCTGTTGGTTCAGATTTAAAAACCTTGTCCCATTTTGACTTCTTGTTCGGCCTAGCCTCTTTCTGTACACCTTCTCCCGATATTGAAACCAATGGTGCACCAGCTGCAGCTACTGCTGATACAGCAGCTGTAAAACATACAATGATCACCGAAATATCCGAAATACAAAATCGACAGATTGGTAATCACAATTTGTCAAAATAATGCACACCACTTCTTTGTATGCACTGTACCTGCAATCTTCGGTATTGCCGCACTAATTGGAGCTTGTACTCCTCCAGTGATAAAGTCAACCTTCCCACTTTTTTTCTTCTCCAGTTCCTTTCTCTCAATTTCACGCTTCATATCAGCTTCTGTAGACAAATAAGAGGCAAATCGTAATTAGGATATATTATTGCATAAGACCAAAGAAGAAAGAACTGAAACATTCACTATTGGTGACTCCACAGGCGCAATATATGTATATAACTAATCTCCAAGTTCAGTTCAAGAGTAATGAACTCCTTCGCGAGGTTGTCCTAGACCAACAATTCCCATCTCAATATAAGAGCAACAATTCACCAAAACATTTCAGAATTGTATAATCTAATATATTTTACATGCACAGATTGCCAATGCAGCAAGTCAAGCCCATAGTGAGGTTTTTCCACCAATGAATAGAGGCAAACTGCAGGGTTTGCATAAAACTACATGGGCCTTAAAACTTACAGAGGTATCGTAAAGAAGCTAGCAGGTTACTTTGAGGTTTAAAAACACATCCTACTTGCATAGCACACCATAGCTTTCAGTTAGTTGGTTTACATGATGAACTGTGTGTTAGTATTTAGCAAGGAAAAGAGGAAGCCATATTCTAATGTTCATTTGTTTGTCAAACAGCACTATATAATCCACAAGTACAGCATAATGGACAAAATGCAACTATAACATACCGATCTCATCATAGTAGTCGCTTCTATCGTACCCATAAGGATCAAAAACATCTTTATGGAAGCAGGTCCCTATCTGGTCAATTTCTTGGTACCGCACAGCATGCTGCAAAAAGTCTGGATTTCGGTAGTCCTTTCTATTGCGCACTTCAGAATTGAAGCTCTTTCCAGCCCTTTTGTATGCAAGGAACCTGTTGATCTTTTGCTGCATCCAAAGCAGTGGAACATAAATATATGAAATATATGTTTAATGCAATAACTAAAGCAATAAATTGTATGGATGTGCATTCTCATTTCTAAGCAGTACGCATGTCATGTGGAAGGCCATTACAAACTAAAAAGACCAGAATGGCTTCGACACTATCAACCTTTTTTTTCAGAAACAAAAATTACTGATGAGCAAGAGTCACTGGCGTAGATGAATAACTTACAAGCATGCACTAAAATAAAAATAAAACAAGGCATATATGGCACAGCCAGTTCTCAATAATACTGTGAAAAATGCGTGAAATGGTTGCTGGGGTGTGCCTGTTATAAGCAGATAAACAAATTTACTCTAGACAATGAAGTTTGCTAAATCCAAGGACAGTAATATGGCCCCAAGGGAGCACATGTTCTGCATGAAAATGTGATCAGGTTTTTCATGAAAAAAGAACATGTACAAAAAGAACATTTTGTCACGAAGGAAACCTGTAGTGCTGCAGAACATTTTGCAGTCACAGGAGGAGGAAGGAAACGACTCAGTGGATCATCATTCCGAATGTTATCAGCAGCTTCTTCAACCTGAGCATTTTCTGTTTCTGCTCCAGTCACACCCCTTGCTGCATCTGTCCCTACTTGACTCTGCTCAGGTGCATCATTCTGCTGAGACATTTCTGATTGTATATTTGGGGTCAGTATGTGAACAGTACCTGAGAGAGTTTTTTCTTCAAAATTCCCTATAAGAGAGGGATAAAATATAAATAAGATCATATCTAGATCGGAAATGTAGAGGTTATAACAATTCAGTTTTATCAAAAAGGTTAAAATGAGACCAGTAACACACCAAAATGTTTTCTAGAAAGTTCAGAAATATATTATATAATCAAAAAAAGAAATAAATCCATCATGATATCAAGAATTTCCTCCATGGATGAATAAAGAGATGCATGTTTCTGCACATAACGTTTTGGTACTAACTACTAACACACGACTACAAATGCAAAAAACTCTTGAGGCATGTTATTGTGGTATGTCTATACAAAAAAACTCATTCTTTGCATTGTCAAACCTACATATTTGTGGCTGAGGTAATTAGCAAAAAATGCATAGCCTGATCACATAAAAATAAAATCTCTCAAACATTTATTACTCTCATGTGTTTGGGCTATGTTCTCAGCTCTAAGACTCTTTGGGGCATGGTTGTCGACACAAATGCTTTGTAGGGAAAACTGAACATTTCAAAAATTCAGTTTCGAATATTTTGTTAAAAAAAAGTAAACAAAATACCATTTGAACAGCAGCATAAACGTGTTTTCTGATATGTGCTCTGTCATGGGTGATATATCCCTAAATAGTGCTCACATTGTGATAAATTGATACTAAATTGCATAACTCTCTGCACCGAGTATACCACTGGTTGTAAATCCTTTAAATTACAATTGCTGCACACTAGCTGGACATCTGCGATTTGTACTTAAAATTAGCACTGCACACTGAACATAACACCAGATAGCAACTATTACAGCAAGCTAGGCGCTTACCCTCAGCAACCTGAGCATCCAAATCCGATCTGTCTATGCCACTGATCTCCCCATCCTGCAACCAAACCACAACAACGTCAATTCAGGAAAGTAAGAAATTCCAAGCAGCACCACTAAACACATACTTTACCAGCTCTACCTCCTGCTCCGGCGACATGGCCATCTCGTCATGAGCGTAGTCCACGATAGCAAGCGCGCCACGACGAGGGGGGCGCGGCAGGTCGGCCGGCGGTACGGCCGCAGCGAGCCGGAGAGGGGACGGGGATGCAATCGCGAAAGGCGAGGACGAGCGGCGCGAAGGCAGCGGCGGGAGCCCCGGCGAGGGGTAGGGGCTCGCTAGGGTTTTGCGCCCGGCTGGATCCTCGGCGAGTGGAGGTGATGGGGGCGCCGAAGAAGTGGCAGCGTTGGGGTTAGGGTTTGAGCTCTCGCCTTCGGTCTGAGGTGATGGCGACGAGGAGGTTGTGACGGCGGGCGGCGGCGGTGAAGGGGGTCTGGGCTCGTCGCCGTCATCCTCTTCCTCGTCGTCGTTGTACATGGAGAAGAGGGCGACTATGCCCTTGGTGTCGGACGCCATGGCGAGGCGTGGGGGAGTGGGGGTCGAGGTGAGGGTTAGGTTTGGGGAGGCCGGAGACCGGAGAAAGCCGAGGCTGACCGCGAAGGATTCGTGGAACAGCTGAATGGGCTTCTTCGCTTACGGAGCTTCACCTTCAAGTCGGTGGTTTGTGGGTCGAACCGAACGGACCAGTTGACGATGATGGCTGGCGGCAGGGTCCACTACTAGCGCCTAATCTGAAATTTTTCCTCATATTTCAGTAGCAGCCAAACAGGCCCTGGAATTTAATTCCAAATCAATATAAACTTGGAGGAAAAATAAAGAGCCATGTTATTCGATTTAAGCAATCTAGTAAGATATTTCATTAAATGACGATATTCTTAGAACTTTTATACGCACAAGTCTTATTTATGCACTCTAGCGATAATATACGTATATATTGGTTGGTACTGTGTGTATATTATTTGGCACTGTGTGTGCACCATTTGCTACCATGGTAGCGGACAATGTCCATGGTGCCCTGTACGTTGAACCAAGAGGAAACTTTGGGGACTTTGTAACAGCACATAGGCAATCATTGATTCTATGGTATGATTGGTTACGACTGAAATGCTTGGGGTTTGAAAGAAGAATGTGGTATGACTGAAATGCACGGTCTCATAGGTAATCGATATTTAATTTGCGGGACACGTGTTTACAAGTCATTTCTAAGGAATTGTTCACATTGAATGGATTCCATATCTAAATACTGAAGATAAATTTGTTAAATAGAGTCCCTTTACAACGTAAATAAAAAGATAGTAGTATAAATAAAATCTGTCCATTCGTTTAAATAAGCATTTTAGTAAATAATTTATTAATTATATAACTTATCTATATTGCCATTAAGGATATTTTAGTTAAGAAAATAATAGAGCTCTGAGATGGGACGTGGATACCATCCTCCAACGACGCCCACACCCGACCAGCGCCATCAACACCCGCACCTGACCAGTAGCAGCGACGACGACACCTGCCCGCCCTGCACATCCAGGGACGATGACGATCGCCCGCCCAGCAGGTCGCTTAATTAGCTTTTGCCAGCGAGCTCGAGTCAGTTAGAAACCACGTCGTCCTTAGTTGGATCATTACAGTTTGGATCCTTCTGATGACGGGAATCACAAAAAGGATTCATCTTTGTAATATACAACTTAACAACTACACTTGCATTGCAGAAGCTTGCTTTCTTAGCTCAATAATGGCATCCATGCATGCATTTTCCTGAAGAGCTAGCTAGCTGGAGTATCAGGCAATAATCCCCAGGTGCAGCATGTAGTTCCAAGTTCTGCACACAATTAACCCATGCAGTCTGAATATTAGAAAAGGCCGTATTTATAGCTGCTATACATATATATGTTTCGATCAAATCATATATTCTCAGAGTATGTTGTGCAGAATAACTATTTGTCAATTTTTTTTATTTTCAAAACATGCCATATATCTATAGAAACATGTTATACATACTAGTTCCCAACCATAAAGTTCTACCTAAACAGTGAGTTCCGCTCTAACGCCTGGGATGACACGTAGGGCCGACTTGATATCGCGTCGTTCTATCGGTGTTCTTGCCATCTACTCTCTAGAATAACATATTGTAATAAAGAATATGCTACTACAAACACTATAGACTCTTTAGTTTTTCAAAAATTTTAAAAACTTAGACAGTTCTTTACGTGGTTCAACGGTCCGGACCGTGTATATCCCCTAGTCGTGGTTCAACAGTCAGGACCGTCCTGACCGAGGTTGGACAGTTAGCAACTTGACCTAATTTTTTTTACATAGCCTAACTCGTTTGTCAATTTTTTTTATTTTTGAAACATGTCACGTTATATAAACATGTTATACATACTAATTTCCAACCATAAAGTTCTACCTAAATGTTGAGGACCGTCCACTCCAACGCCTAGGATGACACGTGGGGCCGACTTGATATTGCGTTGCTCTATCAGTGTTCTTACCATCTACCCTCCAGAATAATATATTATAATACTGCAAACACTATAGACTCTTTAGTTTTCCAAAATTTTTAAAAACTTAGACAGTTCTCCGCGTGGTTCAACGGTTCAGATCGTCCTCACCTTGTCCGAACGGTCCGGACCTTGTATATCCCCTAGGCATGGTTCAATGGTCAAAACCGTCCTGACCGAGGTTGGACGGTCCGCACCTTAATCTAATTTTTTTTTACATAGCCCAACTCGTTTGACAATTTTTTTTTATTTTCAAAACATGTTACGTATCTATTGAAACATGTTATACATACTAGTTCCCAATCATAAAGTTCTACGTAAACGTTGAGGACCGTCCACTACAACGCCTAGGATGACACGTGGGGCCGACCTGATATCGCGTCGCTCTATCGGTCTTCTTGCCATCTACCCTCCAGAATAACATGTTATAATACTACAAACACTATAGACTCTTTAGTTTTCCAAAAATTTTAAAAACTTAGACAGTTCTTTGCATGGTTCAATGGTCCGGACCGTACTCACAATGTCCGGACGGTCCGGACTGTGTATATCCCCTAGGTGTAGTTCAACGGTTAGGACTGTCCTGACCGAGGTTGGACGGTCCGCACCTTAACCTAATTTTTTTTTTACATAACCCAACTCGTTTGTCAATTTTTTTATTTTCGAAACATGTCACGTTATAGAAACATGTTATACATACTAGTTCTCAACTATAAAGTTCTAAGTAAACTGTCACAGCCCTAGATTTAATTTCAGGAGATAATTTACAAGAAACAGAAAATGTAATATGACTAAATATGTATAGATAAAAGTGTGACATAAAAATATAGAGATAAATAAATTAAGTACCATTTCATATGCAGGCTTTCTTTTGAATTGTTTTTGGATCTTAAAGTGCACTTTCATAATAGGATGCATATGCATTTGTATAGCCTAAGGAATTTCTAAAAATGATTGGTCAAACATAAAATCATGGAAAAATTCCTGTAAACACTATCTCACATAATTAATCCACTGTAAATTTTACATGATTTTATCACTTCAGTAAGTACCCCAATAAAATCCCTCAAATCAGCTAGACTAGGGAGATAGCTAAAAATGAATAGGTATACTTCTAAAATTCACCAAATAAAAATGAAGACTAATTATACAGAGACCTTTTGTCAAAGTGTGTGAAAACATGAACCCTACCACCAGTAATTTTTGCTCAATTTAATTCCCAAAGAAATCACATAAAATAATAAGGGAAAAGCCCTAGGGACATAAATTACACTGCAGAAAAACTGGACCATTATGCCTACTTTGCAAATTTCTCCAAAGATGAACCAGACCACTTCTAACCCTGAAATTTGGTCTGCAGGTTAAACACAGCTTTCTCTACCTCCAATAATTTTTCCATAATTTATACTCCTCATTAACCTAGTAAAACAGTAATGCAAAGACTACATGTTGGACAGCTCACAAGACTTAGTCTCTAGAGATTTCTCCTCTTTCAAGTCACTGACCAGTGGGACCCACAAGACCTGACCCACTTGTAAGCCATAGCACAGCATGGGACAGTGTGTTTCACCAACATTACTACCCATACTCCTTTCTTCTCCCTAGGAACTAACTTCTTGGACCCACAAGTCATAGAGTAAACCTAGCCAATTATGTGTAGAAAAATATTGTCTTACATGTGGGACCCACCTTGACTACTGTGCAATGGATACAACTCAGCAGCTGCATGCAAACGTGTCACTGCCTCCTTCTTCCTCCCTCTCACAGTATACAGAGCAGCCTGGGCAAGCACATCTCTAGGAAACCTCGACATTTTCATTCCAAATCTCGCCAGCAGAACCCTCTTCCTTTCCTCTCCACGTTCCCACCGAGAAAACCGACGGAAACCCCAAGGATCACCGGCGGCAGCCTCATCCTCCCTGCTGCCGAGAGTGTTCGACCGAGCTCGAGCTAGCTCCGGTGAGTTCCATCCCTTCTTGACCCCGGGAATGTGATCTACAAGCTTTGATCGTTCCATTTTTGCACTTTTCCGTCCTAGGTTCGTCAGTCGGAGCCGCCGTGCCGCCGCCGTCCCTGCTCTCTACGCTGCCGAACTGTCGTCGCCCGGTTTGTCCCTGTTCCGGCGAGCTCCGGTGATCCCAGCCCGAGCCACTGCGCCAACGTCGTCGCCTCACCTCTAGAAGCTAGCTGGCCGAAGGAATCGAGTTATGATGCCGTGAAGCTAGAGATCGGCGTCGTCTTCCCCAAGTCCGGCCACCTGCCGCCGTCGTCGATTTCTTCTTCTCCAGTGAGTCCTAGCTTGATTCCTCACTCTGGAAGCACCCCTAGGGTCCCAGCAACCTCATTATTTCCTTGGTTTGCTAGCTCCTGGACCGAGTCGAGCCAACGCCGTCGTCCCGGAGATTCTTCAAGCCGCCACCAGGTTTCTCGCTGCCACGACCTCGCCAGAGGAGTCCAACCTCGAAAAACCGTTGGGTAAGTTTCCTGAGGCCCTGAGGATACCCCTGCATGCATCAGTTTAGCCAGCCCGAGCCCGTAGCCTCTTTTGCATCATCGACCCGAACGGCATCGCCGCCTTTGCTCGCCATTAGCACTGTTCTGACCACCATTGGACTCTGCACGACAACCTACTGGTGCGCAAGGACGGGATCTACCTTTTCTCTTTTGGCCACATCGGCAACCGAGCCGCTGTTCGCCGCCGGCGCCGGCAAACAGAGCCGGCGCCCCAGTCTATCTGTGCCTCCCCTGCTCTGTCTCTATGGCGCACTGGCCCCACCTGTAAGAGAAAAAGAGATAAAAGAAAATCCGAGAAAAACAAACATTTGATTTATTGCATAACTGGAAAATGGGTAAACTTCAAAAATTCGTAAGTAATTAATTTTAACTCCTTTTTGAGTGAAACCAATTTTTTTAGTTCTGTAAATTTGTAAACTTTAATACTGTCAAATAAAATATGATAACTTCTGTACAGAAAATATCTATAAAATAATGTGAAGCAAAATACCCTATTTTGTGCCTAGGAACTTGGAATATTTCTATAAAATCCATTATAACTCCTTTTGAGGTGAACCAAATTTCTCTCGATTTAGAAAAATGTTCTCTTTAATGTAAAATAAAAAGTGATGACTTCTGTGTAAGATTTTTCTCTAAAAATGAAAATACCTTTTGTATACCTCTTTATAACCTAGAAGTTTATAAATTTCTAGAAAATTCATCCTAATTGTTAAAAATGTGAAACCACTTTTGTTTAACTCAGAAAATTGTAGCCTTGCTGTGGACAATTTGTATTTGACAAATCTACCTCCCCAAAATTGGCCTAAGTAATTTCTAATCTTTCATTTTGATAAACTTATAAAATTCAAAACTAAATCATTTTAAATCAAATTTCAGTGAACCAAATTTTGTTAAAACCAGTAGGTTATGCTCTTTTTTATAAAAATACTTGTCTTCTTGAAATCTTAATAGAAAATGTCAGTTAAATATATTAACTTAAGGTTACAATATAAATAATTACAAAACTGCCATTTTCAGCCCTTCTACCTTGTTATTTTTGTATCTCCCAATCTAGAGATGCAAATGACTTGGTTCTTTCTCCTAAAATCTTGTTAGGACATACCCTACCTACTGTTTTTATCTCATAATTTATTGATCATTTCTGCATAGACATGTTTAATTGCTTCTTATTTGCATATTCGCTTTTTATCGATAGATTCGGGGGTTTCGGAGTATGAGTAAGCTAACCTAGAAGTTGAGTGTGAACCATCGCTGCAGCAAGGCAAGCATCTAAGTATATTAAATCTATATTTTTAATAAATTGATTTGTTTGCGAAAGATACATATATATATATATATATATATATATATATATATATATATATATATATATATATATATATATATATATATATATATATATATATATATATATATATATATGTATATGCATGTTTCGGTCTGTTTAAAATGGGAAAAACGGGTAGAGTCAAGATTACCCAATTGTATGCATTTTCATTCCTTGGTTGTTGATTCCATGTTTATACCTTGTCACCCCTGGTTAAGGACTTTGGGATGCTTTTATTTTATCGAATGATTAGCCATACTTATTTCTAGACCTAGAAAAATCCGATAGATGGAGCTACCGGTTCAAAACTAGTTTAATCCGAATGGATGGGTTAAAATCAGAAAAGAATAACTTTTGATTTATAATTAAGAATATGTTTGACTTGGACGGATGATAGGACGATGACGAGATGGTGTTTCCCCGATGCACGTAGCTCCGTCTGGGTCGTTAAGGACCGAACATGTTGACGTCTATTCAAGCACCCTATGTACTTCCACACGCCGAGAATGGAACGGCTTAACTAAGTAGCACGGGAGGCTGTGGCCATCTACGCCCGTCCGTCAGTCGTGAGGATGGTTTTTCCTTTGGAGGGCCTCGAGCGCGCTTGGTTTTGGCCGGAGGTGCCTCCCGTGACGGTGAGCCCGCCTTAGTCACCACACACGCATGACTAAGTCGTCGGGGGCCCAGACGTGGTTTAGGTGGTTGGGGCTAAGCGTGCAAAAGGTTGTGTTGTGACCTCTAGTCCCCACTCAATATGTAGAGTGTGGGTACCGGCAGGTACGGATCAAACTAGAGTGTAGCCATTTGGCTTCCATCACATCGTGTAAGTAAAGATATACACCTCTGATCAGAGTAAGAACTATTCGAATAGCCGTGTCCACGGTTACAGGACGATCGCTTGATGCGTTACTTACTCATGTTAGCATCCAACTTGGGATATGTGGTTATGGGATTATGTTGTTATACCATGACTTAGGATAGTCATGGATGGATCGATTTATATAAAAGGCTTTGATGTTAAATATGGCTTGGTTTTAGCCATGAAAGATGGTATGCTTGTGTAGCATAATTATTTGGGCAATGGTGGCCCATTGTTGATGTTAGAGCATGGGATTGTGCTCATTTTTACTTCCATTTCAGAACTATAAGCTTGTTGTCCTAAATTTTTAGATTGAGCTATTTCACAAATACTTATGTTTTAAATGTATTACTTGCTCAATAAAATCAGCTTTATGCAAAATCAGATTGACATAGCCATACTCCTTGATGTAGAGACTAGCATTACTTCTTTGTTGTATTATTATTGTATAAGTCTAGCTGAGTATTTGTTGTACTCACACTGCATATCTTTCAGGTGAGGATATCGACGACATTGATGTGGTCTACTATTATCCCGTAGAGGGTGGCGAGGATAATGTGTAGTTGAAGTTATGCTCTATGCCCAGTCGGTTGCCCTGGGGTTTGGTTTGGCACTACTGGTTTTATCTTTTATGTTTATATTTTTTCGCTGCTATCTTTTGGGTTACTTTGTGATGAATTAGGGTATGAGCCCTCTATGTAATATATATAACTCTGCTGCTCGTTTATCCATATTTAGAGTACTTATGATGTTTATCAATTGCTTGCGATGAAAGTGTGAAGTTAGTCGCTTTCCTGGGGATTAGCTGAACATGAGTATGAATTTAGAAATGATGAGATGCATGGATGTTGGTTCAACTGTAGACTATGTCTCCAGAAGTGTGTATCGTGTTTGGTCGCCACCTTCGTGTGGTTTGACGGGCACACTTCGTCATTTGGGACTGGTGAATCAACTCTTCAAATATCTCTTTATTTCTGAATTCGGCGTGTTGGATTTGTATTGTGAGTGGGTAAAGATTATGGCAAGGCTGCGATGAGGATGGATGGTTACCGCATTTATTCGGTTTTTATTCGAGACCCCATCCATCTAGATATTTCGCGTTGTCATAATAATTACTCTTCATAATGCACTTCCGGGGTGCTCACATAAACGTTGAGGACCGTCCGCTCCAACGCCTAGGATGACACGTGGGGCCAACTTGATATCACGCTGCTCTATCGGTCTTCTTCCATCTACCCTCTAGAATAACATGTTATAATACTGCAAACACTATAGACTCTTTAGTTTTCTAAAAATTTTAAAAACTTAGACAGTTCTCTGTGTGGTTCAACGGTTTGGACCGTCCTCACAATGTCTGGATAGTCTGGACCGTGTATATCCCCTAGGCGTGGTTCAACGGTCAGGACCGTCCTGACCGAGGTTGGACGGTCTGCACCTTAACCTAATTTTTGTTATATAGCCCAACTCGTTTATCATTTTTTTATTTTTGAAACATGTCACGTATCTATAGAAACATGTTATACATACTAGTTCCTAACCATAAAGTTTTACCTAAACGTTGAGGACCGTCCGCTCCAACGCCTAGGATGACATGTGGGGCCGACTTGATATTGCGTCGCTCTATTGGTCTTCTTTCCATCTACCCTCCAGAATAACATATTATAATACTGCAAACAACATAGACTCTTTAGATTTCCAAAATTTTTAAAAACTTAGACAGTTCTCCGCGTGGTTCAACGGTCTGGACCGTCCTCCCCTTGTCCGGACCGTGTATATCCCCTAGGCGTGGTTCAACGGTCAGAACCGTCCTGACCGAGGTTGGACGGTCCGCATCTTGACCTAACTTTTTTTACATAGCCCAACTCATTTGTCAATTTTTTTTTATTTTTGAAACATGTCACGTATCTATAGAAACATGTTATACATACTAGTTCCCAACCATAAAGTTCTACCTAAACGTTGAGGACCGTCCGCTCTAGCGCCTAAGATGACACGTGGGGCCAACTTGATATCGCGTCGCTCTATCGGTCTTCTTACCATCTACACTCCAGAATAACATATTATAATACTGCAAACACTATAGACTCTTTAAATTTCCAAAATTTTTAAAAACTTAGATAGTTCTCTGCATGGTTCAGCGGTCACTATCTATTTCTATGGTCCTTAATGAGTCCAGACGGTCCGGACCGTATATTTCTTGTTACTTGTTGTGTCTCCCGTTACTTACTGGATTTAGCTTACAAGTTTAGAATTCATATGTATAGCATATCAAAGAAAAATTGGATAATGGTTTGGTTTGTGGAACTTGAACCAAAATATATGGGGTTTTTGTGATATTTACTCTAAAATTAATAGATGATCGGATGTTCCATGTTTATTTCCCATCTTACCCATCACGAACCGAAACATTGAGGAAATAATTAAATTTTGGAAATAAAAAATAACAGTGGTTCAACGGATAGGACCGTGCTTCTAAAATCAACAAGAGATATAACTAGTTATTTTATCAAGAAATATATTAAATTAAACAATATGCTAAATACTATAGACTCTTTAGTATTTAAAAAATTAGACCATAGTTCACGTGGTACAACTGTCCGGACCGTCCTCACTCCCGTTGGACGGTCCGGACCGTGTTTCACGATACTTGCCGTGTCAAAGGTCCAGACCGTCCTCACTTGGTTCGGATAGCCCGGCCCTTGTATTTGCCGTTACTAACTATTTCATCTGTCAGGATCGTCCTCACTACTTCTAGACGGTTTGGTTTTTGAAACTTGAAACAAAATATATGGGGTTTTGTGATATTTACTCTGAAATTAATAAATGATCTGATGTTCAACGTTTATTTCCCATCCTACCCATCACAAACTAAAAAATTGAGAAAATTAGTAAACTTTGAAAATGAAAAATAATAGTGGTTCAACGGATAGCACCGTCCTTAACAGGGATGGACGGACCTGTCTTTGTCGGCCTCACGCGAGCAGCGCAGTCTCCTCCCTGTCACGCACGTGAAGAATGTCGAAAAGCCTATCCCACAGCCACCCGTGACGTCCAGCCCCCCTCCCCTCACTAGCCGGCGCTTTTGTTTTTTTCCCGTCGACAACGCTAATATACTACTCGTTTAGTTGAAAAAGAAACAAAATTTGCAGCTAATTCAGTTGGTGGAGGTGTGCTGTGGGCTAACGCAGGTCATGGGTTCGAATCCTAGAACCAGCGCAATATAGAATTTTTATTTCCCATTACTCCTAGCACGAATCTCGGTATGATCCGACGGTCACAAAAATAATCTCCAAATTTATTTTCCGTATCCATCTAGCATGAATCTCCGTATGATCCGATGGTAAAAAAAATAGCCGAAAATATCTAATAAATTACATATATGCCTTTTTTTATTTTTCCATAATACCCTTATACTAGTTATACTAGTGATGTATACTACATATACTACAAGTGTAAGATTTAGTAGTATAGAGAGAATCTAAGCCGTTGGATCACTAATTTGATCCACTAGTATACTATAGTATTTTGCGCTGTAAAGAAACTTATTAAATAAGCATAAAAACCAATGCTTATGGTCAGAAAACTTCTTGGACAATTGGCATAGCTCTAGTACAAATTGTTAATCCGATTCACCTTGAAATGTGTACCCAACACAATCATTTCTGTAGGCATTTTATATTCTACCATGAACCAAGCGAGCTTAGTAGCTTTTTCGAAGATTATTCACTAAGGTGAAGAAAGTAGAAGTAGATTGTAAATAGCAAGGTTGAGAGGGCATATAGTGAGGTGAGGAGATGACGAGCATAAAGCAAATAAGGTAGTGTTTTGATGTGCTTATGACTTCTGGCTTATGCCTCGGTTTTCATTAGCATATTTTTTTAAAACGCAAAATGGTGTGTTTTTTGTAAAAACTTTCTATATGAAAGTATCTATAAAAAATTAAATAGATCCAATTTTTAAGTTTTTAATAGTTAATACTTAATTAATCATATGCTAATAGCGTTTTAGTGGCTTATAAGCCGCACACATAAGCCATATCAAAAATGCCATCTAAAGCAATACGATAGACAGAAGTAGCGTGGTGGAAAAATCATGGTTTAAATTATATAACACTGGGGAGGAGCCTTAGGAGATTGTGCACCTAATGTTATGGTAGTCTATGCTGTCTACTAAGGTAGCATTCGATATGGTTTTTGCATGAGGCTTATAAGTTACAAGCTAAATGAGAAATATCATTAGCACGTGATTAATTAAGTATTAACTATTAAAAACTTGAAAATGGATCTATTTGATTTTTTAGAGATACTTCTATATAGAAATTTTTTTAAAAAATATACCATGTTGTGTTTTAGAAAACGTGCTAACAAAACCAAGACATAAGCCAGAAGCTAGAAGCATATCATAACACTTTCTAAAGAGTGCTACACCTCTTGCTTAAAAAAACCATAAAAATATAGTCAAAAGCTTGCAAAAGAATCAGTTTAACATTTTACGAACAAGAATTAAGAGTTGAATCTGTGAAGTGAAGCATATAGGATATAGCCATATTCAACTTTAGTACTCATGTCTCTGGTTTTGTTAGAAGATTTTGAGCCGCTCATCAAACAGTGCAAAATGTGTGAGTTTTTTTTTTCAGCGCGCCGTAAGAGTTTTTTTATAAAAAAAAAATACCAGGCTACATGAAATTGACTTGGTGGCCTCTCGTAGCACTATCGTAGCAATGTGAAAAAGGAAACACAAGAATTCAACATCAGTTTAATCTAAAAATTCTTGAGTCACCTGAAATGATTAAAAGGAATTGTACTTTAGTTTCCGGGCTCTGGTTCTTCCTTTGCTGTTGTTGTGCACCGAACTTCTTTTTTAAAGGTTTACTGTAATTAATAAGCTCACGAGTCACGACTTGTACACAGATTTCCCTCTTGAAACTAATGTAGTACATAACACGTCATGTGATCATGTCATCATATGACTGGTATTACAGGTCATTGCCTCTGTTGGAGGCTAACCTTGGCCTCCCTCCTTTTGTTATCTGTGGTTTAGCTAGGAACATAGGGAAGAACAAAGAGAGGTTATAGTTTTGTTTTCCCTAAAAAGGGGAAGGACTGGTGCCACTCTTAATAATAAATAATGCGTTTTCAGGGTAATAGTGTATGGTCAAGCTTTATAGTAAAATTTAGACTCAATGAATATAGGTCGGAACAGTACATTTCTTTTATCAGTATAGTATGATTTTACCAAAGTTTATAGTCAAGTTTCTCTTATTAGATCACTATACTGTCGAAGACGTTCCTCCTGTATCATGTCAATGTTTAGAACATCGCACCAAATGGAGCATTTCCTAGCCCACGGTATTCTCATCAATCATTTGCACAAAATGATTTAGGCCCCTTTGATCCGTAGGAAAAGCATTGGAAATTTAGAGGATTTTAACCCTATAGAAAAAAAATTCCTAAGAAAGCCTTTAAAACAAATAATTAAATAATATCCTTTCCTTTAAAATTACTATGGACTAGACAATCCTATAGACTAAATTCATGTGTTTTTTCTGTGTGCCAATTAAATGATAGTTTTAAAATTTTTCTATGTTTTTAGTTTACGTAAAAACTTAATGGGCATAACATTATATTTATATGTTTTTCTATTGGGGACCTTAGTTATACCGACTGCGTAATAGATTCTGACTCAGGTCTCCAAAAGACGGCCTCTATGGCTGTATCTCGCCTCTCCTTGAAGAGTCGGCAGCAGCTTCGCAATCAATCATGTGAGGTTGCTAAAATAAACCATCAAAATTTCCCGGCACGTATCACTTTGACATATCTGAACAGCTGCTGGAGGGCACCTTCCTGCAGCCGCTACAAATCCATGCTCCTGATTTTTTTTTCTTGATACTTCTGCACAGTCCCTATCGTGGCTATATCAGGCATGTCAATTCGTGGCCGGGAAGAAAATGACGAGATACCCGATATTGCTTGTACCGTTGCAGAAGCAAAGGACTGACGCCGACGCCCGTGCCGTAGTTAGACCGTGATAGCCCATTCCGGTGTCCGTCCCTATCGCTGCGTATGTACCAGAAGTCCAGAACCGCAGGAGCTTTGCTCGAGTCATGTCCCCAATGGTGTGTGCGTCATGGCTCGTAGCCTGCATGCGTACGTTGCTGTCCGTGTTACTTTCTCCGTCCTATAAATATAAAATATAAGCATCTACCTGTCTAGATTGTTCAGATTGGTTTCATTGAACTAGGATATATCTTATTTGATTTTAGGTTATTATATTTCAAAACGGAGAAAGTAGTATTTTTTAGGCTACTGTTTAGCACTCAACTTGTCGCCAAATGATACTCTAAGTCCGTCCTAAAATATAAGAATCTAACTGTCCAGATTAATTTCGTTGTACTGGAATATATCTTATCCGATTTTAGGTTATTATATTTCAAGACGGAGAGAGTAGTATTTTTTAGGCTACAGTCTAGTACTCAACTTGCCACCGGACGATGCTCCAAGTGTAGGCAAAGTGGCAACGGTTTGCAGCGACAGTGGGGCTGTGTGAGCCCCAGGATTTCAGGTGCCGTTTCCGCGCGGCACGCCCGTCGTCGGTGCACGCCACCTCCGGACCCCGCCGCGGTCACGCGCCGGCCGCCTCCACTCCACAGGGTCCCCTTCCTTCCCGGGGATGATGCCGCGCTGCGCGACGCCGGCATTCTCGTTTTGTTTATGCTATCTGAACTGGAGCTATGTGGAGCATGGCAAAGTGTGCGGAAAAATCGCGGCCGACCCGGCTCGCCTCGCACCCGCGCACCCAGCCGGGACGCTCCATCTGTCCGCTCGCCGCCAGCTCGGCCGCTTGCCCGTGCACCACGTCGCGGACGCGCGGTCTTCTCCAATTCAAACCTCGCGTCTAGAAAAAGCGAATAGGCGGGGACACGACACTGCGCTTTATTTTGAGCAAAGAAAATCTCTTGTACTAATGTCCTCTTCTTTTCTGACCGTGGATTTTGGACTTTGTATTATACGCTTTTTAAGCTTTTTAAATGATGTACTTTGTGTAAAAATTATTTATATAAAATGTTTTAAAATATTTTTTATATAAATTTTTAACTTTGTATTAGTTAATTTATTTGTTTAGATCTTCAAATAGCTATTACAAAATTAGATGATCTATAAAATCTTAAAAATCTCATGAGAAAGGAACATGGCTTAGGCTGTGTTCCGGCTCTGTTTTTTTTCTTTAGATTTTTAAAACGGATTATTTGTTTCAAGCTTCTAAGAATGCGATTTCTTAAAATACTTTTTTACTGTATTTTAGACTACCTATTCTAAATTATTTATAAAATTTATTTTTAAAATATTAATTTATTTCGTTAATAAAAAACAATCCGTATCAACAATCTAAGGAAAAAACTATATCAAATATGCCTAAGTGCTTATATTTTCAGATTATCTATATTATCTGATTTCGTCATAGCTATTTGAGGGTATAAAGTATTGAATTAACTACTATAAAGTTAAAAACTATTTTAAAAGATGAGATGAGTAATTTTTATATAGAAGATTTTTTACATAAAACATACCGTTTAGGAATTTAAAAAGCGTGCAAATAAAAACCTAAAATCTAGAAACAGAAAAAAAAAGCCTAAAAGTACTACTGTATTACTCGTACTACTGTATTTTTTTCTTTTGTGCAGTACAGTACAGTGGTAGTACTGCTAGTATTTACTACTGTATTTTTGTTGGAGAAAAGAACAGAAAAGTAAAGAACGGAGGAGAAGTAAAGAGGCTGAAACGGCTTAATTAACACGCATCCATTTGACACGAGAGTCTGGAGAGCGTGACTCGGTGACTGGCAATCCGGGACACTGCTAGCGCCATATAGGTTGTTAAGGTGCCTTTTGTAACATATGCCCTTGGAGAACTGAGAATTTACGTAATCAGGTGAAAGTATCACTGCAGCGTACAACGGCTCTGGCCTGGCTAGTGCAGTGCTCATTTATGAAGGTGAAGGTGCCATTGTACAAGCATAAGAGGATTTTGCATAGACTTAGGCAGCTTTTGAATTGGTTTTTATGTGTGGGCTTATAAGTCGTACGTAAAACAAGAAATATTATTAGCGTATGATTAATTAAGTATTAGCTATTAAAAACTTAAAAATGGATCTATTTGATTTTTTAGAAATAGTTTTCATATAGAAATTTTTATAAAAATACATTGTTTTATGTTCGGAAAATGAGATACAAGCCATAAGCCACGAGCCAAAAAAAACACTACCTTACTTATGTAAAATGTTCAAAGGAGCATCATTTAACGTTGTTCAACAATGTACTTGCTATAGACGTTCAGGATTTTCAAATTGGATGGAAATGGGTGGAGTTAGAAACATGGAGTTCATGAGGGACGCGCTGCTTTATGTAAACGATAAAAATACAACAATAGAGTGAAATAGTCTAAGATTGGAGCTTGTAAATTTCATATATATATAAATTCAATACTTCCACTCCATTTTTATCCATATTCAAAAGGGATCAAATTAGATGGATGATGTAAGTCTCTATTTTGATTGGACAATGAGCACGAGCAATTGACCTTATCCGTGCAAAAAATGATGTACGAGAGTTTAAATGATTGGAATGATGTTGATTGGTGCGATGATGATGATGTTTGCATCCATTTCCATTATTAGGAGAGAGTGACGTATATACGATAACATAGATAGTCGGTTAGGTATTAAAACCTAACCGTAACGACAATAATGTACCCACACATACGGTATGGCTTGAATGGAATTTTGCGAGTTATGAACTTACTAAATTTGATTACTCTCGGATCAAAACCGTAACGGATTTGCAAAAACTAGCTAGACCCACACTAAAGAGGAAAGCATTCCCGTATCTAATGCTCGCTCAGTATTATGTCCAAGAAAAAACCCTATATGATGAACATATGCAATCCCTACACAGTAGCTACCCACCAAATTTCAGTACCGCAGTATCAAGCCAGCTTTTGCACCGGGTGTAGCGTGGGCCGTGAGACGTGGCCAGTTCCTTAACAAGAAATGGAAGCATACATGTTGGAAGGTTGCTTATAATGACCATTGGTTTACTCTACAGCTGTTACACTTCAATATCTCCCAGCCCCTTCTGTTAGCTTAGCTTGAAAATTTTGTACTCATATGAGAGTGCCAGCCAAAACGTAACGCACGAGCCTCTCACTGGAGCCCGAAGTAAAACACGGAGATGACTCATAAAGTGGCCAAAACGAGACCCCTTCCAAGCAATACACGGGACGGCGAGGGCGTAGAGCCATAACAACCCGAGCAAAACTACAAGAAAAAAAAAAAGGAAAAATCTCCCCCCAAACGCGACCCGTGCGGCGCTGTGGGGAAGAGAACCCGGCGGCCTACGGCGATATAAACCGTGACTCCGTGAGAGAGTGAAGCCGTAGTACAGAGCAGAGGGGAGGGGAGGGGAGGGAGAAGAGGAGAGGGAGATACTCGTGTCGTGTGCGTCCGGGGCCGGCTGCGATGCTGATGGCGACCGTCTCGCCGGCGCCGAGGGACCCGACGCCGCAGGCGGTGCGGCCGTCCCCGCCGTCCGCGGCGGCGGCGGTGTTTGGGAGGAGAGGTGGTGGCGGTGGTGGTGGTGGTGGAGGAGGGACGGTGCTGGGGAGGTACGAGATGGGGCGGGTCCTGGGCCAGGGCTCCTTCGCGAAGGTGTACCAGGCGCGGCACCTGGAGACCGACGAGTGCGTGGCAATCAAGGTACTCGACAAGGAGAAGGCCGTGAAGGGCGGCCTGGTCCACCTCGTCAAGCGCGAGATCAACGTGCTCCGCCGCGTGCGCCACCCGAACATCGTGCAGCTGTTCGAGGTGATGGCCACCAAGACCAAGATCTACTTTGTCATGGAGTACGTTCGCGGCGGCGAGCTCTTCTCCCGCGTATCCAAGGGCCGCCTCAAGGAGGACACGGCGCGGCGCTACTTCCAGCAGCTGGTCTCCGCCGTCGACTTCTGCCACGCCCGTGGCGTGTTCCACCGGGACCTCAAGCCCGAGAACCTCCTCGTCGACGAGAACGGCGAGCTGAAGGTCTCGGACTTTGGCCTCGCCGCCGGCCCGGACCAGTTCGATACCGACGGTCTGCTCCACACGTTCTGTGGCACGCCGGCCTACGTCGCCCCCGAGGTGCTTAGGCGCCGCGGATACGACGGCGCCAAGGCGGACATATGGTCCTGCGGTGTCATCCTCTTTGCGCTCATGGCCGGGTACCTCCCTTTCCATGACCACAACATCATGGTTTTGTACCGGAAGATCTACAAGGGGGAGTTCAGGTGTCCAAGGTGGTTCTCCAAGGATCTTACTAGCTTGATAATGCGCCTTCTTGACTCAAACCCCACCACAAGGATCACTATGCCAGAGATCATAGAGAACGATTGGTTCAAGAAAGGATACAGGCCAGTCAAGTTTTACATTGAGGATGACAAGCTCTACAACCTGTCCGATGACTTGTTGGACCTGGAGCCTGCCGATCCTCTTCCCCCACCATTGGCACCTGTGCCTCCACCTCCACAGGGGGATGATGGTGATGGTTCAGGGTCTGAGTCAGACTCATCAGTCGTATCCTGCCCAGCCACATTGTCAACTGGGGAAAGCCAGAGGATCCGTGGATCACTGCCACGGCCAGCAAGCCTTAATGCATTTGATATCATATCATTCTCGGAAGGATTCAACTTGTCTGGTCTGTTTGAGGAGAGGGGGAACGAGATCAGATTCGTGTCTGGTGAGCCCATGTCGGATATCATAACAAAGCTGGAGGAGATTGCGAAGGTGAAGAGCTTTTCAGTGCGGAGGAAGGACTGGCGAGTGAGCATAGAAGGCACGCGGGAAGGAGTTAAGGGGCCGCTAACCATTGGCGCGGAGATATTTGAGCTTACACCCTCCCTTGTAGTAGTGGAGGTAAAGAGGAAGGCGGGCGATAATGAAGAGTATGAGGATTTCTGCAAGATGGAATTGAAGCCAGGAATGCAGCACCTTGTGCACCAGATGCTCCCAGCTCCAAATGGACCTACCGTGACTAAGTAGGTTGAAAGGTAATAATTCTCTCCTGCTTTTACTTATGCATTGGAGCTAACTAGGGAAGTAAGGATTTTATGTTGTTTAACATGAGCAACCAAGCAGAAAGTTGAATTGATCGATGATTCTGTTCCAATAATTACATAACAATGTTTCACTTCCTGACTAGACATTCCGTATTTCAAATTGAATGTTCAAGAGTTTGTTTGCTAACTATTGACTGATTTTTACTCATGCTATCTTTTATTAACATATGTTTAATTCGCAATCATGCCTAACACCGGTACTTAAAAAGGAATTAAATTTCCTTTGGGTGGACCACAATTTAAAGTAGGAACACGAAAATTTGCAAGCTTTGCAATTGAAAACCTTGAACAGCTGATTTTTTTATTATTATTTCTAGCGTGGTGAAAGAATGCTATAGGCATTACTGTTAGATTTTGCCAGCCATTAACTAGCTTGTCTTGTCTCCAGCAATCCAATTTCACAAATGTACTGCCTGAATAATATGATTGTGCCTGGAAATTTGCTGTCACTTGATCATTGCTGCATTCCAAGTGCGCTTCCTGAAAAGAAACTGAATTTGGTTGACCATGGTTCTAATCACCCTAGTCTGTGGCTGTTAAACTGATAAGATTGTTTAGTTTCTTTCTAAAGCATGATTTGGTTTCTCTAACATCTGTGCTCTTTAAATCTATGCTACAAACTCATTTTTTTGTAAAATCTTTTTCACCCTACTCTTATGGATTTTTTAGTTTGTGGTAAATCTATATAGGATGCATGTATACATTTTTCTAGTTATTAGTTAATGAAAACATGTTCCCTTATCTCATCTATCTTTTGGAGTTAATTTAGAAAGTGATTATGCACTGTTGTACTGCAGCTTACGTCATAAACTATCTGCTTCTCTTGTTTATTTGACTTTATAATTCCATTTTTTTGATAGTGGAATCCAATCAAGTCTTTATGATTCCATGTTACCCCAGCATTTATTGTTGTTGAATGTTGACATGTGTCATAATTCATTTGAAAAAAACTTTTCAAAGCAAATATAGAAAGGAACCAACAATATCATGGAACTTTTGCCCTTTGGTTTCCCCATTGATGTTACCACCAACTTCCATGGATTGGCATTGTGCTGCACATGGGATAGAATGGAAGCTTGCACGGAATGCTTGGTACTACTGAATACCAAAATGTCATTTTTACAAAGAACCTTTGCTTCACTAATTTCAGCATGGTAGGGAAATGCTGGAACCGATGTATAGGTTTATTATCTTGTATAGCTCCCTCTGAAATAGTAATAAGAGGTTGCTTTATGGAAAATCTGGTAGATTTTATCTGTTTAATTTGGTGAAACCTAGAAAAAGAAAATATCATGGCTGAGGTTTTGAAAATTATAAAATAGAAAGGGCGCATAGCAACACTAATTCATTATGTACCATTCATGCAGCTAATTGCTTTCAGTTCTTTTATTGCCTTCCTTGATCTGTGAGTTATGATAGGGCTGTAGTTTGTTTTGTTCATTCAAATAGGCTCTGATTCCTGTGTTTGGGAGGTTCTTTATTTTCATTTTTCTTTTTGCTGTTAGCGATCCATTATCTTTTTTGTCATTAATTATAACATATACCGTGATGGATCTTTGTTGAACACTTAATCTGGTGCACATGTTAGCCACCATTATAGGAGAACACATGGAACACATTTACCTTCAGAGGTAGGGAGGCTTATGTGCTCTCATAAGCTGCACCTCAGAGGTAGATAGGTGTGTTGCCAGAAGATTTCTTGTTACATTTGTCAACCTAATGTTCCTCCATTGGACCAGTAGATTTTGTACTGTGCAGTACTAGCATCAGTTAGGAGTTAGGACAGTTTTGCTCCATGATACGTGGGTGTTTGATTATTCACCTGGAGTTGTTCTTGTAGCGTTGCTTTGAACCTTCGTTTTACCTTGACGAATTTTGCTTTTGCGAGTGAACTATTTTAGTCCATTTGAATCATTTGAAAGGTTACTACAATTGAAAATTATTGCTTTGGCTCTCATAATTCAAAACTCGATAGGAAATAGAAGTCTATTACTGTTATTACATACAAGCGTGATAAGACCAACTGACTGACATTTGACTATTTCGTTTTCATCCTGCAGGCCTTCAAGCTTGCAGGCTAACCTCACCCTGGAGCTGATAGGAACAGAAGGCATGCAAGCTGGGCAACATGAGCTTCCGTGCAGTTGACAGGGAGATCTCTTCTCTCCATGCCAAAACCAGACCAGTCTTGTCCCCGTTGATGAGCTTGGGGTTTCATAACTCGCGAGAGTTCGTTTTCTCTGGAGGGGCCTAAGATCGTTGTTAGGCAATGGATCAAGAGACTGGATGTAGATACTCCGGTTGCGGTTGGTGCCCAGTGGGCGTTTAAAGTGGATGTACTGTCCGGTTTTCTCTCGACTTAGCGGCTGCGTGCACCTGCGGTGTGGTTTTCTGGCAGTATCGAATAATTTTGAGTTAACCAGGATTCTGGGCCAGCTGATTGAGGAATGGAAGGGGTGTGTGCAGACCGGTTGGATTCCGAATCTTCCATTTCTGATGCCATTAGCCCCATTATTGGATGGGAGGTGACAGATTTGGGCACTGCAGTGCGGTTGGTCCGGACTCCGTATGATTGCGATTTGGCTGAGGTTACTGAGCACGTGAGCAGCATCAGTGGGTGGCATGGTTGGCCTACCTCGGTGATGGTGGCGGCCGGCTCGTGGCCTGGGGTTGGGGGCCCACGATACCGCCGTTTGGGGTGGCGCGTGGCTCTGCGGTCGGCGGCGGGCCCGTGGTTGCGCATTTCCGTGATAAAGATCGCCGTTGTCGTACTATCTATCATACAATATTCTTTTTGTGGATTCGAACTTCGAAGATGGACACGGGTGGTCACCGATGGAGACAGCAGCGGCGAGCCGGCGATTTGATATGGCTCCGTGAGACGCTTAATAAGGTACTACATAACTAACTATTTGAAGTGTGCATTCATTTAATCATGGGATAACTGTTAGCTACCACTATAACGACCTGTAGTCTTGGTGGTATTCGTATCTGCACTGTGTGGCGATGTCCTGGTATCTGCACTTCTGCACTCGTCACCTCGTGGAATTGCATCATTTCTAACCCAGCAGAGATACCAGCAAGAGATGAAGGCGAATGCAATTCTTTTAAATCAATCCTCAGAGTTCTAACTTCAAACTGAATACAGTCCACATAAACTCCTCTGAACCGTCAGATCAGGTTTCTTTATTATTAGACAGTGGTTGGCTTAACTATATACCTCTGTCCCAAAACAGCCAGAAATGCAATCTTTATGCATTCTTTTTGGACGGAGGTAGTACATGATAATCAGTTGATGACATTTTTATTTTCTGCGATGACAATTGATGTGATTTGGGAAGCTTGTACTAGTTATTCGGATCATATTTTCATCCCACAAAGATTAAGTGAATACAGATCGGTATAATCACGGAAATACGCTTAAAAAGTATAATCACGGAAATTTCATGTGATAGTTAGGATTAAATATGATTGATTATAAGCAACAAAGCCTACCATCCCATAATATAAGATATTGCCTACTGTGATTTAAGTATTGCTGCTCTGTTTTATAATGTTAGCTCTTGTTTTGTACTATTCTTCCTGCACTTCTATTTTAACGATCAACGTTACAAAAGAAAAGCGTATGCCATTTGCTTGGGTGAATAAACACTATGGTCCCGCCATTTTATTTTGTCCAATTTGATCCTTTGAAACAGTCGTCTCTTCCCCTGTCCTTATTCTTCCATGATGTTTTAATGAACTGCACTCAAATTTCCAGTGTTTTACTTCATCACGTAAAATTTATGTTGCAGAAGTATCTACATTTTGCCTTTTCCAAATTTTCTCATTTAGATTTGATGTGGCCATTGCCCTATGTTCTAAGGGTAAAACGCAATTTTCTCTTTTAGATTGACTTGTAGTGAACCAGTTTTTTTTTCCTCATAGAATGACTTGGGCGGGCGTGTTGCACTCCCTTTTCTTTATCTAGTTATCAGAAACGAAAACCCTAAACGTCTCCAATAACGACAGCAACTCCCGCTAAAGCAATTGTAGCAGCTCCAGCACTTCGTTAATGGTACTCCAAATTGAGAAATGAGTCATAGGCACCCAAAAAGGCACAATAGCGCTGTGAAATGAGATGGAAGGGGAGTGAAATCTTTGAGCATGGTATTTTCTCACCCTGGTACACGATATTACTATGGAAATATCCTCTAATGATCTAACGCTCACATCAGATATGGACAGTCTCACGACGTTATGAATGTAGCTCACCTACTGTATTAATGGGTGAACCAGTGTCCCGCGCTATTTTCCATTTAGCAAAAAAAAAAAATCAGTGTTTTACAAACTAGGCAATTCTAAGAAAGAGATACCGACTTGCAAGTTACTCCTACTAGGTTTACAAGCTTATTACCAAGAAACTAGCACTTCTGAATTAGCGAAGTTTTTCTTTGTTTTCTTCGTGTACAACATCGCTGGAGACCGGGTTTTTAATCTATTATCTTAAAAATATATATACAACGCCGTTGAAACACAATAAAGAAAATGTCCCTCCCTGGCGTCCGACCTGGCAGAAAAAATCGGACGCCTACTCCACACCCTGGTCCCCCACCTCTCCTTGCTTCCCTCACCTTCCTCACTTTCTCATCGCTCTGCTTCTATAGCCAACACGCTGCATGACGCGCAAGCGCTCAAGAGAGCTCGTCCGGTTGGATCCTCCGGCATGCCCTCTGCTTCAACGCTCCTCTGCCGATGTTGGAGCTCGTCCGGTTGGATCCATTGACGGGGCCCTCCGGTTCGGCACGTCTCTGCGGCCGCTGGAGCTCGTCTGGTTGGATTTGTGGCCACGGTAGCTCGTCTGGTTGGATCCGCCGACAAGGCCGTCTGCTTCGGAGCGCCTCCTCCTCTTCCTCCTCCATCGTCACGTTGTCACCGACTGGGCTGGCCTGGCCAGGCAGAGCTCCATCGCCATGTGAGGTTCCTTCTGTGTGGTCTAGCGGTGGTGCCAGGGAGGCGGGGATGTAGGTGCGTCGATGTCATCTTCCACCTCTGAGGTTGTTGCTTCTCCCTGGGCACGATAACGAGCTCGATGCACAAGCTATATCTAGGAAGGCAAAAGGCCAAATTGGTGCACTTTTGTAATTATTTTGATGTTTCAATCATTGAAATTCGATGTTTTATGTGTGAGAAGCGAAATATTTTAACTGACATTGTTGTATATTTTAAAATTTTGATTTTATGAGTTTTTAGATGTTTAAGTTGTTAGGACTCAATATTTTCATATGAGAGATCGGAATGTTTCAATAGTTTATTTATAAATGTTGCAAGAAGTATTCTTTAGAATTTTCAACAAGTATTCTTTTTTATGTTTCAACTAATAGAACTCGAATTTTTATATGTGATAGAAAAATATTTCAGCTATGATTTGACGGTGTTTCATTTCTTTAATGTTGCACTTTATGTCAGTACCTAATGTTTTTCTCATTATGTGTGGATGAATGTTATATGGGTGGTCAACTAACGTCCGATTTTTTGTGCCAAGTCAAGTGTTCGATGCATAGTCGCGTCCAAATAATCACGTGTCAATTCATGGCATCAGAACTCATTGAACTATAATTACACTTTAAATAAAATCTAATCCAGCTTTGTGCGGGAAATTCAGTTACAAAGTTTGCAAGACTACTACCAACAAACCTTTTGGGAGAATGCTCTGTCTCAGGTGTCCGACACGAGCCATACGAATCGGACGCCTGCGGACACACATACGAAGCAGCTTGTATGTATGCATGCGATATTTTATTAAACTTCAAATGATTTTTTCTCTCAAATTATTTATTTGATTTGTGATCCGATTATACCGTTGTATCCATTGCAATTAAATCTTTTAAAAAAATATCGGTTGATTATACTCTGATAAAAAAAAAATATATGTTTCAGCCATTACAATTCAATGTTCCATACGCGAGAGCAGAATGTTTCAATGGGTAATTTTATTATGTTTTACATTTTAATAAAGCAAGGGAAGCATCGAAAATATTTTTCACCGAATGTTAAAACATATGAAAAAATGTTGTTGAAATATTTTTCATCGAGTAGTGAAACTAGCAGTGAAACTCTATCCGATAATTTGTAATTATTTGACGTCTGAGCCGTAGTCCTCCCCAACTTTCTGACTTCTAAAAGTTAGCGACATTCTTCCCTTCCGATGCAACACCATTAGCCAAGAACCACCTATCAATTCCTAGAATCAATATTCACCCAACAAACATTTGTACTTCTAAAAAACTTTAGTCTCCCTTTGAGCAATCACATGGGAATTTGCCTACTTTACCAAAAAGAACATCAACTTCCAATTTACTAGGTTTACAGGCCTATCTCTAAGGAACTAACACATCCTAAAATTAGCCAAAGACGTTCCTCGTTTCCTTCCTCTCCAGCACCGCTGGCCAAGAATCTCCTAGCAATTCCTAGCCTCAGAACTCACCGAACAAATCAAACCCGAACACCAATTTGCAATGATCGATCATCCACCGTCTCCATCCGTGCACGGAGGGGTTCATTGTCCGTCCGGTTAATTGCCCGGCCGGCCGGAACGGCGAAACCTTTCCCATGATCGGTTGAGCACCTCCTTTGTTCTCCATGGCCATGGAGACGAAGAACCAAGATTCTCAGGTGATCATGGGCCGATATAGGCTCGGGAGGCTCCTCGGCCGTGGCACATTCGCCAAGGTCTACAAGGCCCATAAGGTGGCCACCGGCGAGGCCGTCGCCATCAAGGTGTTCGACAAGGAGTCGGTGCAGCGGTCCGGCACTGTGGAGCAGGTGAAGCGCGAGGTGGACGTCATGCGGCGGGTGCACCACCGGCACGTCATCCGCCTCCACGAGGTGATGGCCACGCGCTCCAGGATCTACTTCGCCATGGAGTACGCGAGCGGCGGCGAGCTCTTCACCCGCCTCTCCCGGAGCACGCGGTTCCCGGAGCGCGTCGCGACCCGCTACTTCCAGCAGCTGATCACGGCCGTGGAGTTCTGCCACAGCCGCGGCGTGTACCACCGCGACCTCAAGCCTGAGAACCTCCTCCTCGACGCGCGAGGCGACCTCAAGGTCTCCGACTTCGGGCTCAGCGCGCTGGCGGACGGCGGCGCCGGTCGCCTCCGCGGGGACGGCCTCTTGCACACCACATGCGGCACGCCGGCGTACGTCGCTCCCGAGGTCGTCGTCTCCGTGCCGCTCTCGACGCCGTGCGCGCGAACATAACGTAACGCTCGTGCGCGCATGGACGCAGGTGCTCCTGAAACGCGGGTACGACGGCGCGAAGGCGGACATCTGGTCGTGCGGCGTGATCCTCTTCGTCCTCTTGGCCGGCTACCTCCCCTTCAACGAAACGAACCTCGTGATCCTGTACCGGAAGATCACGGAGAGCAACTACAGGTGCCCGCCGTGGTTCTCCGTCGAGGCGCGCAAGCTCCTCGCCAGGCTGCTCGACCCGAACCCCAAAACCCGCATCACCATCTCCAAGATCATGGCGAGGCCATGGTTCCAGCAGGGCATGTGCCCGCTCGGCGACATGCCCCTCGTCGCGAGCGCACCCTCGGTGTTGCTCTGCAATGAAGCCAGGCAGCGCCACGACGATGACAAGGAGGAGGATGGGTTTGCCCGGGAGAAGAAGCGTTCCAAGGTGACCATGTCGTCGCCGATGATCGACGTGAGGCCCCCGAGCATGAACGCCTTCGACATCATCTCGCGGTCGAGCGGGCTGGACCTGTCCAAGATGTTCGACGCGGAGCACAGGTCGGAGGCCCGGTTCTCCACCAGGGAGACCACGATGGCGATCGTCTCCAAGCTGGAGGAGATCGCGGAGGCGGGGAGGTTCAGCTTCAAGCTGAAGGAGAAGGGGAGGGTCGAGCTGGAGGGGAGCCAGGACGGCAGCCGGAAGGGCGCGCTGGCCATCGAGGCCAAGATCTTCGAGGTGGCGCCGTCGGTGCATGTGGTGGAGATGAGGAAGACGGGCGGCGAGTCGCCGGTGTTCCGGGACTTCTATAAGCAGGAGCTGAAGCCGTCGCTCGGCGACATGGTGTGGGCGTGGCAGGGAGGTGACTCGCCGCCGCCGGCGCTCGTGCCGGCGGCGGCAAGGAGGCCGATCACGAAGCGCCCTTGATATGCCGACTCGATATGGAATTATCATCTTGTAATTGATCTGGTCTCTGCTCTGATATGAAATCTCGTGTTTGCGAAAGTTGAAGCGATCTCACGCGCGCTCGGATCTGTGGGTTTTTAGAGCATGAATATATTTACCTTGGCATTTCGCTGTACACGTAGATTTCGTAGAACAATGTGGTATTCCATTCTTCCGCTCATGACTGATAATCCCGTTGATCAAAACTTGCGCAGGTTATTGCACAGAAATATTCCGTAGAATATATCGCAAAATATTTTTGCTAAATAGAGTTCAGCGAAAAGCCAAAAATAGGACGGCACTATACAAGTTCTTATGTCATTCTGTGTCCTCCCTTTTAAATACAGCTGACATTTTAGTAGTATTTTCCTCCTGATGGGTGTTAGCCTGCCGTGAATCATATTTTTCCATTTTGTCAGGTTAAATATTTAGATTCACTTGATTTTACTGTCGTGCGGAGAGACGAGGTACATACTCTTGATTCATTATTAACTAGGGGTGTGTTTGATTTCAGGGATAGGATGGGTTGGGACAGAGCCAACCCATTTTTCAGAGTGTTTGGTTTGAGGTTAGGTGGGTTGGGTTGATTCTTGAAGAGGAACATTTCTCTCAGATTCGGGACGGCGCGATCCGAGAAAAACGGCCGG
The DNA here is from genome assembly GCA_003991445.1 of Oryza meyeriana var. granulata. Taxonomy (NCBI): domain Eukaryota; kingdom Viridiplantae; phylum Streptophyta; class Magnoliopsida; order Poales; family Poaceae; genus Oryza; species Oryza meyeriana. Next base: position 217,228 of record RYFJ01000183.1, on the reverse strand, counting down.
ACCGCGCCGACCTACTTCACGGGCGCGTCGACGCACAGCGATAGCGCAGGCCAGGCGCGAGCGGCGACGGCGCAGGCCACCAGGGGGAGGGGCGACGACGCAGCGAGGGGCAACGGTGGGAGCGGACTGTCCAACAACCCAGGATCGGACTGTCCGTATACGGATCGGACCGTCCGATTTCCCCGATCGGACCGTTGCCCCACCCGGATCGGACCGTTCACCGTCATATCGGACCATCCGACTCCCTAGGATCGGATCGTCCGAATCCCCCATCGGACCGTTGCCCCCACCGGGATCGGACCGTCCGCCGCCATATCGGACCGTTCGACTACCCGGCGACGGCGACGGCACAGGGCGCCTACGTAAGAAGCCTGCGCAGGGAGCGGGGCGGTGGGAAACGTGGACGGTGGTGACGGCGCAGGGAGCGGGGGGCGGGAAACACGGATGGCGGCGATGGTGCAGGCCCCGGCGACGGCGACGGCGCAGGGTGCCAGCGCAGGGAGCGGGACGGCGACGGCGACGGCGCAGGGAGGCGGCGCCGCAGCGGTGGGGATCGGGCATTCTGGACCGCACACCCCTGTCCATCCCAGCATCATCCTTCCTACCAAATAGGTGATAGGATCATTCCATCTCTTTCTATTCCTCCAACCAAACAAAAAATATGGTTCATTCCATCCCTGCAACCAAACAAAAACTAGAACCAACCCATCCCAAAAAACAGGAATGGATCTAACCCACCCCACTTTGTTCTCAAACCAAACACATCCTAGCTGAGTGACCATGCATTGCAACGGAGAAAAATATAAAAAATTGTAAGCTACATAGGATATGACAACCATATATAATAACAAATAGTACATAATTATAACTATTGAGGTTAATAGCGCGGAAGAATAAAATTGATAGACAGATGCTGAAATCATGACAAATATTATTGAGGTGACAGTGAAAATTTGAGCTTAACACAACTTAAGAATATAGTGCATTCTAACTTAGTATCACTATGTCTTTTGTGTATGTCAACGCCAGAATATTTTATTGATGTAGATTCTAAACAAAAAAACTCTGTTCTAGCGTAATCTCCATTTTAGTATCAAATTATCCAAGAGCTTATATGAGCATAGCTACTCTTGCTTCCGCATCCAAGGAGCCAAACCCTCAAGTATAGATTTGTCCCACATTTTGCCATCATCTTCACTATGAAGGATATTGTCGAAGAACAACAGTGAATTCTGAGTGTGGATTAGAGTGATAAATCTTATGTATTAATTTTAAAAATCTTTTTCATTACAGTGACCAAGGTGTCTATTTATAGGCCCAAGGGTACAGTCACAGACTTTAGGGTTTCACTTACAGGTAGTATTACATTATGACTCCTTGATAGAGATAGCTACAGGGGCATTTCTGACTTTTCCTGTCCACAGGCTCCTAACAGGCTGCTAGGCCGCTATGCGGGTCACCGGGTCACTACGTGGGCCGTGTCCTTAATGGGCCTTTTGGCCCTCTTGGCTGTCATGCCCTCAGCCAGGGCAGAGGCATGCCGGGGCCTCGTCTACTAGGTTGTATCTACCTTGGCCTTTTGCCTGTAGCTTCGATCTTCCCATCTCCTGGTTAGGACTCTTGCCCGCTCCACGGCGGTTCATGGCCTGCATTTGCTAGTGCTGAAGTGCACAAATTGTTTTCCTCTAAAAATAGAAGATTGGATGCAACTCACCTCCTGGGTTGCTAAAGGAGTGACATGGGATGAGCATGGTCAAAATATCAATGCAATTAGCAATACCTAAACCTTCAAAATCACTATCTTGCCACCACCATAGTCATGACTCATCACAGTTAAAAACATGTTCCTGAAGTTTTTGGACAAATTTGGTGGAAGACTGTATGTTTTGATGTTTACCTGACAGTGTTTTCCTTATTCTTTATCCAAGTAGTGTTGATCCTTGAAGAACCGTCCCAATGGAACAGCATAAAAATCAGATGCATGGCAATACAATATAGACAAGGAGAAACTTATGACATCAAAAGCACTTCATGTAAAAACTTACAATATATTGCTGCCGCCTATTTGTTTAAGGGGCTTCAAAAATTCAGACGATTCCAATTATTTTTACTACAGTAAAGCTATGATGCAAAGCCCTGTATGTCATGTCGCTCCAATATCAGGAAAAAACACTTTGAATCAATAAACGTACCTGTGACACTCCGCACTTTTAACACTGAAGATAAAAGTGTAAGACTTGGATTACTATTTAACAAATTCTTGTTTTGCTAAATAATAGTCCACATCAGAGATCGCAATAGAGAAATAGTTAAAAACTACCTTTAGTCTGTACCTGAAACTCTTAAGGTCATCTATACTCCATCTTATACTTGCCATATATGAAGCCTGTACAAGGGGTTATATAGCAAGAGTGAGCACTTTTGTACTTAGCAAGTCCATAATACAATTTAAGGATGCATGAATAATAATTTAATAATCTATAATCTATACCCTATATCCTACATCATCATAATCATTCATAATTCATTATTAGATCTAAGTCGATTTTGTAAAAGAGGTTTCCAAAATGAAGTTATAAAACCTAATTACACTCGTAACATTGAATAGATTTAATAGTAACTCCCCGTAGCCTCCAATCCAGGAGACAGGTGTGAATCACGATTTAATTTAGCACTGCACAGGCTTGTATCACTTTACCCATAGCTACTCTGAACACATTTAATTGTCGTACTTCACGGTGTGCGACACCATGCTAGAGTACAAGACTTTTCCCCTAATTCCATTTACTACACTCTATGATTGTGTTAGGCCTAACAACCCTCCACACCACCGCGCTAATATATACGCCTGGAATGCACTTCATCGGCATTCGATGGGTTTGTCATCGCCCATCCTACTGCTACTTACCCATTTGGAGTATAATAAACTTCAATAAGGTACTAGACCTTGTCCGTCTTAAAACGGATCTATGGTCAATCCGATTTATACGGTACCCTGATACGAGTGAAGGGGGTGATTAGTCCTTATATTTATAACCCTATGTAGAGAGAGCCTTGACCTGCCATCATTAATCATCACATCCTTGAGTTCCCCCTACCAACCATATTAATATCCTGATGATCTCCATCATCATCAGTCTGTTAGTCATCTAATCATCCATATTATTATTTTAGAAAATAATGTTCGATGCAATAATAGAAGTAATAGTTTTATAAACCAGGTTTTTAATTGAAATATAATCATCATCTATCAATGTGATCAACGAGAGACTTGCCTGAAACCCCAAAAATTAAGGTCAACTGAGATCAGCTATGCCATGTATTCCACGCCATATATCGTGTTCAATTCTACAGTTAAACATGTAACTTGATTTATTTAAATTGGAACTCTATAGATAGAATTATGCTAGCTATTATTATTCCGTTAAGTGTAAGTGTTCACATATTTAGTAATTATATTTGACCTGGCAAACTTGTACTATCTAATTTATTTAACAGCTATGTTGAGTTACAGATTTTTGTTCTGTTGGTTACTTCTCCACTTTACTCACCCGTGTAGACCACTAATGTGCACTTAGCAATTTAACCCCATTTCTTCTCTCCTCCATTCTCTCGCACAGGCAGCAGCTACAGCTACCTAATCCTCTTCTCCAATTTGCTTGCTTGCTGCTGCTAATGGCTATCTCCTCCCCTCTAAACCTGATGCTGCCCCGCTGCCACCGGCAACCTTGGGGTGCCGATGCCAGCTGCTCTCTTGCTGCTCCATATGCCGCCCCAACCCACAAGATGCTAATTGATGAATCCCCAAGGCTAGGATGGAGCTACTGCCATGAGTGCCCTGGCTAAGCGGCTATGGCTGGTGCCCCACTCGGCGACGAGCCACCGGCTGTGAGGTAGTTGCTTCCCCTCGCCCCTACTTCTAATTTCTCGGCTACTCCTACCCTTCAGTGAGCTATCTCAGGTATTGGGTTGTCACATTGGAACAAGGCCTTGTGCTTTGACATGGGGATTTTGTCCTAATTTCAATCTTCTTGTTGTGATACTAATTTCTTCTAAGTGCTAGTGTGGTTTATGTGTTTAGCTACTAGGGATTCAGTAGGATTTGAGAATCACCTTCTCTTTTTTTTTTTGTCATCGATGTGTATTATTGCTTGCTTCCCTGGTGCTCGATCTTTGCTAGGTTTCATCTGATCTTGCAGGTTCCATTCTCCCAAAACCAACAGCTCCTTGCCGGCTCTTTCCTCCTCATTGTCCTAGCCAAAGTGACGGTGATGTTCTAGGTAACTATATTGATGTTGTTTGGCTTATGATCTTGGTAGTTTTTGGGCAAAGGTAGATGACAGTAGGAGAGATTGGTCTGCTTGTATGTGTGCGTTAAATGGAGCTAAGGTGAGTGGTCTCCTCCAGGCTACTTGGCTCACTGTTTATCTTTCCTCTCCACTCAAACTCTTGGTGAGAATTAATTGTTTGGCTCCTAGTTGATGGGAATGGTTGCACTTACTTCCTACTGTTGGTTGTTGACCAAGTTTGGACAATGGTCAAGTGTGGCTCCTTTCCAGGGTGGAAATTTGTGGGTGCTAGATGGCAGAATATGAGTGGTGGCTTGCAAGTGATTTGGGTCCTGCTAGTAGAAACATATTAAGCTAGATTTATTTGCTTAACAAGGTTTTGATGTAGATAATTTTTTGGTCTGTACATGATGATATCTCATGGCAAGCTGTGATTTGTACTTCAGTGTATTCTGCTTAATTTGTTGTGTCCAAAGCAAAGTGTATGCACTCCTGTAGCTTTTTTTTTATTATACTCCAAATATTGTTATACTAATGTGTGTACTAATCATGGATGGTGAGGACTTATTTTAATAGTCTAATTTGTATAATCTAGGCACTTGTATTATGTATCGATTTTTTTTTTTATAAATTTGGGATTGAAAGTTTTAGCTTCCGGATATTTTTTTATTATGTTGCCATATTTTTTAAACCACACACGTGGCATGAATTAAGATAAATGATTTTAATTAGGATTTAATTAATTGTGGGTCGTTTCATCCTATCACCCTTAGGAAAGATTTCGTCCTCAAAATCAACTATTTGTCTCGGTCGAAATAAACTGGTACACACAGCCATAACAATGGACCATTGTAGACTTAATCTAAAATTATTACATCATTGGAAATTAGTCATTACATAAGTTGCCATCGTGGATAGGTCCACAGATAGACAACACCATAACATTAGTATATGAGGCCGCGCCGTTTCCGCGGACTCCTGCTATGTCTACGTTAGCATAGTTCTTTTCTACCGTTAGATATGGAATATATGGTTCGGGTGCAATTTACTGAGCTATGTATGTGTTAGGATTGGATAGCCTAGCTATCTAGCAGCAAGCAATAGCAAAACATTTCACACATGCCTATCCCTTGGCATTTGCCCATCAGTGTATGCACCATGCAGCAACTAGCACTAGCAGGATGCTATTTGTCTTGATGTGACCCATTAGTGCATGCACCATGCAGCAGCTAGCACTAGAGGATGCTATTTGTCTCGATGTACATGCATGCATTAGGGTGCAACCAGGATGTATCTCAAAGATGGAGATAAAAAAAAATTGTTGGGCCATGTCACATCAGCTGCATCGTCTATGGTTTCTTTTCCACTGCATGTCACCTCCCTTGCCTATATAAGCGTAGCACTGCCTTCTTGCATTTGCATGCCTGGACAAGTGCAAAGCTTTGAGCACCCAATAGATAGTCCTCATTCGACAGATAGTTTTCACTTAGGCCATCTATAGCAGTTCGAGAAGAAGCTAGATGCCACATGTGTTTTTAGTTGTTATATACCTAGAGTAAGTCTTTTAGAAAGCATTTTTAAGGAATAGTATATACTTAACATAAGTTCTATAAAATGAGGCTACGTACTGATTTTAACTTACGTTGTAACTTGGCTAACTATGACTATACTGGTACTGATGCTAACTCGTGTTGGAACTTTAACTGACTATGGAACTGTTATTGAAGCACCTACTAATTGTTTGGCTAAAGGTGATTGCTGATCCTAACAATTTTTGATCTGACCTTGCTGACTAACATTGATTGAATTATTTTACTTAGTTTTTCTCATTGTATTGAAGTTAATTATGTGCCTTGTTCAGTTCGTTCTCTCATGTACGATCAGAGCGTTCGGTGTGTTTTCTAATAGTTTGCTTTGCAAGTCTAGTATTTTTCTTTAATTAATTCATATATTTCATATTGGTATTTGAAGGGTAAATTATGTTTCATGGATAGTACACCTTCCAGAACTCGGAAAAGAAAGCACTCAGGTGGAGAGCAAGCTATTCTTACAACAGGTACCTTTAGTCTTGCTTTTATTGGCTTGATGTCGCATTTTATTTTTTTCCTGGTGCGAGATTTTGGGGAGTATCGACCAATAGCCATCCATCATGTCATATGCACGATGTAAATTTTAACCACATTTACACGATCAAAATAGAAAATCCATGGTAAATTTGATATATGATCTAGCCATGTAATTTTGCTATATTAAATAATTAATACATTCTTAATTGTAGGTGTGAGTTCACATTCTATTGGGGGACAATTAAGTCTTTTAGAAAGCATTTCTAAGGAATAGTATATACTTAACAGAAGTTCTATAAAACGAGGCTACATACTGATTTTAACTGACATTTTAACTTGGCTAACTATGACAATACTGGTACTGATGCTAAGTCATGTTGTAACTTTAACTGACTATGGAACTGTTATTGAAGCACCTACTAATTGTTTGGCTACAGTGGTTGCTGATCCTAACAATTTCTGATCTGACCTTGCTGACTAACATCGACTGAATTATTTTACTTGCTCAGTTTTTTCTTATTGTATTGAAGTTAATTATGTGCCTTGTTTAGTTCGTTCTCTCATGTATGATGAGAGTGTTCAGTATGTTTTCTAATAGTCTGCTTTGCAAGTCTAGTATTTTTTATTAATTAATTCATATATTTCATATTGATATTTGAAGGGTAAATTATGTTTCATGGATAGTACACCTTCCAGAACTCGGAAAAGAAAGCACTCAGGTGGAGAGCAAGCTATTCTTACAACAGGTACCTTTAGTCTTGCTTTTATTGGCTTGATGTCGCATTTTATTTTTTTCCCGGTGCGGGATTTTGGCGAGTATCGACCAATAGCCATCCATCATGTCATATGCACGACGTAAATTTTAACCACATTTACACGATCAAAATAGAAAATCCATGGTAAATTTGATATATGATCTGGCCATGTAATTTTGTATATTAAATAATTAATACATTCTTAATTGTAGGTGTGAGTTCACATTCTACTGGGGGGACAATACGTGAAAGGCAACAACATCGGAGATCCATAATAAAAGCAAAGAAAGGTGGGCAGTTGACACATGCAGTAAAATAATATATTCTATATTAACTATAGCATGAATAACACTTGCGTCCATAATAAAATCAAAGAAAGGTGGGCAGTTGACACATGCAGTAAAATAATATATTCTATATTAGCTATTGCATGAATAACACTTGCGCTACCTCCCAATTTAGGTAATTGTTTGGCTGAATCGGAAAATGCTACAGTCTCCAGTCAGAAGATTACAGGTAGCATCTAAGAAATGTATATTAAAGTCTATACATAAGATGTGTTCTTGTAGTTTTTTTATTTCTATTCACAAGATGTGTTCGTACACATACCCAAGAAAGATGGATTATTATGGATGATCTACAGCAAGATCTATGTTAAATATATATGTAAGCCCCATTTATTCCATATGATTAAATGATGAGAACATTGTTAATCTTGCCTGCCACACACATATGAATACTAAATTTGCTTGAGCATGCAGGTAGTAAAATAAAATGATTTCACACATGAAATTATTTACTTGCTCTCTAATTAGTAAATTAAAATGAGCATACATAGGTTCTAGGATTGCCTCTTAAATAATCTCAGCCTTCCTAATTAACGGTTTTTTGTTTACAAAAATGATTTCACACATGAAATTATTTACTTGCTCTCTAATTAGTAAATTAAAATGAGCATACATAGGTTCTAGGATTGCCTCTTAAATAATTTCAGCCTTCCTAATTAACGGTTTTTTGTTTACAGTAGCTGTTTCGGACGACACTTCTTACTACGGGCCTCCTGCCCACGTGTGTCAATATTGTGGTGCCCAATTTTGGTATCAAGAGCGTGTGAAGAGGTCTTATTCAAGTAAAGGAGGCCATATTCGCTTTCATCTTTGTTGCAGGGGTGGTAAGGTTTGTTTACCATATTTGGAACCTCCTCCACCTTTTTTGGCTAAATTGCTAGATCCAAATGGTGATATTTTATCCAAATACTTCCTTAAATCTATTAGATCATACAATTCTATGTTTGCTTTCACGTCAATGGGTGCTAAAATTGACTATGGTATAAACAAAGGTCCAGGGCCGTACGTGTTCAAAATTAATGGCCAGGTTCATCATCGAATTGGATCTTTACTTCCCGAAGAGGGTGAGTCTCCAGGGTATGCACAACTTTACATTGTTGATACTGAGAATGAGGTCCACAACCGTATATCAATATTTGATAGAGATAGGGATTGCGATGACGACAACAGAGTCGATAAAAAGATTGTTGAAGGCTTAATAAGCATGTTTGACAAATCAAATGAATTAGTAAAATCATTCAGGGCTGCTAGGGACTTTCTGCAGCAAGGACATAGCCAACCTTTGCGTCTTAGGCTATTGCATGATCGCTCTAGAGCTGCGCCACAGTATAGTGCACCGACTGGATCAGAGATAGCTGCTCTAGTGGTGGGTGATTTCTCAGAAAAAAAAGAAGAGTCATGATGTAATAATTCAAGAGAGAGGTGGTGGGTTACGAAGAATTAGTAACCTTCATGCCAATTATATGGCTTTGCAATATCCTATTCTTTTCCCTTATGGTGAGCAAGGGTTTAAACTAAAAATTAAATACAATCGATCCGGGGACTTGTCAGTCGGAACAAGGGACGAAGTTACGATGCTTGAATATTATGCTTTCCGGCTGCAACAACGCAAATGTGAGGCAATAACATTGATATCTGGCGATCGGCTGTTCCAGCAGTACATAGTTGACGCTTTTGCATCGGTAGAGGAAAACAGACTTAGGTTTGTCATAAAAAACAATAAGAATTTAAGGTCAGAGATTTACAAGGGGATTCAAGATGCACTGCACAAGGGTGATGTTGACGGGAATAATGTTGGTAAGACCGTTATTTTACCTGCTAGCTTTATAGGAAGTAAAAGATACATGGTACAAAATTACCAAGATGCAATGGCAATTTGTAGGTTTTATGGGCCACCGGACCTTTTCATTACTTTTACTTGCAATCCTAAGTGGCAGGAAATAGCTGACGCTCTTGCTTTTATTCCAGGGCAAAAACCAGAAGCTCAACCTGATATAGTAAGTAGAGTTTTCAAACTCAAGGTGGAGGAACTTGTTTCTGTGTTGAAGAAGGGTACTTATTTTGGGAAAGCATGAACATGTATGATTATTATTAGTGGTTTATGAAATATTGTTTTAGTTGAAAAGATATATAATGTAAATCCACATTATTATGCAGCTTTATGAACATTTGCTACATATTAATTCGATAAACATAAATGTTACCTGTGGAGGCCATAGGCCCCGGGTACCTCATCACAAACATATGGGCCACTCGGATAGAGGATGGGCCGAGTCTTGTAGTTAGAGATATAATAGCACCCAGTAGGCTTTGCCTTGTATAATAAGGAATATATAGTCTTAGCCGGGTAAGATCTATCTCTAAGAAGAAAATCCCTTGGCCGTATCCGGCTGGGATTCCTATCCTGTACCCCGGCCCCCCAGTATATAAGGGGAGGCAGGGCGCCCCTTGAGGGCAGAGAACAACATAGAAGATCATTGATCGACATAACCCCTCAGAGGAATAATACCACAACTGGACGTAGGGTATTACCTCACATCGAGGGCCTGAACTAGTATAAAATCTTTTTGTGTTCCTCTGCAATCCACCGAGTTTTCCCTTGCCGAGTAGCCATATAGTTCTATTGCCGGTGTAAAACATCGACAGTTGGCGTGCCAGGTAAGGGCTCCGGTGAGTTTCACATCTACAAGCTCGATGGATCCAGCAACCAGAATCGACGGCGACAATTCTCCCTGGAGACATAATTTCTTTTGGAAGCCTCGATTTCATTGCCGACCAGATCCAATCCAACCAGTCGAGGACCCAGCCGACATTACGCCAGTCGGCCCACAGGATGCCGCAATCTCTTTCAACGATCTACTGCGGCAGTCCTTCACTTCGCCGAGCATCGGGACAACTCTCTCCTTCGGTGTCCGACTTGCGCTAGGCCTTTAGCCAGCCTGGGTTGGGCTAAGAACGGGAGAGATCGTCAACTTCCCACACGGATTCGGTAACGCTGTGGATCTACATCCCGCGCAGCAGACCCGATCTCCTGCGATTCAGTTTGGACACAGCCAAGCGCCGTTTCAGATTGGATCTAGAGAGGTTGGAGTTGTTCTTACTCCGATAAACTACTCGGAGTCCGACTCCAAGTTGGATAACGGTTTGAACGCTAGTTTGGACTCCAGTCTAGCGAGTTTCCTCCTCCCTCATGAGATCTTCATGGCTTCAACACCACCACCTGAGGTGCGCCGACTACAAGAGGAGCAACAGGAGGAGACGCGCTGACTGCGACAACAGGAGGAGGCTGACCGCGAGGCTCGCAATGATGGGCTACACAAGGCTGGGCGAGCAGCTCAGCAGCAGATTCTCCAGACTAAAGTCGGCGATCATGACGTCTTCGTCACGCCACAACAGAATGTCGTGGCCGCTGCAACCTTGCTGGACACGCTCTAGCTCGGGCCTGATCACCAGGCCACCCCAACTATCGCCAAGATCAAGGCGATGATTACGGCTGCTGCCTGCCAACAACAACAACAGCAGTCGGGTGATACCATAGTACCGACTAACCGGTCGGGATCTCCAGCGGCGGGTTCATCTACATCAACACAGCGCCGGGCGACCGGCTCAAGTCGGCCACGCGAGGAGTCTAGGCAAACGTCACTCGGTAATACCAACAATGACAACCGGCGGTGTCACCAGTATAACCGCCGGCCCATCCAAGATCTCCGAGAACGCCTACAACCTGACCTCCGCCACACCATCAACGCCCGGCGCCACGAACGACACGAAGACGAGCGCCACTGACTGGAGGACGAAAACGAGCGCTGCGGTCTCCATCACGAGCGGTTTAACCGCCGTGGTCGAAGCCCGAGCCCTCACGAAGACGAAGGCATTCCAGCTTTCACCCGGGAGCTATAGGATGTCGACTGGCCGACTGGCTTTAAGCCCACAGAAATTGAAAAGTATGACGGCAAAACAAATCCCAAGTCCTGGCTCACCGTATATACCCTAGCAGTTCGAGCTGCTGGGGGCGACCACAAAGCCATGGCTTACTACCTCCTAGTCGCGCTAGCCGACTCGGCGAGGACATGGTTGACAGGGCTCCCAAGGCGGTCGATCGGTTCCTGGGGAGAACTCAGGGAGCGGTTCATCGCCAATTTTCAGGGAACCTACGAGAGGCCATCTTTTGAGCACAATTTGTATCAACTACACCAGAAGAAGAATGAGTCTCTACGTGATTTTATCAAGAGATTCTCCGAGAAGCGCAACAAGATCCCCATGATCAGAGACGGGGCTGTCATTGCTGCCTTCCGCAAGGGAGTAAAGGACGCCCCGTTTATCGTGAAATTCACTCGGAAGCCACCATCATCTGTCCGGGCTCTTTTCGACATGGCAAACAAGTACGCTCGACTCGACTGAAGCGGTCGCAGAGGCCCTTGACGAGAAGAAGGAGTCCCGACAGAAAGAACAAAAGGTGAACGCTGACGAGCCATCTCAAAACAAGACCGGCGGCCGCAAGCGGAAGTCAGACAACGAGATGGGCAACATGGAGCGTACTTGGTCGCGGCCCTAGCGGAATAACGACTACCAGAAAGTCATGAGTGGGCTATGCCCCTTCCACCCCAAGGGCAAGCACGCGGTCAAAGACTGCTACATGCTTAAGAAGTTTGCCTCCGAGCAGGCTTCATCGTCTGGCGCTGACAAGGACAAGGACAAGCTAGACTCAGGTCCTGCCGACGATTTTCAAGATCCTCAGGCCGAGCTCAATCACATCTTCGGAGGGCCGCTCGCGTATGAGTCCAAGCGAAAACAGAAGCTATCTGCACGCGACGTCAACACGGTCTCTATGGCGGACACCCCCCAGTACCTGCGCTGGTCAGAGATGGCCATTACATTCAATCGCGCAGATCACCCAGATCGGGTCTCGCACCCAGGACGCTATCCACTCGTCCTGGACCCGGTCGTCAAGAATATCAAGTTGAAGAAGGTGCTCATAGACGGAGGCAGCGCACTCAACATCCTATTTGCCAAGACCCTGGATGAGATGAAGATTCCTTGTTCAGATCTGTGGCCGAGTACGGCGCCCTTCCACGGGAATAATTCCGGCCTCTCTTCAACACCACTCGGGCAGATTACCTTGCCGGCAACCTTCGGCACGTGGGATAACTTCCGCACAAAAAACATCTGCTTCGAGGTCACCGACTTCGAGACTGCGTACCACGCCATACTTGGACGACCGGCACTCGCCAGATTCATGGCGGTACCTCACTATATATATATGGTGCTCAAGATGCCAGGGCCAGCAGGAGTCCTCTCCCTACGCAACGATGTCAAGCAAGCCTTCACCTGCGACAAGGAGAGTAGCGAATTGGCTCAATCACAAGAGGCGGCAGTCGGGTGTGACAACATCCGGCAAGCCGTCACAGCAGAAGTCGAGCAAGATCCAGTTCCGGCCAAGAAAGCAGCGAAGTCGGGAATTTCAGCGGACTCTTGACACAAAGAAGATCCCCCTGAACCCTTCCGACCCCTCCAAGACTGCCCTAGTCGGGACCTGACTCGACCCCAAATAGGAAGACGCGCTCGTCACCTTCCTCCAAGCCAACAAGGATATCTTCGCGTGGAAACCGTCCGACATGCCGGGCGTACCAAGGGAGGTGATCGAGCACGCCCTAAACGTGAAGACAGACGCCAAGCCAGTCGAACAACGGCTGTGCCGCTTCGCTCAAGACCGAAAGGATGCTATCCGGGAGGAGATTACAAAGCTTCTCGCTGCTGGGTTCATCAAAGAGGTCTGTCACCCGGATTGGCTGGCAAACCCAGTTCTGGTCCGGAAGAAAAACGGTAAATGGCGCATGTGCGTCGACTACACCGATCTCAACAAGGCGTGCCCCAAGGACCCGTTTGGTTTACCAAGAATAGACCAGGTGGTGGACTCAGCTGCAGGGTGCGACCTTCTCAGCTTTCTCGACTGTTACTCGGGATACCACCAAATCAGCTTGAAAGAGGAGGACTGTCTCAAGACATCTTTTATCACGCCGTTTGGAGCGTACTGCTACATCACCATGCCGTTCGGTTTGAAAAACGCTGGAGCAACGTATCAACGGGCAATTCAGCGGTGTCTACACACTCAGATCGAGCGCAACGTGGAAGCCTATGTCGACGACGTGGTGATCAAGACTAAGTCCAACGAAGACCTCATCACTGACCTAGAAGAAACCTTCCTCAATCTTCGAAGATTCAAGATGAAGTTGAACCCGGAAAAATGCGCCTTCGGTGTGCCATCCGGCAAGCTACTTGGCTTCATCGTCTCGCATCATGGCATCGAGGCCAACCTTGAGAAAGTCAACGCAATAATGAACATGGCTCCCCCGACTAACCAGAAGGACGTCTAGAAGCTAACAGGCTGCATGGCGGCACTCAGCCGGTTTATTTCCCGACTGGGCGAACGGGGTTTGCCCTTTTTCAAATTGTTGAAGAAAGCTGATGACTTCCAGTGGACTCCCGAAGCCCAGCAAGCCTTCGAAGACTTCAAGAAATTTCTCACATCACCCCCCGTGTTGGCGTCACCCATGCCCCGAGAACCGCTAATGCTATATCTGGCGGCAACTACTCAGGTAGTCAGCACGGTGCTGGTGGTCGAGCGATCCGAACCGGGTCACATCCAAAAAATACAACGGCCAGTTTACTTTGTCAGCGAGGTCCTTGCCGACTCAAAATTGAGATATCCGCAGGTCCAAAAGCTACTTTACGGCCTACTCATCACTGTCCGGAAGCTGGTGCATTATTTTCAAGCACATCAAGTCACGGTGGTCACATCGTTTCCACTCGGGGACGTCCTACACAACCGCGAGGCCACCGGCCGAATCGCTAAATGGGCGCTCGAGTTGATGGCGTTCGACATCACCTTTCAACCACGGATAGCAATCAAATCACAAGCTCTAGGCGACTTCGTGGCTGAGTGGACAAAAGTTCACCTACCTACATCAACAGAAAAGCTAGAGTACTGGACAATGTACTTCGACGGTTCTCTACGGATCGGCGGCGCCGGGGCTGGCGTCGTACTGACGTCGCCCACCGACGAAAAACTCAAGTATGTTTTACAGATCCACTTCCCGGCTTCGCACAACGTCGCCGAGTACGAGGCACTTATCCACAGGCTCCGCATTGCTATATCACTGGGCATTCGCCGACTGGTTGTGCGCGGGGACTCTCAACTCGTGGTGAACCAAGTCATGAAGGACTAGACATGTCTCGATGACACCATGGCGGCATACTGTCAGGAGGTCCGCAAGCTGGAAAACAAGTTCGACGGGCTGGAGATAACACATGTCCTACGACAATACAATGATGCTGCAGACGAACTAGCAAACATGGGATCCAACCGAGAAGCAGTCCTGACTGGAATCTTTGTCGAGTAACTTATGGAGCCATCAGTCAAGAAGAAACCGACGCCGGAGCAGTCGGGAGGCGAACCTACCCCCGCTACAGATGAGGTGCTGCACATATGTTAAGACTGGCGGATTCCTGTTCTCAAATTCCTTCTGGACGATGAACTCCCAGACGACCGCAGTCAGGCCGAGCAAGTCAAACGTCGAAGCAAGAGCTTCTTGCTAGTCAGAGAAGACCTGTATCGAAGAAGCGCATCCGGTGTCCTCATGTGCTGTGTCACCACTGAGGAGGGCAAGCAGATTCTACAGTCAATTGACTCGGGCATATGTGGCAACCACGCCGCATCTAGGATGCTAGTCGGAAAGGCTTACCGGCAGGGATTCTTCTGGCCAACAGCAGTAACAGACGCCAAGGACATCGTTCGCACATGCGAAGGCTGCCAGTTCTATGCACGACAAACCAATCTCCCAGCCCAAGAACTCCAAACAATCCCTATCTTCTGGCCATTCGCAGTATGGGGGCTTGACATGGTCGGGCCTTTCAAGAAAGCGCCAGAAGGGTTCACATATCTATTCGTCGCAGTTGACAAGTTCACCAAGTGGATTGAGGCCAGACCCGTTGCAACACTAACAGCGGCGCGTGCAAAGGACTTCATCATGAGTATACTATACCGATTCGGGGTCCCTAACCGCATCATTACCGACAACGGTACTCAGTTCACGGGCGGCGTATTCCAAGACTTCTGTGTAGATTTCAGCATCAAGATCTGCTACGCATCTGTGGCACACCCATGGAGCAACGGACAGGTCGAACGAGCCAATGGTATGGTCTTACAAGGTATCAAGGCCAGGATATTCAACCGACTATAACCATATGCGGGCTGGTGGGTACAAGAACTCCCATCTGTTCTCTAGTCTCTCAGAACCACGGTTAGTCGGGCAACAGGGCAATCCCCTTTCTTCCTGGTCTACGGTACCGAGGCCATGCTACCTACCGAGTTACAGTTCGGCTCTCCGTGAGTTCGGGGTTACTCAGAAGACATTTCCAATAATACCTGATTGATCAAATTAGATCAGTTGGAAGAAGCAAGGGACATCGCAACAATCCAGTCGGCAAGGTATCTACAAAGCCTGCATCGCTACCACAATCGCAACGTCCGTTGCCGCGCCTTTTTTGTCGGGGATCTTATCTTGAGGAAAATACAAACCACCAAAGACAGGCACAAAGTATCCCTAATTTGGGAAGGGCCGTTCATTATAGCCGAGGTCACGCGGCCAGGCGCCTACCGACTGAAGACAGAAGACGGTGCCCTTATCAGTAACTCATGGAATATAGAATAGCTACGTCCTTTCTATACCTGAGTTTTACTTTTTTTCCATGTGTACAGTTCTTTCTCGACTCACTACGCTGCTTGTCCCAACTGAGTAGTGAGTCGGGGGCTGCATGTATCATATGTGCTTTGTCAATAATATACAAGCCTGCGTTACTTAAGTTATGAAGTTTTATTATGACTCTATTATGTTTGCCCGAGTACAGCTTTCTGGTGAACGATTTTTACTAAGTTCCTATAAACTAACTCGGCGTAGACCATATAGTCGGGTAAAACTAATAACAACCGAGTAACAACTTAAGGCTTGGCGGCATTGCACATATATTTACACATGTACTCACAAAAGTTTCTGCATACCGACTACATGATATATTGCTCTTACAGACCCAGGTCTTGGGTGATTATCTCTGCAGTTGGCCTTGCCCCGGCTATCAGCTCCAAAGCCTCCTCAGGCGTCGTCTCCTTGGCAAACCCCTCCCCGATGGCTTCAATGTCTGCCCTTGGGTAGATGGATTTGGTCATCGCCAGGGTCTGGGCCACGCCGGCAACAACACGCTCATCCGAGTACCTCTTCAGGGCACTCGGTGCATCTTCAAGGCGCGCCTCTACCTGGGGGATCCTAGTGCAGCTGGTTCCCACGGGGCAAGGATCTATAAGGTCAAGGAGCCCTTTCACCGACTCGACGAGGGTCTCCCGTGACCACTGGACAAGTCTTATCTCCTCTCTGTAAGCCTCAAATTGGGCCTAGGAATTGACTCTTGCAGCTGCCCGGGTTCATTGACGAGTAAACTCGCTAGGCAAAAGGTAGACGGAGCAATAAATGGATTGGTTAAAGTCACTGTCAGGGTGGAGGCTTACTTTTATAGTCGGCCTCCCACTTGGCTGCGGCCTTCTCCAGTTCGTCTTTTTCATCTTCGAGCTTGGCGGCGGCCTTCTTCAGATCGGCCTTTTCTTGCTCGAGCTCGGCATTGGCCTTTGTCAGATTGGCCTCGCTTCTTTCAAGCTCGGCCCTGGCTCTCTCGGCCTCCTCCAGCCGAACTTTTTCCTCTGTTCGGGCCTCTAACTCAGCTTCGAGGGCTGCGCATCAAAGCAGTCAAGTACTCAGCATGGCAGTCAGGACGCAACTGGGCAGTCGGGAGACAACATAGCTGGAGGAATTACAACAAGGGCTTGGTCAAGAAGGTTTATGCGGGGAACTTACCTCTGATCTTCTTGGCTTGGTCCCACTTTTCGGTCCTGAGCTGAGCAATGGCATCCCTCAGCCAAGTCTCTCACCCCTCCAACGTGACCTTCAGCTCCCGAAGTTGGTCCAATTCTTAGAGGTGAGGGGCGACCTTGGTCAGGACCTCGTTCATTTTCTCGGCACGATCGACGAGTTTCTGAGAAAAGCAAGTCGGAGCAAAGTTAGTTGTCAGGACGCTACACAAGGAAGATGTGGGCACCCGGCTTTCTGCACTATAAGAGGTAATTAGTACGACAACGCGAAATATCTAGTTGGATGGGATCTCGAATAAAAACCAAATAAGTGCAATAACCATCCAATCTCATCGCAGCCTTGTCATACAAACCACCAATTATAATGCAAAATAATCGAACGCCAGACTAAGAACATGAGAGATATTTGGAATTATAGTTACACTAGTCCACACGGCGAGATATGCCCGTCAAACCACACGAAGGCGGCGACCAAACACGATACATATATCTGAGGACATGGTCTACGGTTGAACTATCCTCCATGTATCTCAACTGTTCTAAGTCTATACTCATGCAGACTAGCCCCAGGAAAATTGCTAGTCCACACTTTCATCTCTAGCAATGGTATATAATAAATGGTTATACATATAGATAAACTAAATTTACTACATCAGAGTTACATAGGTCAAATGACCAAATAGTATGATTCAGTGGAAGCTTGTCTACCCATACCACAGGCAATCCGACTAGGGGTACACCCCTTAAAGAATCAATCCTGAAGAAGCAATGAATTCCCGTAGCACTCAACCTACAGCAAACAATTATAACCATACAAGCAAGAGTTAGTACATTACCGAAATAATGTACTGGCAAGGACAATCTTATATCGCTATATGCGAGCTCTAAAATCAAGGAGATAGCTATTTGTGGGTTCAGTTTTCATAAAGCTAATTTTAGTTTACAATCATTTGCAACGGTATTTAATAAAACAGTAGAAACATGTTTGATAAGTAAGGAAGCGATCAACATAATAATTTTCCGCTTGCTGCCTTCCTCGGCAACAAGCCACCATAAGCATTATGATAAGCATAATAATTCTCAAAAGTCACCAATCCTCATCCCAATTTCATAAACACATTTAAAAGCATAAGTCTATACTCAATGGACATAACCATGCCGCTCATAATCGTGAGCATGGCTAACCGATTAGTTTTGACTCTGCAGAGTTTGTACATCGTTACCCACATGATGTGATAGAAGCCAAATGGCTACACTCTAGTTTGTCCGGTACCCGTCAGTACCACCACACTCTACACATTGAATGCGGTCTAGAGGTCACAACACAACTTTTACATTACCTAACATTTAGCCTTGCACCAGCACGAGGTGTGTTACTCCACATCGGGGTGCAAACCCGATGCCGTGGGTGGCGTGCCCATGCCTTAAACTCAGCGCCGTGGAGATCAGCCTACCCGGCTCCCCACGAGGCACACAACGTTGTATTGGACACGCTTAGACGCCTACGCCATGAGGTGATCACAGTCCCTCATGGTTCACATAGGTAGCTCCTCTGAACAGCCCTACAGTACAGTCATAGGCACTGCCCATACTACTCAGCCTACCAAAATGCAAGGCTAAATATTAAGTAACTTAATCCACTATGGCTATCCCATACTAGCACATGTGGTTGTACTGTTTAACATGAGAATGACACTGAGTTCGGTCCTTAATCGACCCAGGCAAACACTCCCCCTATCGGTGTGCAACTACTCCATATGCACACAACTTGCCGCCCAAGTCTAAAATCAGGTTTTTCATCATTTTAGTTCACAAATAACCAGAGGCTTCATCTCTATCCAGAAGTCATAAAATTCCCATTTTCAAAGGTATATAGTGATCACTGTAATATTCAGCACGTTACTAAGCATGGCTAAGTATAAGAAAGTGTATTAACTTAATATGGACCCCCATGAGTATAAGCCAAGTACTTTAATCAAGCCTAAGGTTACAAACAGCAAGGAACACAAGGTTCTAAAGTGGATCATGCAACTAATAGGTTATAACTACCATTTACCATAATTCAAATACCGTTATTCACAAATACACATGTAATTTTACAACCAACACATTTCATTCCCCAAAACATAGGATTCAATTTGTTCAAGGAGGAGGGGAGAATACTTGCCTTACTCTCGAGTACTCGGACTCCAACTATTTCACTCCTTCACCGATATCGAATTCGTTCTCTAGAAAGAAAATAACGTACGATCGAATAAATAGCAAATAATGCAGAAAATATGAAATGCTCTAATATGCATGATATTTATGCCTTAGGTTTCTACTGGTCTAAAGTGAATTTAGGTGAAGGAATTTCTATTTTATCACGTTCTGTTTGAGAGTTATGAATTTTACGAGTTCTATACGAAAATACGTTAGAATACGGCATAAGGTCAACGTTGAAGTTATTCTGATATGTGTGAAATTTATACAGTGGCTAGGTACTGGTTTTAGATGAATTGTGGTGAAGAAGTTTCCATTTTATCGACTTCTTTTTAAGAGATATTAATTTTTTCCAAGTTCTAGACGTGTATACGTACTTATACATGTATTTTAGTATGCATGGGTTTTAGGGCTAGGTATTTATGAAATTTAACCTTTTGATATCTGAGAGGAATGTGGTGTGGACTTATTGTCATTTGGGTGTATTTTACTTAGAGTAAAAATGGAGTTTATATGATTTTTAGAAATCATTTTACCTTTTTTTACTCTATACAAAACATTTATCCTTTGTATAAATCCTAAAGATAGTTCTCATACTAATTTAGCAAGTCTCCAGCTTTCCCAAAATAAATAGCAAAATATTTCGAAGTTATCAGAAGTGGTTTCATATTATTTGGAGTTGATATGAATTTCTTATGCATTTTAGATGTCAATACGCATTACGTATTCTAATTTATGTATTTGCCTATTACAAGTTTCATATGAGTGTCTTTTATGTAAATGAATTTTAGTTTTAGTTCACTTCAGAAAAGGCCAATATTTTATGAATTTACTAAACCTTGATTTAAGGTAAAGATGAAATAACTAAATTTGCATATGAGTTATGTATTGTATTCTTTATATTATTTTTGAGACATTTTAGGTACTGGTTCTTCCAAATTTCAAGCAACCAAAATAAAGTTCATAATTTTGTGATTCCAACAAATTTTGTTTCGTCCAATTTGGAGTTGAAATGATTTAGTTATAAATTTCTGAAGTTTGCATATTTTTCTGTTGGAAAAATATTTCAGTTTAACAATTTTCTAATTCTTTCTTCTTTTCTTATTTCTCTTCCAACCTGGGCCCATCTGTCAGCGGAACCAAAACAGAGGAGGCGCAGGCTGGTTGGGGCGCCGGTTCTGTTCGCCAGCGTCGACGGCGAACGGCGGCGTGGCTGGCGTCGCGGCCGACAGAGAAAAGGTAGAGGAGATCCAGATGAGGCTATGGGTGGTGGTGGCGCGTGCTGTGGTGGCCGGAATAGGTGGCTGCGACGGTGCGAGCGGCGGGCAAGCTCAGGGTGGCGAGGCCGACTAGGCTACGGTCGGTTTTTTTTGGCCAAACCAATGCATGCATAAGGTATTAGGGGACTCCAGGAAGCTTACCCAGCAACATGCCGAGGCTGGGAGCTCCGGTGGGGTGGTGGCGATGGAGAAACGGCATGGCGGCGATGGAAAATCCACGGGTTCACGGCGGCGGATTGCTCCGGTTGAACTGCGGCCAAGGGAAGATGTCTATAACGTTAGGGACCTCCTAGGGATGGTGAGAGAGCAAGGAATTGAAGAGCAGCTCACCGGAGAAGACAAATTTCACGGCGGCGGCTCGGATTGGGGTTGGGAAAGATGGGTGCTGATCTCGAGCTTCACAGCACTCCGGCTTGATTCCTTTGATCAGCGAACTCCTGGAGGCGAGGCGACCTTGTTGGCACGGTGGTTCGGGCTGGGATCACCGGAGTTTGTCGGGATGGCGGCGACGTCACGGCGGCGCTCTCTGGACAGAGGCAGAGCACGGCAGCGACTTCGGCCGGCGAATCCTAGGGCGAGGCAATACAAAAATGGATCTGTTAGGGGATGGTGATGACGTTCCTGCGGTCGAGAACGAGCAAGGCTCACCGGGGTTGAGTTGGTTTGGATCGAACGGTTGCCGGCGTCGGGGAATATGAAGCTGTGGCCGGCTTTTCCGAGGTGGAAGTCTGTGGTTTCTCTGGAGAACACGATGTGGTCGAGGAGGAGATGTCCATGGCGGATTTTCACTGCAAATGGGGAAGCTTGACGTGGAGCAGGTCGGCCGTGGTGGCTCTGGGCAGTGTCGACGCGTGGAGGCTACCATGGCGTGTTCCTGGGCGTGGTGCTGAGCTTAAGCGGTGTCTCTGGCTGGCTGGTGGGTCCAGGAGTCTGTGAGTCCCACATGGCAGTGAAGAATGAGAGAGGAGTCATCTAGAAGCTAAGTCTTGCTAGCTGTCAAGCATGCAGTCTTTACTCAGGTGTTTTACTAAGTTACAAAGGGGTATAAATCTGGGAAAAATTACTGTGGGCAGTAGGTGGTATTGGCTAGCTCTGTGCCAATTTTCAGAGTCATGTAGCTTGTAGATTTTTCCTGATAAATTTTCAAATTTCGGCCAAAATTCAGTCTTCCCTGTATTCTAACCTGGGTCAGTGAGCTTGGGCCTATTATTTTATGTGCAAGCTTTGTGAAGATTGTACTGAAATTTTTACTGTAATTGGTTCACAGTCTGATCCAGGTTCTGGTAAAATTTGGTGAGAAGTTGTTTGATGGATTAATTCTGGCAAGAATGTCAGGCAGGCTGTCTGCAGGTGAAGGTTTTTCTGTATTGCTGAATTAAGAGTATTTATTTGAGACACTTATTGAATTGACAACATCTGGTAAAAATTACTGGAGATAGAGAAGAATGTGATTAACTTTCTAACCAAAATTTGTTGCTAGAAGTGATCTGGTTCATTTTTGGTGAATTTGCAAAGTAGGGTTGTCGATCCAGTTTTTCTGCAGTTTCATTTATTTCTCCAGTGCCTTGCTCTTATCATTTTATGTGTTTTCTTTGGGAGATAAATTAAACAAAAATTTCTGGTTGTGAGGTACATCTTGGTACACATTTTGGTAAAAGGGCACTGCCTGATTAGTTATGATTTTTATTTGGTGAAAATAAGAACTAAGCAATTTATTTTGGCTAGTCTTCTAGTTTTGCTAATTTGGAAGATTTTATTGAAGTATTTATTGGAGTGATGAAATCATGTAAAATTTACAGTGGATTAATTATGTGTGATAGTGTTTACAGGAATTTTTCCATGCTTTTATGTTTGACCGATCATTTTTAGAAATTCCTTAGGCTATACAAATGCATATGCATCCTATTATGGAAATGCACTTTAAGATAAAAAACAATTCAAAAGAAAGCCTGCACATGAAATGGTAATTACTTTATTTACCTCCATATTTTTATGTCAAATTTTTATCTATTCATATTTAGTCATATTACCTTTTATTATTTATATTGTGACTTATGGTAAGCCTATAAATAAATTAAAGATTTTAACTATAAAAGTTTTAGCGTTTCCTTTTCTAAGAAATTTACCTCAGTAGTTTACCTCTGATTATTGCTCCCTGGTTTGGAAATTATAGAGTTTTACTCTCGAGGTCTTTTTGTTAATTTGTTTTTGGTTAGAATTTCGAAAGTCAAAATTCTGGTATGTTACAGAAGACTATCAAATCCCCAGCACGACGAAGATGACACCTGAATCCCCTAGGAGGCGGTGATCGTGGCCTGGAGCAAGCCCTCTAGCTCCTTTTTCGCCGCGGTCTCGTCGTGTTTGTACCTTTTCACGGTTCCATCGGGCGCCGTCCAGCAGAATGTCCTGGCGAAGTTACGCGGTGACGCTTCAATCCTGGGGAGGTTTGGCACTTCAGGCGGCGGCGACGACGATGACGACAACAACGACCATGATGGCGATGGAGTCCTGGCCCCCGCCTCGGCGGCCCCTGCGGCTTCAGTAGCTGGCTCGGGGGCTGACTCGGGTGCTCCGGCAAGGGCTTCAACAACAGGCGTTGGCCCAGGGGCTAGGTCGGCAGATTCGGCAACCGCCCCTTGGTCGAACGGCGCCGGCGGCCCTGCAGTCGGGACCATCTCGGTCTCCACGACTAGGATGGCCTCTGGCTCGGCAGGTATGCTCGCGGGCGCCGGCTCGGCTGGGGCAGGCTCAACGATCAGAGTGGCCGATGCAGTCTCCTTAAGATCGATATCGACGCGTTTCCTGCATAACTAGTCGGGCATCAAGACACTGCTACAACGGACAAGAATTCCAGAAGATCCAAAACAGCTCACCTCTTGGAGAACTTAAGTTTCCCACCGGGTGATCCAGGCCCCGGCAGCGCGCTGCGACCGGCTGCCGAGCCAGTCAGCGTGGCAGTCGGTGGTGGCGTTCTCTCCTGAGTCGGCCTGATTTGCGGCATGGTTGGCTCAGATGCTTGGGTACTCGGCGGCGCTTGCCCTGACTGCGTGCTCGGTGGCACCCTCGACGAGCTTGACCGTGTTGAGCTTGGCTGCGCTGGTCCCAGTCTGGGAGTTGATTGCTTGGGTGCTGCGCCGGCTGTGTCCCTTATCCTCAGGCTTCCTACCGCGGCACTCGGCGTCACGGCCTTCTTGCCCCGATAAGTAACTGGTCTTTTCCCCGCTCTCTTGGAGTTGGGTTGGGCGGCAGAAGGACTCCTCGGCCTCTTCTTCGACTTGGAGGCCGACAACAGGCGGGAGTCATCATCAAACTCCTCGCACCACTACAGATGATTCAACAAAGTACATCACACAATGCTAGGCAATCATAGATACAAGTCCACAGACATTCATTATAGAAGAAAGATGAGGGTTACCTGGGGACGGGGCCGATTGTGGCTATAAGACGCGATGCAGCGTTTCTCATCTTCGGTCTCGACCACCCCACTGGAGAAATAACCGAACAAGGTTTCGGTCACTTTCTGCTCGTTGGCCGATTCGTGGCTGACCCGGTCGGGGTCATATTTTCCAAGGTAATCCCAGCCAAACGCGCCTCTCAGCATCAGTGGCTGGATGCGCCAAGTCAGAAAATGCCTGGCCACCCAAGGTTCGGTCAAGCCGGCTTTCTTGAAGCTATCCAATTTCGCAAGCAATTGATGCACTTGGCCCATCTCCTCAAAGGTTGGATCTGACGACCAATTTGGTGAAACCACTGGTGGCAAGCCGGTGAATGGACGCAAGGAGGGTGTTAGATCTGAACAATAGAACCACTCCTTGTGCCAACATTTCAGGGAAGATTTCAAAGGAAGATCGATGTTTGTTTTCTTCCTCTCGCTCCTCAACTGAAGACCAGCCCTCTCGATCACTTGGATGTTACTCTTGGAGGGCTGGGGTTTAACGTGGAACAAATGCCTGAAGAAGTTGAAGTGGGGTTCCACACCCAGAAAACACTCGCAGAGAGTCACGAATATGGAGATTTGAAGGATCGAGTTGGGATTCAAATTCACCAACTCTAATCCGTAGAAGTCAAGGATGCGGCGGAAGAATGCAGAAGAGGAAAGGAACAAGCCCCGGTCGAAAAAAGAAGCAAATACTACGGTTTCGCCGGATCGAGGATTTGGAACCAACTCACCCTTAGCCGGCCGCCAATGAATCACCTCCTGGCTTTGTAGCTTCAATTGATTCTCCAGCAGCTTCAGCTTCACCGCGCTGCAATCCGAAGTCGGCCAGGCGTTCCCCGACGCACCCGCAGAATCTGAAGCCTTCGACATGGTTGGGGGTGGAGAAGTTTGGGGGAAATGCGATTGTTGGCTTGGAATAGACAAAGAAGATCGGAATCGCCCGAGTTCTAGTGGGGAACAGCGAGCAGTTAGCGAACCCTAGCAAAGCGAAAGGCAAAATTTGGGCGCGGAGGCGGAAGACGAAATGATTGGTTGCTTTGGGGAAGATGAAGGAATCTTTTTCTCTCTCCCTGTCTTTTATAGAGCCTGTGCCGACTAAATGGGCTTGGGCTTACATAGTCGGCACTGGGCCACCAAGATATGAGTTTCTACAGTAGCACGCTCATAATAGGCCGCTCACGGGTTGTGTTAAAATCACAGTGCTGGTGTTACCAACAGGAACCGATGAGGTAAACAGATATGCTTCATGAGAGCCTTATTGCTAAACATATATGTTTGGGTATCTGTTTTATCCACCAGGTCTCGAGGATATATCTTTACAAGGATCACAAGTTGGTCTTCATTAAAAATTGGGGATGCAGGTATCTTTCTCGAGTACACCTGACCACGCAATGGATTTATTTTCATACAGTGGTACTCGGCCTACATGCTTGGCTAACAGTTGCCATGAGCAACATTATTCCAGCTAATATGATGCTGAAGAGTCTAACTTTTGAGTCGGACGCCACTCGGGAAAGACTATAAACCCCCTATTCCAGCTGACATAAAGCTGAAGAGTCTCATATACGAGTGGCATGCTACTCGGCAAGACTATAAATCATATTCCGGTTGACATGATACCGAAGAGTCTCATATATCAGTAGTAATCTACTCAGGAAAGACTACAAGGTTAAAGACTTTTGACTTTATGTTTAATTGTCTTCACAATAAGCACAAAGTCGGGGGCTACACCTAATAGGTGCGCCTATTCTGTGCACACTATTCATACACCAACATGAAGCCCTTTATAGCCTCGTTGCCAGCTGACATGAAGCAGGACTCGGGAAGAAGAAGCACTCGGATAAAGAGTACTCGGGAGCAATGCACTCGGGCAATCTTTACCGTAGAGGACGAGCACTCGGCATTAGCTGTGACTCAACTATGAAGGTCTCAAGGGCTACTGTGGAGGCCATGGGCCCCGGGTACCTCATCACAAGCATATGGGCCACTCGGATAGAGGATGGGCCGAGTCTTGTAGTTAGAGATATAATAGCACTCGGTAGGCTTTGCCTTGTATAATAAGGAATGTACAGTCTTAGCCGGGTAAGATCTATCTCTAAGAAGGAAATCCCTTGGCCGTATCCGGCTGGGATTCCTATCCTGTACCCCGGCCCCCCAGTATATAAGGGGAGGCAGGGCGCCCCTTGAGGGCAGAGAACAACACAGAAGATCATTGATCGACATAACCCCTCAGAGGAATAACACCACAACTGGACGTAGGGTATTACCTCACATCGAGGGTCTGAACCAATATAAAATCTCTTTGCGTTCCTCTGCAATCCACCGAGTTTCCCCTTGCCGAGTAGCCCTATAGTTCTATTGCTGGTGTAAAACATCGACATTACCAAATTAATTAACTGTGTCTAGAGATATATTTTGCACGAAAGATATATGGTATGTGATCGTGTGATTAGTAATTGTCTACTTTCAATTTATGAGAATCTGGTGGTTTGTTAATCTTCGTTTTAGTCAAACAAGAGAAAATATCTGCCCTTTTCTTACTGTTACATACATCCACTATTTGCTGGCCACTCTGCATGTAGCAGGATCCATCTCCATGTGCCCTATCTCTTGTTCTATTTGTTTGCCCTATATGCAATTTCTATATCCTACCTCACTTGTTAGTAGGCATGCATTTAGTTGTATGTCATCTATGCTTTTGACCTATATAATTACACAACAGGATTTAGTAAGTTTAACATGCCACTAATTACAATAATTTTAATTGACATGTTAGGGCCTTTTGAGTGATGTGTGTAACTAAAAATGTAGAACCATGTTATGTTTATTCATCATCATCTTGTATGATTGACAACTAATGTATTATATAAATTTTGTGGTCCTTTGACATCTACAGGATATAGTATATTTATTTTTTATTACCTTACCAGTTTCCTCTATATTTCAGTGCTCTACACAGTGGAGTTCCAGAAGTGTGGTCTACCTCACATCCATATTTTGGTTTGGCTACAAGGTAATACCAAAGACCCACACCCCTCCTATGTTGATTGGATAATATGTGCAGAGATACCCAATAGGTCATGTGATCCTGAGGGTTATAACCTTGTCGATGAGTTTATGGTGCATGGTCCTTGTGGGGATCAAAATAAAAAATGTGCATGCATGAAGGATGGTAAGTGTTCAAAATTTTTTCCAAAAAGCTACCAGGATGACACAATCGTGGGTGAGGATGGTTTTGTGCAGTATAGGCGTCATGCAGAGCAAGTAATTTTGTTGAGCGATATGGGATTAAAACTGACAACAGTTTGGGTTGTGCCATACAATTTGAAATTGTTAAAGCCTTTAAGCTCATATAAATGTCGAGTGGTGTAATAAGACACACCTTATCAAATACTTGTTTAAATATATCACAAAAGGCCCGGATCGTGTTAGAGCTGTAATTGAGAGCTGTGACGCTCATGACTCTACTAGTAATTTACATACTGGAGTTAATAGTAGTGACATTAGTTTAGAAACCATGAGTATGAAAGAACAGCCTAAAGATATTTTGATGGAGTTCGAGAGTATATTGACTGCGTTATTTATCTTCGCATGAGGCTGTTTGGCGTTTTGTTTGAATTTGATATACACTATAGAACAGCATCAGTTGAGAGATTAGCTGTACATCTTCCCTTGATTGAATAACATTGTTTACCCAGCTAAGAGACATTAGTTGATATTGTTAGATGACCCCCGTTCAAGAAAACAACTTTGATCCGAGTGGTTTTTCAGCTAATGAGATATATCCAGATGCCCGAAGCTAACATATATAGAGTTCCCAACAAAGTGGGTTTGGAACAAAAAAGAAGAAATGTTGGCATTCTCGTAAGACAGCCAAAAAAATTGGCCGGGCTATCTACATTAATCCTACTTGTGGTGAGCTCTATTACCTTCGTATGCTTCTGAATGTTGTCAAAAGGGGCTACATCGTATGAGGATTGTGAACTGTTCATGGTGTTTGTACCCATCATTTAAGGATGCATGTCAAGCATTGGTTACTTGGTGATGACAATGAGTGGCGTGGAGGCTCTTAGGGAAGCATCTATGTGGGGTTCAGTAGCTCAGATGCGTCAACTACTCTGTTTGTGATGCACTGTCTTTTTTTTACTGATTTCTATGTTTACTTCACTGATGATAATCCACCGTAAAATTAGAGAATAATACAGTTGCCTTATATATAGTTCTAGATCAACATTTAAAAAGTCATGTTTTGGTGGAGTTTGATAATCTGTTATTTAAAAGTGGTGCTTCCATGAGTGATTATGGCTTACCTAAACCTGATCCTTAATCTTTTAAGCAAAGTAAGAACAGGTTTGTTAGCTGAAGAAACGGCATATGATATTGCAAAGCTTAAAAATGAGCATGACATTAGATCAAGCAACTAAATGAGGAACAGAAGCATATCTATGATACTGTCATTCGATCGGTCTATGGTGGAACAGAGAATGCTTTTTCGTGTATGGTATGGTGGCACTGTTGGAAAAACCTTCTTTGGAATACTATTATTTCACGTCTACGGCCCGAAAAAGCTTTATTGTTCTTGCAGTGGCATCTTCTGGGGTTGCTTCACTCTTGCTCCGGGAGGTGTATCTGCACAACTCCCGATTCAAATCCCTATAGTCATTGACGAGGCATCAGTGTGTGATATCAAGAGAGGGACATTCCTTGCTGATTTAATAGTGCAGTGCACCTTGATAATATAGGATGAAGCCCCAATGACCCATCCGGTATAAGCTTTGAATCGCAAAGACCGCAGTATGCGTGACATTCTTTGTAAATAGATCCTTCAAATTTTAATAAGGTATTTGGCGGAAATACCTATATTGTTTGTGGAGATTTAGGCAAGTATTTACCGGTAGTCGAGGGTGGGGGTAGATTGGAATACAATAAATGCATCAATAACTAATTCATACCTATGGAGTTATATAATGTCCTATCGTTAAAGTAAACATGCGATTGCTCGGGATGGTAGAAGGTGGTTTAACCAGCTAATCAAATAAAAGAATTTAATGACTGGGTGTTGAGTACTGGTGATGGCATTGCAAAAGGTAGTTCACATAGTGATCTGGAGACTCTGATGGATTGAGATACCAGAATGACATCTTAATTCCAAAATTGGACTCTGCTATTGATGATATTTGTTAATCTACTTATCCAAACCTCAACGTATCATATTCCAATCTTGGCTACGCTAAGGGAAAGGGCTATTATTGCTCCAAAGAATGATACTATTGATGAAATCAACAGCCCATGTCTTTCTTTGGTCCCTTGGCCATGAAAAAAAATTACCTTAGCTCAGATACTTTTGGTTGAATCTCTAGGGACATGGTAATATCTGGACCCACTCTACCCAGTTGAGTTCTTAAATTCATTGCAATTTAAAGGCATTCCTCCTCATAGACTTCTCTTGAAGGTTGGTTCACCTGTGATGTTGTTACGTAACTTAAATCAAAGTGCTGGACTTTGCAATGGCACGCGGCTTATAATAACACAGCTAGGTGATCGAGTTTTAGAGGCTGAAATCATTACTGGCTCACATATTGGTCATAAAGTCCTCCTTCGTGCGAATCGCATTGCACGTATCAAGCACTAAATGGCCTTTTGTTCTTAGTAGACGACAATTTCCTGTTCGACTTTGTTATGCAATGACAATTAATAAGAGCCAAGGGCAAACTTTGCAGAAGTTGGTTTGTACTTGCCACGTCCAGTTTTACTCATGGACAACTATATGTGGCTATATCCCGTGTCACTTCTAGAAATGGGCTTAGAGTTTTAATTGACAGTGACATGTATTCCGGCTGTAGCGTTACTCAAAACATTGTTTACAAAGAGGTTCTACAGTCTCTTTAGTATCTCCCTTTCCATGCATGTTTCCAGCTTTTTTTGGCTCCTCTTGGTTTCTCATTAGTTTCCGAATTTGAGCATCCCTTGTTTTTCTTAAGCTTTTCAGTGTTCTCTTTCTACTCATTTGTTAGCTTTTCTTGTGATGTACAGCTTCACCATCATATTAATTAGTTGTAATATATCTAATCAGTTTGTTCGTTCTCGTCATTTCACTTAAAAGCTTCCGATGGAGTACAGTATGCTATCACAAATTAATCCCACTAGGCATAATTGGCGTATAAAGGTCAGAGTATCTAGGTTGTGGCATCTATCTGGAACTTCCAAGGGAAGAGGTTTTAGTGCTATGGAGCTTATTTTGGTGGATGAAGAGGTACAGAACTAATGACTACATTCATTATATATTAATTTATTTTGCATAATATATGTATGACATCCATTTTATTTCCCATGTACGGTATGGATGTCTTAGGGGGCAGGCATTACAGCTTGTGTAGGAGAGAATGAAATACACAAGTTTTCAGAGTCTATAATGGAAGGACATGCCTACTTCTTATGGAATTTCCGTGTTAGTAAACAGACAAGAAAGTTCAATGTTGTGCCTAGCAAATACACTATCTTTTTTACACCATGGACCATTGTTGAAGAAATACCTACAGAGGTATCTGGCAATCTTCCACTCTACATTTTTAATTTTGTGGACTTTGAGGACTTAGAAGAAATAGCAAAGCATCCAAAAGGTTTAATAGGTATACTTCCTTGAATTTTTATAATGTTCTGTTTTTATTGTTCATATAGTACTATTTTTTTAGATGCAACCACATAATTACCATTTTTCCACATAAAATGCAGATGTTATTGGACAACTTACGGTTGTGCACCCACTGGTACAAGGCAACAGTTTGAATGGTCCATCTGTTAGGCGAAATGTGGAATTACGAGACCTGAGGTCTATTTTCTCTCCAATTAATTTTCTTGGCACATTGTGATTTCAAAAAGAATACTGCAGTGTTTCTTATCAATAATCTTACAGTGACCGGCTTTTGGTGATCACTTTATGGGCTGAGCATGCAACTTATTTGAAGATCAGTTCCTTCTTGAAACTATTGGTAAAGATGAACCGGTTGTAATTGTTTTTGCTGGGCTTAATACAAAACTCTTCTTGGGTGAGTTTTAGTTTGTACATACCTTGCGTAGATGACACGTGCTATATATAGCCAAGAACTCTAAGGAAATATATGCCTATTTATAGATATATTTATAAATATGTAGGTGTTCCAAGCTGTCGGAGCAGTGCTGGCACAAAATGGTACATTAACATTGATATTCCAGAGGTTAATGCCTTCCATGCAAGGTACTATGCTTGCTATTCAGTACTTACACTTCCTCTTGTCAGTAGTATATATGAATACAATGTTTTGCCCATAATGTAATTTTTACGTCGATATGTGCTTCCGCAGCCTACAAGGAAGAGGTTGTGAGGTACTTCTCCTACCAAGTGATGGTGATGCCGCACTAGGGAATAATGATGAGGCAAATGCTAATAGGAAGTCTATATCAGAACTTTTATCACTGAATCCTCACGACAACAATGTAAGCATGATTGCTACTAGATAACTTTACTTAATTTTTTGCCATATATTATTTTGAAATTGGTCCTTCGCTGGTTTTAGGATGTACGCTTCACTTGCAACACTTGTATAAAGGAAATTGATGTCTCAAGTGGTTGGTGGTATAAAGGTTGCAGTATTTGTAGGAAGGGTGTAAAGCGGACTCTTCAAGGATTTGAGTGTGTTAACTGTGACACCACAGAACCAATAATCATACCCAGGTATTGCTTTTCTTTAGTTACAGCACCATATACATGGTAACTTATGCTCCTTAAATTTAGCAAGTTTTATTCACTGCACAGCTACAAGTTAAACGTTGTGATCGAGGACAGCACTGGCCGTGCGAAAATATTCATGTTTGGTGGCGTGGTAGAGCAAACTGTACGGCGAACAGCTGCCGATCTAGTCGAAGAAAGTTCGTCCAACCAGATTTTACTGCCTTTGCCCCTTCGTGCTCTTATTGGTCGTAAGTATGTGTTCCAGGTAGTCATAAGTGAGCAAACCTTTCGGACGGGACAATTGTGCTTTCAAGCTAGGAGGGTGTTTAATCCACCCCCTATTGATGGGCAAACAAGATGGTGCTCATGCTACTCCTGGAGAAATCCTGGCAATGTTGTAACTTTTGCTAGAACATCAGGTGCAACAATGTGATCCTACCTCTTCGATGGGGGCATCAGGGAGTAACTCCAACAAAGAATCGACAATTCAGTCATCTGGTGTAACTGAAATCCCCAGTAGATCCTAAAGGCAGCACTACCCACCACCACTTGTTTCTCCCGTGATTGTTTTGGAAAATTCACCACAGAAGGGGAATGAGATTCCTGAAGAACATGGGTACGCGCCATTTTACTATGTCCCAAGCTACATGTAATATTGTTTTAGCCTCACAACAGACTTATCCTATCGCCAAAATATCCTCCTATGCATTTATCATTCTTTAGATCATTTGATAATATTATATATTTGTGCTGTAGAACTCCACTTGGCAAGTGGTTTAGGTCTACTCGCAAGGAACTATTCTCCACAAAGAAAGGGAAGGCAAGGTAACTCGGTTAGTTTATATGGCATGAATAACTAACTATTTTAAATAATAATACAATGATTATAAAATAATAATATAATAATTATGTGTTTCCAATTACAGTGATGATTGAGCTCATGTTTGCTGATCTGCATCGTCAGCCACCTGCAACTTCTTTGATACATCGGCTGGTTATTGTCCACTTGTATTATCAGTGTCTTAATATTACTCTATGTACATATAGGAATAAATGGTGTGCTCTTACTATATTGGACTTAAGAGCTTGTTTGCAGCCCTATATGTTAGGGCCTATTTATATGTTGTTTGGTGATGCATGTATTAGAAAGTTCACCTCATTGATCATGTGTAGATTAATAAAATGTACTATAGTGGTTCATGGCCCTTGGTCGAACAAAAGGTGAACTGGTTTCTTGATGTTAAGTTCTATGTCATGTAATAAAAACACATCTTCAAGTAATGGTTCCTGCACTTCCCTCTTTCACCAAGGTGTTGCTTAAATAGCCCTAATGTTGATTACGTTTTGTATATTGGTTAATTTATTTCAACTGCCTAAAAGAGAGTCTCTCGATTAAGATGTAAAACATAATTAAAGGTGGCATGCGATTATTTTACATTAATATTAATAATATATGTAATTAACATGCCTTTAGTTTGCACAGGAATTTAGCCAAACAATGAGGTAGATACAACGATATTTGAAATCATCAGTTTTAGCTTGGAATTCCATGATAGAGTAATTGCATAGCACCTAAGAAATTTCCTGATCGACACCACGCCTGGCTCCCACTAGTTTCTATTCAGTGCCAGGGCGACATATGCATGTTTTCCTTTCCAAACAGATCAAATATGATTTGCGATAATTATTAAAATACAATTTTTTTTAGAAAACATAATGACTAGGTGCTCCATGTACATTGATAGAACCAAATAAGCACTAACATACGTATGACACCATTCTAATAATGAATAAAGGAGAGCTAGCTTCTGCATGCTGTATTCACTCTGGTTGTCGTTGCCCATTCATGTGGTCCTCCATACTAACATCATTGTGCTTGTCATCATTGGACCAGAAATCATCTGGGAAGAGTTCCAGTGGCCTGTATATTAAGATAAATAATATAATTATACCATTCATGCGAGTAAATGAGCCTAAGTATTTAACATGTGAAAGCATACATTTTATGCACCTCATATAAACATTCCTAAAGAGAAGACTTAACACAATATGTGGCATATATCACAGGTACAGACAATAGAGGTCCTCACATGCTAGCCATGAATAAATAATTAAAGATTTGTCATGTTGTTGAAGTATACTAACAGAAGTAGAAATGCTCTAGGAATACATTTTCTCACTATAAAAAATTAGTCTCCTAGGGTATATTTCAATCAAATAGGGTTCAAATACAAGGAAAAGAATTTACAAAGACTCTGAATTTTGAGACTAAACTAAAAATGTATTATGGAGTATGAAGGATAGAACTAAATGTCATCTAATAATTAATGTGGTGTTTTAAGACTAATTTAACTGTTGTTTTTTGGATGTGCAATATACCTTCTCTTCGCTCCACTGGCACCATTGCGAAGTGTAGTCCCTTTAGGCTCTATTCATTGAGTTTATAAGTGAGATCATTAGAGGTATATATGTCATGGATGCTTGTCACATGAGTTATTAGATGCTATGTTGTAAGTTTTACATAAATAAAAAAAGTAGCACTAGTACCTTTGCATGATTCTTGATCCCGAGTGTTATTCCTTGTGGGATCGATCTCATTCTTGTGGGGTTGTTCCTATGGAAGGCCTGGAGGTCCAAGTTTTGTGGAGTATGTATGTGGGACTTTGGTGGTGTAACAGCCCCCTCCATCATCACTAGATACAATATATCCTGGTTTCATGCGTACCTCTCTCCACTAAGACATACCTGGTAGTTTGTTATGCATCTCAGTGTATCCACATGTACCACTGGGTCCAATATTTTGGGAGTTAGTGTCCACATCTGAAGACATGCCTTCGCCAATCTCAGGATGAAGATACACATCATGAAGCTTGCAATTGACAGCAATTCTCACAACACAAGGCACATATTGAGGCCCTAGGCAAACAACTAATGCTCGGATATAATCAGGTGGGTCCTTGCAAGTGCTGCCCACTCCACCTTATCTAAGCCACAGAAAACGCTCAAGAAGCCTCTTCACATCATTGATTATAACATTCTCTAGGCAACCCTCTAAATCCTAACCCAAAATTTATGCAATTCTCCAATGGCCCCCATATTCTCTTCCCATCTTGCCACTGCCAATGCATTCTTGGAGCCAAACAGTACTTTGTCACACAGTGCCTTCTCTAATAAGCTTGAAGAAGGAAATTCTATGAGGTAAGTTCTAATTCCTATTGGAACCACCCTCCAAGGATAATGGGAACTAAATATTTCTTGCAGTGTATATTCAACACACTCTCTAGAGCTTTCTGAATTGCTCATAAGTGTCGCAATTGCACACTTTTTAAGTACATTGACCATAGTTTTACGGTTCTTGCTAGATTCCAACCAAATGAGATGAGGGTAGTAAAGGGAGCGTGGGTTACCTCCTAGTTGCATATTTGTTGAGGAGTTCTTCTGGATGGTGTGGTTCGGCTCTCTTCCTTCCTCCTTTAGTTCCTCCCTTTTTGCATGATGGATTCATTCCGCTTGAGTTGTTACTTATAGCAGCTTCGACATGGGAAATATTTTCATTGACATATTGTGATATATATATAGTGTATGTGAGATTCTTTCACTCGCATGGTGTGAATCATAGCATGCTTCATGTGACTACTAGGTCATATTCTAGCTTCCATTTTTTAAGCAAAGGTAAATAGTTTTCCCTGCTGCTTCAATCGTGCCCTGTCTCAATTTCCATGGCGCTATGCTTATTGTTGATTATGTGAAACCTTGCAGAACTTAAGCCACCAGTACATGCATGTGATGTCAGGTTCATTGGTGTGAGATGGGTGTGGATAAAGTGAAGTCACCACTATGTTTCCATAGAACAAATTATAGAAGTACATAGTAAGGGAAGACGTGAAGATGATTAGGCCCAAGTAGAAAGAGTGCAGAAATTTTGCTTCCTTATTCAGTTTAGATTATATAGTAGTAATAGCAATTAAATATGGAATGGGGAAGCTAGGATTTTTAAAGAGAGTTAAAACAAAATATTTACGTCCCATATTAATAAAGTCTGCCCCTCCTTAGATTCATATAGATGATGTCTTCATATATATAAGATCCATGGATGAATCTAGATAGCGACGAAACATCTTTATAGTATGGAATGGAGGGAGTAACATATTTGGATTACATTTCTCTTAAATAACATATTTAGCTTACATTTTCCTACTCTATGTAGTGCTTTATCAAGAAAAGTTACTTATTTTCTTTTGTTATCATTTTTATCTACAAAGAAACGAGTGAGTATGTGACCTTGTCAGCTGACTAGGGGGGAGCATAGTTTTCTTACCATACATTTTACCATCTATTCAATTCCAAGTGCATCGATAGCGAGAAGCATTATTTAACTTTTTGATAAGCACATTATTATATTTGATTCCTATGTTAATTGGATATCTAAAAGTTCTGATTGTTAGGATTTTCTAGATATTTTTATATTTTAGGATTAAATATTGTTTTATTTGCCATGATGCACCAAACCAATCTAATTTGGAGCAGTATACATAATCAATATTCAGTATACATAATCAATATTATGACTCCCTTCATTAGGATGTAGTGCTCCATTAATTAAGCTTATTGTTTCTAGGTAGGTCGACAAGTATGCAACATATGGGCAATTAATTAAGCTTATTGTTTCTAGGTAGGTCGACAAGTATGAAACATATGGTAAATGTTGCCGGTCATGTTTTACCATTTAATAATAAAATTAATAATCGTAAATTTTTTTTTGAATAAGACTAATAGTCAAACATTGAACCCAGAAACTGAAAAACGTATTTTTGTGGGACGGAGGGAGTACACGGTGAATACTGTTTGACGAAAGAGGCCCATCATCGGCGTGCAGAAAGACTTTAGTGGAAGCATGCTTACTTTTGTGCATTAGTCTACACACTGACATATAGACATTTATGAAATGTGACCCATCAGCATATGTAGCGGTATTTACTACAGTACTCTACATCCTAGAAATTTGTCATGCAGTTGTGTCTCTATGCATGCATGCAAAAAGAAATTTGCCTATGGATGTATGGGGAAAGCTAAAGAGGGTGAAGACAAGTATGACAATTTATGATTGTTTCGAGCTTTTCTTCCGTGCAGCACATCTGGTAAAAAAAATTGGACCGCCACTAGCAATAATTAGATAACTTGAATAGGTCATATATACCCAATTAATATGGAGATTTATGGTATTTTTAGTTAATATATATGGATTTATAAGGAGGCCATCTTTGCTTCATTGTTTTCCCTGTTACAAACTAAAACTCATTTCAAATTTTAGAATCTGAGTTCTCTTTCCAACCATACAAACCGAACGCTCACTAAGGCATTGGAAAAAACATGGTAACAAAGAGAGAAAACGAGTAAAAAAAGAGAAGAAGAGGGAAAAAAGAAAATAGAGAATCAAACTACCTAGCTTAGTTAGTACTACTATTCACCACTGAATTAAAAAAAATTTAAACTATGATTTGGAGGTTTATTCCACTTATTAACTAATATAATGCCCCATGTATACATGATTCTTAATATGCATTTAGTTTAACAAGGAAAGTATGGTCTACGATGAATTTTACAAGTCCCACCACAATCATGGTGAATAATTAATTCTTATCATTAAAATATTCTTCACTGCATATCAAGATAAATTTCTTTATGTTCCAAATTTAAGATAATAAATTTCAATAGAGTGACAAATTAAGATAATCATATTCAATATTTTTAACTATTTGTGTGGGCACCCCGGTTTTCCGCACTATAAGAGGTAATTGGTACAACAACACGAAATATCTAGTTGGATGGGATCTCAAGAGAAAACCAAATAAAATTGTAACCATCCAACCTCATCGCAGCATTGTTATACAAATCACCAATTATAATGCAGAACAAACGAAACGCCAGACTAAGAACACGAGAGATATTTAGAAGAATAGTTACACCAGTCCACACAGCGAGATATGCCCATCAAACCACACGAAGATGGCGACCAAACACGATACATATCTCTGAGGACATGGTCTATGGCTGAACTACTCTTCATGTATCTCAACTGTTCTAAGCCTATACTCATGCAGACTAGCCCATGATAATTGCTAGTCCACACTTTCATCTCTAGCAATGGTATTCAATAAATGGTTGTACAAGTAAGTAAACTAAATTTACTACATCAGAGTTACATAGGTCAAATGACCGAATAATATGATTCAGCGAAAGCTTGTCTACCCATACCACAGGCAATCCGACTAGGGGTAGACCCCTTAAAGAATCAATCCTGAAGAAGTAACGAATTCCCGTAGCACTCAACCTACAGCAAAGAATTATAACCATACAAGCAAGAGTCAGTACATTACCGAAATAATGTACTGGTAAGGACAATCCTATATCGCTACACGCGAGCTCTAAAATTAATTAGATGGCTATTTGTAGGTTCAGTTTTGCATAAAGCTAATTTTAGTTCACAGTCATTTGCAACGGTATTTAATAAAACATTAGAAACATGTATGACAAGTAACGAAGTGATCAACATAATAATTTTCCTGCTTGCTGCCCTCCACGGCAACAAGCCACCATAAGCATTGTAATAAGCACAATAATTCTCATGAGCCACCAATCCTCATCCCAATTTCATAAACACATTTAAAAGCATAAATCTATACTCAATGGACAACCATGCCGCTCATGACCGTGAGCACGGCTAACCGATTAGTTTTGACTCTGCAGAGTTTGTACAACTTTACCCACATGATGTGATTGTTCTAGTTTGTCCGGTACCCGTCGGTACCACCACACTCTACACATTGAATGCGGTCTAGAGGTCACAACATGGCTTTGTCACTAACGTTAGCCTTGCAACCATCATGAGGTGTGTTACTCCACATCGGGGCGCTATCCCGATGCCGTGGGTGGCGGGCCCATGCCTTAACCCAGCACCGTGGCGGCAGCCTACTTGGCTCCCCACGAGGCACACAACGTTGTATTGGACACGCTTAGACGCCTATTCTGTTACGGGATATAGGTAGCTCCTCTGAACAGCCCTACGGTACATTTGTAGGCACTGCCCATACTACTCAGCCTACCAAAATGCAAGGCTAAACATTAAGTAACTTAATCCACTATGGCTATCCCATACTAGCACATGTGGTTGTACTGTTTAACATGAGAATATGAGACTGAGTTCAGTCCTTAATCGACTCAGGCGAACACTCCCCCTATCGGTGTGCAACTACTCTATATGCACACCACTTGCCGCCTAAGTCTAAAATCAGGTTTTTCATCATTTTAGTTCACAAATAACCAGAGGCATCACCTCTGTCCAGAAGTTATAAAATTCCCATTTTCAAAGGTATATAATGATCACTGTAATATTTAGCACTTTACTAAGCATGGCTAAGCATAAGCAAGTGTATTAGCTTAACATAGACCCCCATGAGTACAAATCAAGTACTATAACCAAGCCTAGGGTTACAAACAGCAAGGAATACAATGTTTTAAGGTGGATCATGCAACTTATAGGTTATAACTACCATTTAGCACAATTCAAATACCATTATTCACAAATACACATGCAATTTTACAAACAACACATTTCATTCCCCAAAACATAGGATTCAATTTGTTCAAGGAGGAGAGAGAATACTTGCCTTACTCTTGAGTACCTAGAGCAACCTTTACTTCACTCCTTCACCGACTTTGAATTCATTCTCTAAAAGAAAATTATCGTACGATCGTATAAATAGCAAATAATGCGAAAAATCCAAAATGCTCTAACATGCATGAGATTTATACCTTAGGTTGCTACTGATCTAAAGTGAATTTAGGTGAAGGAACTTCTATTTTATCGTTTACGGTTTGGGAGTTATGAATTTTACAAATTCTATACAGAAATACATCCGAATACGATATAAGGTAAAATTTGAAGTTATTTTAATACATGTGAAATTTACACAGTGGTTTGGTACTAACTTTGTACGATTTTTAGTGAAGGAAGTTCTATTTTATTATTTTGCATTTCGGAGATATAAATTTTAGAAGACTTATACACAAATACGTCTAGTTACAAAATAATATTAAATGTCCAAATTACTTTAAAATGTGTGGAACCTATGCAGTGGTTTGGTATTGGTCCTTGATGAGTTTTGGTGAATAAGTTTCTATTTTATCAACTTCTAATTTGGTGATATTAATTTTATAAGTTTTAAGCTTCTATACGGTATTTATACATATAATTTGATATATATGTGTTTTAGGACTAAGTCTTTATGAGATATAACTTTATATATTTAGAGAAGGATGTGCTGTGAACTTATTACCATTTGGGTGTAACTCATTTAGAGTTAAAATAAAGTTTCTATGATTTTTAGAAATTATTCTCCCTTTATATCCTATATAAAATATTTACCTATTTTAGAAACCCTAAAGGTGTATTATGTACCAATTTTTGTTAATTCTTTGTTTCCAGAATTGAAAGCAAAATTTTTTGAAAATAAAAAATTTGGTTTCATATTATTTGGAGCTAATATGAATTTCCTATGAATTTTGGAAGTCAATACATATTATGTATTCTAATTTATGTATTTACCTATTACAAGTTTTATATAAGTGTCTTTCATATAAATGAAATTTGGTTTTAGTTTACTGCAGTAAAGATCAATATTTCCTGAATTTACCAAACCTTAATTTATAGTAATGAGAAATAGTTAAATTTATATATAAGGTTTATGTGTTTTATGATTTTTATTATTTTTAAGGAATTTTAGGTACTGATTTCGCCAGATTTTATTCTACAGGAAAAAATTTCATAATTTTGTGATTTCAAAAAAAATTGATTCATCCAATTTGGAGTTAAAATGAATTAGTTATGGATTTTTGAAATTTGCACAATTTTCAGTGGAGTAAATAATGCAATTTAACATTTTCCTTTATTTTTCCAGATTTTAAATACATGGGTCCACTGGTCAGTGA
Organism: Oryza meyeriana var. granulata; assembly: GCA_003991445.1. NCBI lineage: Eukaryota > Viridiplantae > Streptophyta > Magnoliopsida > Poales > Poaceae > Oryza > Oryza meyeriana. The sequence continues at coordinate 176,238 of RYFJ01000183.1, read as the reverse complement.
GTGGCATTTTGCAAAAAGGCCCCTAGAAGTCCTGGGAATCAACCCGCACTCCCCCACCACGTGTGAGATACGGTTTTGTTTAAGAGTCCGAGATGTTTTAAGTATTTATGTTTAGACCCTTGGGTCCACATGTCATAGAGTGTTTATTTCACTAAGCAACCCTACAAGTTTTAATTTCTTTGTGATTGGGTCGTCTCCCGCTAATCCCTTCTGGCGAGTGGGTCCCGCGTGCAGTGAGATAAAAAGAGAGGAGAGCTAGCGGCTCGGGCGGCGATGCTGTTCCGGCGTCGCAGCGAATGCGGCGCGACTGGCGTCGCGTCCAACAGAGAAGAGATGGAGGAGTTTACGGCGAAGTTGTGGGTGGCCTTCTTGACACCCCGGGTGATCGGAATCTCGCCGGCGGCGAGCTCCAGCAGCGGTTCTTTTTGGGTCAACGGGGTGAATCGTTCTACGGGCTCAAGCTGGCCATACTAATACATATATGTGTGTCTACCAGGTGTCTGGGTTCTCACCGTGGGGTTTGACGAGGCCGGCGAGGTCTGGTCGGAGGCAGCGGTGCATGGATTGGGTCGGTGGCGGCAGAAAGTAGCGCGACGTCGATGGAGGCTTGATCCGGTGCCTGATCTGTAAAGAGGAGGGGCGCACGAGGTTGAGAACTCCCTAAGGACGATTCTTGCAAGAGGAATTTGGCTGGGGCTCACCGGATGGCTCGGAATCGAGTATGGCGGCAGGTGACCGGCGACAGGGAAGATGATCTCGATCTCGATCTTGAGTCTCACGGCACCACATCTCGATTCCTTCAGTCATCTAGCTCCTGGAGGCGAGGCGACGACTTTGGCGCACTAGCTCGGCTTGCGGCATCTTGGATAGGCCGGAATGGCGACGACGTCACGGCGGCGCTCTGCAGGACAGAGGTAGTGCATGGCGGCGACTCTAGCCAGCGAGTCCTAGGGCAAGATGTACAAAAATGGAATGATTGGGAGATGCTAATCACGTTCCTGCGAACAAGAGATGGTGGAGCTCACCGGAGTTGCATCGGGCACGATTGAACACTATCTGCGGCAGAGAAGAGGACTTCACCGCCAATGATCCTTGGGGATTTCGTTGGTTTCTTCGCTGGGAACGTGAAGAGGAAGAGGAGGAGAGGTGTTTGGCGGAGTTTGAGGCGAAATGGCCGAGGTTTCCTAGTGCTGTGCTTCTCTAGGTTGCTCTGTAGGGGCTGAAGGGAAGAGGAAGGAGGGAATGGCACGTTTGTCATGCAAGCTGAGGTGTGCTCACTCCTACAGTCACCTTGGTGGGTCCCATATGCAAGAAATATTGTGTCACATAATATAAGCTAGGCTTAGTCCATGACTAGTGGGCCCTTGTAGTGATGTTCTAGGTGAAAGTGAGGAGGATGGTTAGGATTTTGGGTGAAGCACTCTGTCCCAAGCAGTGCTGAGGTTTACAAAGTGGGGCCATGGTCTTGTGGGTCCCACATGGAAGTGACAAAAGACAGGAGAATTCTCTAGAGACTAAGTCTTGTGAGCTGTCCAACATGCAGTTTTTGTACTACTATTTTACTAGGTTAATGAGGAGCATAAATTATGGGAAAATTATTGGAGGTAGGGAAAGATGTGTTTAATCTGCTGACCAAATTTCGTGATTAGAAGTGGTCTGGCTTGTCTTTGGTGAAATTGCAAATTAGGCATAATGATCCAGTTTTTCTGCAGTGTAATTTATGTCCCTAGGGCTTTGCTCTTATTATTTTATGTGATTTCTTTGGGAATTAAATTGAGCCAAAATTATTGGTGGTAGGGTTCTTGTTGACACACCTGTTGGTAGAATTTCACTGCCTAGTTATTTTCATTTATTTGGTAGATTTTAGAAGTAAACCAATTTATTTTAGCTAGCTTCCTAGTTTTGCTGATTTGAGGGATTTTATTGAGGTACTTATTGAAGTGATAAAATCATGTAAAATTTAAAGTAGATTAATTATGTGGGATAGTGTTTACAGGAATTTTTCCATGATTTTATGTTTAACCAATCATTTTTAGAAATTCCTTAGGCTATACAAATGCATATGCATCCTATTATGAAAATGCACTTTCAGATCCAAAAACAATTCAAAAGAAAGCCTGCACATGAAATGGTAATTAATTTATTTATCTCCATATTTTTATGTCAAACTTTTATCTATACATATTTAGTCATATTACATTTTCTGTTTCTTGTAAATTAACTCCTAAAATCTTTATGCACCAACCCTAAGGTAATTTAATTTGGTCAAAACCTCTTATACCCATTTGGATGAATTACTTCCATTCCCATTTGACCTACAAAGGTTTTGGAAATTTGATTTATGGATTCCAGAGCTGTGCTTTATATTCTTTTATTATTGTATATTGTGACCTAGGGTGTCTTTAAATAAATTAGAAATTTTAACTATAAAAGTTTTAGCGTTTCCCCTTTTTTTTAAAAAAGAAATTACTTCAGTAGTTGACCTTTGATTATTGCTCCCTGATTTGTAAATTATAGAGTTTTACTTTCGAGCTCTTTTTGTTAATTTGTTTTGGTTAGAATTTCAAAAGTCGAAATTCTGGTATGTTACAATTTGCCCCTCTTTACCGGATCCGTTAGTCTCTCTCACAACTACCTATCTCACAAAATGGCAAATTTATTGAAGCTCACCTCTTAAAAGTGGGAGGAGGCCATACTCACGTGAACACGCGAGGTAATTGACATCAAAATTTAATTTTACCTCATAAGTTTATTTGGCCCTAATGTAAAAGAAGACACAACATAATTGTATATTTTACAGAAATCCTATTATTAATATTAACACTCCCTCCGTTCCAAATTGTAAGACATTTTGGCTTTTCTAGGTTCATAGCTTTTGCTATGTATCTAAACATACGGTATGTCTAGATACATAGCAAAAGCTATAAACCTAGAAAATCCAAAACGTCTTACAGTTTGAAACGGAGGGAGTAGTAAATTTCAAAATGATCTAACAATAGTATCTTATGTTGTTAATCCCATTTACAGTTGTACTAGGCATTTAAAAAAAAACCTTATTTATCTGCTCACAATTAATGTAAGCAGGATTTTTTATACACCCCGTCTCATCAGCCATGCTCTTCTTCCTGGATAACACCAGCCAGACCAACTACCCAAAGGGCACGCCTTATATAAGTAGCAATACAAGGGGATATATCCGATGCAAGCAGGATTTTTTTACATACACCGTACACACAACTAAATAATATTGTTAGAAATTCTATAAAAATTTTATATACGTTCAATAATACTACACCTGTATATAAGATATCATCCTCTGATTCATTACAGCCTCACTCGGCCCGCGAGGGGAGCACCAGGCGCGGCCGCTCGGGAGAGCGTGCGCGCGCATGCGGGGCAGCGACGCCGACGCGTCGGGCGTAGGCGCGCGTGCGGCAGCGCGAGGGGACAACGCATCAATTAATTTTTTGCATGTAGCTCTGTGCCTTTGCCGTCCCATTACTGTCTAATTCACCAGCCTGTTTGCCTGGTACTACAGCTTCTTGCCCTCTCTCCATCCGATCAAGACAAGGAGAAGGAATCACTAGCTGTGCAACTGAACACCAGCCTTCGTTCAATAGAGCCTATTACGATAGGTTTCTTAGTTTTTCGCATCGTACGTTTTCTAGTGTCCGCGTGGGTGGGTGCGTGTCTAAGACAATGGTCAGATGCATTGGCAGCTACACCAAGGTATATTACTTTTTCAGAGGGAGAAAGAAAAACTCAGCATTTGATTTGTAGGCTGCTGCTACTATTGATAGTAGTCTACTGGGCGTAGAGGGGTAGGCAGGAGAGGATGTACTAGCTGTTTTTTTATTAATATGAGCTCTTCTAGCACACAATAAAGCTTGTTGACCTATTCTTTTCAGCATGCATATACATAATACTACATGATGGGTACTATTTATAGTCTCCCAGCACACGTACCGCCTGTTGACAAGTATTTTTAGCATGCATGTAGAATACTACTACATGATAGCTACTGTTTGTAGGAAGTGACTCATCGGTGGCATGCAATAAGAATTCTGAGCAACTGCAGGCTTTATACTATTTATAGAAGGTGACCGATCAACATTTATAGAACATGATCTATCTACATTTGTAGCGATATTCACGGCCTAGAAATTTATCTTGCACTTGTCTCTATGCATGCATACAAAAATAATTTGCATATGTAAATGCATGCAGAGAGCAAGAGGAAACAAACAAAACTTATTGCACGCTTGCTTCTGTACATGCATGCGTAAAGCAAAAAGGACGCAGAGAGAAACTTGCCTTGCACTTTCTATATATGCACGCATGCAAAAAGTTAGGCGTAGCTGTTACTAGACACGTGTAGCATGCATGTTTAATTGCTCGATCGATTCGATTGCACGTCTGTTTTTCATCAGAACAGACTTGGACTGTGCTCTCTCACCCTAATTAAATTTTACATTATTTTGATATAATATTTACAAAGAAAGGTACCACAAGAGCACATATAGTAATTAAGTTCATATTACATTTTTTGGGAAGCACATACATAATACATCTAACAACCTTACAGCTAGGAGCACATTTTCCTCAACAAATCAAGCAAAACAAATATATAGCTGTTATGTTTGATTTATCAATAACTACATATGCTTATTTACTCTTATTTTTAACTTGGCAAAGCTGCCTTTCTAAAGCACACACTTCTGCATTTAATTTATAATTCTCAACGATGATTTATCTTTCTGCTTGTCTGTCATCTTACAATCTAGCTTCTCTTGCAACTCAACTATCTTTTTCTCCAGTTCACAGTTCTCTGCAAGTAACTTAGTACGGTTTTGTTGCAAAAACAAGAAATCTCTCTCAAGCTCATCTTTACCTTCAACAACTTCCTTGCATACTTTAGTAACCTCCATGACTCTCTTTTTCCATAACTTCAAATCATGCCGGCTGTAGTCATTGATCTTAACAAGGTCACATTTCTCTAGCCTTTGGACAGCCTTACGAGCCCCTTTTCTCATAGATCTTCTTGAAGAGACAAGTGATGTTCCTATGAAGTGTCGTGGACCTCGAAACACTTTAGACACCCAGTTTACAAGATCGACTTCAATACACGAATGGAAGATCCCATCCGCCCTTTCACCATGTGTCACCGTTGGTTTCTCAAGTCCAAGATGATTCACGATTTTCATTAGAATCTTCACATAGTTTAAAGTTACTTGAGCCATGGTGAAATCCTTCAATAAAATTGTTTGAAGCTTAATTAATTGACAACCATACATAAAATCCCATTGAATATAAGCAAAAGATACTAATTAATTTTGGATATATTAATTTCCTCCTTTTCCAAGCATAGAGGTGTGATGCATAAAAAGGGAGAGATGCACACACCATATGATTATTAGCATGTTTGCTTAATGATAGTTACTAATGTTTAGAAAACATACCTTGCTCCCTATTGAACTTTTGCTTGCATGTAGACATGTGTGGGGGGTAACTCTCTTGCTACTTCGATATCAAGTATGCCCTTTTTATAGAGCATGATTGGTGAAGTGCTTATTAATTAAACACTTTAATTTGTGCTGCACCCATATGTACTCCCTCTGTCCCACTATAAGGTAATTTTTTGGTTTCTGTCCCTAACGTTTGACCGTCCGTCTTATTTGAATTTCTAAAAAATTTTAAAAAAATAAGTCATACATAAAGTACTATTCGTGTTTTATCATTTAATAATAATAAAATTAATAATCATAAAATTTGTTTGAATAAGATGAATGATCAAACATTGTACCAGAAAAGTGAAAAATGGATTCTTTCTGGGACGGGGTGGAGAGCATGACAGCTTTATCCATTCTACATGATCTTGCTCCACGCTTTATTAGCACTTTATACCTGTCAACTAGCACAAGTGATAGGTCATGTCAATGTGGCAGCTATTGTACCATGGTCATGCACTATTGCCACTCTAAGCCATTCAACCGTAAGAATAAGCTATCCTTCCTTCCTATACACATAGGCATTGGCATGCCATGCATGAAGTGCAGTCCCTACCTATTTATACAAGAACTTTCTCACCATGCTTCTCATCCATGGCCATATTGCTTCAGGTAATGTAGCACCCATCATAGGTAATTTACCATTGGATAAATCTTGGTATGCTTTATAGGCCAAATAAAATAGGAGTTGAATGTGTATTATACATGTCTTCTCAATTGTACCATGAAGAACGTGTAATGATATCCTTCATTAACTCTATATTAGTCTTTTATAGTCATATTTCAGCCCTCTATGCTTTTTACAAATTGAAGTTTTTAAGGGAGTTTACATTGTCTATGTTTTGATACCTGTGTGGTCCCCTGTCTTTTCATAACTAATTTATTACATGTGAATGCATGAACCAGCGTCCTTACTTACTTTTCACTTTATTTATAGGGAAAGATGAGATCACCTGGCAATAGCAGTGCCATGGACAAGGGCAAAAATATTGTTGAAGAATCATCCAAGCCCGCTCAGGACAACAATCAACCCGATGATTTTGCATCCAGTGTATTTATTTTTAATTCCCATTTGACTAGCAACTAATTAATTTCATTTAGTTATTACATTCATTTATTTTGTTATGCAATGCTTGCACATGATATTGGACTTGGACGTATTATAGTTAGATAAAATTTATAGTAATGCCTAATTAAACGGTATATAATGAAAGCTGTTGTAACGCCACCTAATCATGTTTATGGTCTTAAAGAAAATTCCAGATCCTTGTAGTGCACTAATATAAGCCATCTATTATTTAGTTCCTCAAACTATTTGCATAATACATCTACCTACTGTATTTCCTTTTTTGTTTACTCAGGAACCCAATGTCATTTACATTTCACGTAAGAGCATCCTGAGGCAAATTACTAGCAAGCTAGGTGCAATTATTCGCACTGAAGGAATAGTGAAGTTGGGGGAAACTCAAAGGCTAGCCTGGCTAGAAGTGGAGTTTCCTCCACCGAACAATATTGGGCATGTAAGAACGGAGAGGTTTTGTGGAGCTCCTTGCACAAATGATTCTGATGCTGAGGAAAATGTTTGTGAAAAAGCAATATTTTATTGCATCATGCACATGAATATAAATGTTAATGATGTGAACTATGCTGCCTTTAAGGAAACAATCACAAGTCTGCTCCATTATACCGATTGGGCGGAATTTCTCCATATTAGATATCAGCTGCTGCTTGTTGAAAAGAACCGGCTCTCTAACACCCACAAAGATCTTTTGAGACAACTGAGTTTAATTTGTAAAAGTTATGGTGATATACTTTTGCTGGCAGTATCTGCACCACCAACGGATCCATCCAGTTCATATGTTGAACCACTCCCAGAAACACGGTTTGAAAAGCTTGCTAGAGAATTAGTCAACATCGTCCAGGAGTACACTCCCAATGACAACGTAATTTAAATTATCTGGTATGTGTTCCTTACATTGGAATATTTTATTGTCTACAACTTTTACTTTATTGTAGTTAAGAAAAAATAAGCATCATTTTTTATAGGGGATTATCTTTTCAGGACCGCCAAGATGCCAGTACTCTCTGGAAAATGGTGGAACATTATTGTGATGTAATGTATGTTCTAGCAGCCACGGTCCAAATAAGCACATGCACTAGTTTCCTTATAGAGGAAATTCTTTATTCCCTCGAAGAGCATGTGAAGGTGGCCATATATCCCTGTATTACTCTGTAGTATTTGTTATTGTACCTGTGATTGATATGCCCATCCCTACTAGTGTATAATATGTTATATCTTCATCAAGCCTTCCTCTTAGCTCTCTTAGAAAGAGAAAAATGGTGTCACAAGGAAGTGGGCATATCTGGCTTATCATGTTTCCTGTAATATTATGTGCATCTATCAAGTAATAAATATTCTCATAATAGCTGCTATAAAATAAATTTACTAATGTGTCAAAGAGTACAAAATAAATTTACTAATGTGTCAGAGTACAGCACCTCTGGGCACACTTAATTTGAAGACTTGTTCTCAGGTGATAAGTATTTTTGAGTAAAAAATATAATTTTTTTTGCTGGATGGGTATTTAAAGTTGGAAAACTGGTGATCCAAATTATTATGAAGTCATATTTATCTAATTTCCGTGTTGAGCCTTGCGTATATGGTTACCTGGCGTGAATAAGATATTAATCATCATGTGTGTGTCCGACTATACATATTAATGGAGTCGTGCATCACTGCAACCTAGTTAGCCCTATGGTGGATTGCCCACCTATTGTAGCCAAACTGATAAAAAAAATAAGCCATCGATAAATGCAAATTACAATTATTAAAGACTGCCAGTCAAATGACTACTTGCTCATTCTAATATTATTATTAGATTAGAGAAAAGAAACGATGATATGCGTGAACTGATTTTGCCCAGGAGTTTTTTTACCCCTGAATCATGCTCCACACAATCACAAAAATATTGTGTCTCCTTCCTAAAAATACATCATCCTAAGCCTAACTCTTTGCATGTGTGCATATATAGAAAGCGCAAGACAAATTTCTCTCTGTATCATTTTTGCTTTTCGCATGCATGTACAGAAGCAAGCGTGCGATAAGTTTTGTTTGCATCCTCTTGCTCTCTATATGCATTTACAAATGAAAATTTCTTTTTGTATGCATGCATAGAGACAAGTGCAAGATAAATTTCTGAGCCATGAATATCGCTGCAAACATCAATGGATCATGTTCTATATATAAATAGTATATAGTCTGTAAACTGTCACTCAATAGTATTTATTATGTAATGTTCTGCATGCAAGCTGAAAAGAACATGTCACTCAATAGTATTTATCATGTAGTAGTAGTGTTTTGCATGCAAGCTGAAAAGAATAGGTCAACAGGCTTTGCATCTGCTAGTCTGCTAGAGCTATAATGAGCTATAGGTGTTTTTTTTTTGTGTCGTGCTCATGGTACAGCTTACTGATGTGATTTAAATAGCCATAGCCTCAAAGCTTCTGCTCCGGCAACAGATCAAGGCCAACAGCTGCTACATATCCGCCTCCCTCTTTTCATTTTCATAGACCATGCAATCCTAAATGGTTGGCGGTGCTATTTTTTTTACATGTAAAGCAGTTATATATATATATATATACACACACATACACACACATACATACATGAGGACATATTCGGTGCAAATACCCTTTTTCATACATACACCGTGAATATAACTAACAAATGTCGCCAAAAATTCAACAAAAATTTATACATATACTTTCAATAGTACTACACCTATGTTTAAAATATCATCTTTAAATTCATTATATTTTAGTCGTAATAAAAAAATCTGACAGTTTTTAAAATATAAATCTGTTAGAATTTTGTTTTTTTTGTTGCTCTCTATATATAATGAATTTGAAAATAATATTTTATATATAGGTGTAGTACTGCTGGAAATATATGTACAATTTTTTATAGATTTTTTGGCGAGGTTCACATTGTGTGCACAAAAAAGGATGTTTGCACCGGATAGGTTATGTGTGTGTCCATATATATATATATATATATATATATATATATATATATATATATATATATATATATATATATATATATAACAAAAAGCTAAGTCATGGCAATTGTTTGATTGTGCGGATGCAAAGATGCTCTCTGTTTACTACTGAGTGTTTGTAATATATATGCGCTACACATATCATAGAAAACTTTGTGTGCTCCTCTATTTTTTTGAGAAATATATGTGCTCCACTGTTGCTTGCAAGTATGGTAGTTTACTCACATAGAAATTTCTTCCAGGCATTGGCAATAACAAGCGGATGTCTAAAAAATCAAGGTTTATTAGTCCTATCGCTAGGATGTAGTGCTATGTAAGTTAAATTGCAATTCGTTACTGATCTCAACATAATTTGACATTGTTATGTTATCCATAAAATCATTAACATGCCGACCTAGAGAAACGAAAAAATGCCATAAAAAATGTAGCTTTAGCTGCAAACCTACAAAGAAGCCCAACATGTTAAGGATTAAGGAATTTTTTTAAAGACAACTTGAGACCAGATAATGTTTGGTGCTTGATTGGACTATGGAATCTCTTTGTGTAGACACACTTATGCATGTCGTCTGCTATTGGGTTCATCAATAACATGTGTATTACTCTTAAGTTGTTTATTTCATAGATAAATGAACTTTAAACACCTACTACCTTATGAATTACAATCGATTTCCAAACTACGTACGTACTTAGACTGTTATGTTCCTTACAATCAAATATATAATTTAAGACCCATATTAATGATGTCTAATTGTGATAGAGACATGTAACGCCCTCGTTTTTGAGCCGTTGAAAACTATTTTACTAAAGACCCTAATTTCAAAAACTTTGGTTCTATGTGTGTATTTAGGACCTAAGTGCCAAAGATCTCGTTTAAACCCTGCCTTGAAACCCTGAAAACCCCACCCTTCAAAAATCTTCCTCTGAATAATCTCTCGGAATTTCAATCCTCTCGGAACCCCTTGGCCTCCTCCTCTCCGGATCTCGTGTCACTCCCCCATAAAAGTCCCCGCCCTTGAGATCTTGGATAGTCGGGAATCTCGGATATAAATGTCTGAGGTTCACTTATTCACTTTCCTTGAAATCCTCCACCAAAATTTTCTGCAAGTCCAAATCTCGGAATTCAAATTTCGCAACCAGAAACTCCTCTAGAAATTCCTCCTAGAAATCAAATACCAAAAGCCTTTCTGCTGCCCCTTCCTAGAAACTTCCCCAAAAATTTCCCTAAAATATCCTCTCCAAAAATCCGTGGAAATTTCTTGAATTCAAATCAGATTTTTCACATTCAAACTCCCTTGGAAATTTCCTCCGAAATTCTCCCTACAAGTATTTCCGAAAGTTCCCCAACTTATCCTTTCCAAAGATTTCCCCAATTTTCCTTGAGATCAAATATCAAATTCGAATTCAAATCCGAATTCAGTTTCCTCGAAAATCCTTTTCAAATTTCCTGGGAAAATTCTAAAACTCCCCTATTCATTTCGGGCCACCTCTCTTTCTCTTCCATCTCCTCGGCCAGCCTGCCTTCTACCCTTTTCGCGCAGGCCGCCAGCCCACCAGGCCTCCCACCACTCACTCAGGCCCACCCAGCCATCCCCCCTCTCCCTTCCACCCCACCAGCCCAGCCTGTCCTGCTCCTCCCCGCGCGCGCCGACGCTCTGGGCCCGCTTGCTAGTCTCACTGCTCCATCGGGCCCACGCAGCAGCCGCTCCCACATGCGCCAACCCCACCCGCCAGATCCATCACCCACCTCCAGCCTCGCGCCCGTGTGACCACGTCCTGTTCGGCACAATGCCAACCCGAACCACCCCTGCGTCGTGTCGCGCCACGCCGCGTCTGCGTCACGCCCGCACTCTGCTCTCACCCGTGTGCCATGTTGCTCCTGTGCATCGCACCCATGTGCGCCACGTTCACACCTTCCGCGAACCCCATCGACTCCCCGCTGCATTTTTCGTCGCTGCCACCCGCGCCTGCCACACGCACATGGCCGCCCACCGCACTGGATCGTGTGTGCACGCGCAAAGCCATGACCGCCACCGAAAACCACCAGCTAGGGCCCCGCCGCATCGACGCATTCAGCGCCGCCCACACGTGCGTGGCGCCGGACCGACCCGTGCTGTCCCGTCGCCACCGCAAAACCCGTCGCCACCACACCATTCCTTAGCCCCGCTTACCCCGTCGTGTCAACATCGCCACCCCTCGCTCGCCTTATCCCATCGCCGCGCCACCTAGCTTTTGAGCTGGCCACGAGCTGGATCGACCCGGGTCCCCCTCTCCTTCCCCGAAACGCCGGCGAGGTCACCACGCCATCCCCTCCTCCGCCTATAAAACCAGCCCCCAGGGCGCCCTTCTCGCCACACCTCTCCATCCCAGCTGCGCCGCTGCTCACTCTGCCGAGCTCCACCGCGCCACCCACTTTCCTCCTCACCCTGCCCTGCTCGCCGCTCTGCTCAGCCGAGCCGAGGTAAAAGAAGAGGTGGCCCTGGCAGCCAGGCCCCCTGGCAATCTCCCCTCCCTTTCCCCTCCTTCTGCTCTCTGTGGCAGCCGAGCCCCACTCGATAGCCTCACCGCCCCCTCCTCTCACTCTATAAACCTGACAACCGGGCCCCAGCCTCCATCCTCCCTTCCTTTCACCAACATGTGGGCCCCTTTCCTCAACCCACTTCTTCTTCAACCCAGGCCTAGGTCAGGCCCAACCGCGGACCAAAAGTCCACATTCCCTCCTCATTGGCAAAGCACAACAAAATACGATGTCCAATTCTACTCCCTTACCTGACAACCTCTTAGCCACATAAAGTCCACCTAGCGTCCCTCTATGCCTTAGCCCAGCGGACCGTTCCAAGGGGGAGAGGTCTGTCTTAGCTCCTCACAACCTTCAGAAAGTCTAGTCTTCCTCCCTTAGGTCCAACAACCAATAAGAAGTCCACTCTACCTCCTTTACCCCTTTTAAGCCCAACAGCCACCTCCTAATAAAGTCTGCTTACCACCCCTCACTCTCAACACGGTAACTCTTTTTGAATACAGGTCCACATTACGCCCCTTTGGTTAGTCCCGAGGCCCCCTTAATCTACAAAGGTCTGGTTCTCCTCCCTGGACCATCCGACCTAACGACCCTTCATAATTCATCCCACCTTCCTGCGATCCAAGCAAAAGTCAAACCCCATCCACTCGCTCCGCTCAACACCATTACCTATTAAATAAAACTCCACTCTACCTCCCTGGCCCCACCAGTCAGTCTCTCAGTCAATTTCGGCTTCCTTTAATTCTTTCCTAACACCTAGAAAATGCCGGGATCATATCTCGTCAACCGTAGGCCCGATTCCCTCCGTTCAGCTTCCTTACCCTTCCTAAAGGTGAGATCTATCTATTGGCACTATTAGTTAACTATAATATTATCTTCCCTTTTAGGTCTTGGTGTGTTGGTTCCTCTTTTGTGATTAGACGACGACGGTGGGTTTCTCTTTCGGTCTGTGTTGTGGCCCTAGATTTTCGGATGATCTTCTCGAAGACTTGGATTATTGGAAGATTACTTGTCAGCCTGAGATCAGAAATTTCTGGACGGTTGCCCCATGCTCAGCCAAGCAGAAATTTCTTCGTTAGGTTGCCCCATCCTCAGCCAAGCAGAAACTTACAGCTGGGCCTAACTCAACCTGATCCACTTGAGCCGGTAATGACCAGTCTTCTCAACGCGATCCTCGAAAATACCCAGATCAAGGCATTGTACCAAGTTATGCACCAACCATAGGACAGTGACATGGATCGTACCCAGCAAGTCAAAGGATCCCGAAAGATCAGGAGTCCCTTTTCCCAACAATGTTAGAGGACACGCGACAGATAAGGTACAGAAGCCACCTGTAAGAGTGTTCCAGAACATGAATGTCGACCACTTGGGGACTAACTCAACTAAAGGATACTCTGATTCTGGGGCCTTGATGAGGATAGGAAAGCCCTAGAGCAGTATGTGAATCACCATGAGGCCAGACCAATAAGGGACTTTTCAAAGATTGTATTAAGGAAAAACCGCAACAAACCAGATGAAGACACAACCCTAAGCACGATCTCATGACAAAAATTTAAGGGGGGTAGCCTACCGCCTGTTATCTCGAGATAGACGAATCATGGATTTCGGAGGTCTTGCAGACATCAAAGATGGGGTCAAACAACACCTTGGGACAAGGCGTTCTATAGGACCTAGGGAAAAAGGGATTGACTAAGAAAAAGTAATAGGTACCAACCCTCGGAAGTCCCCCAGGGGCTGTCCACCACCAGTAAATGGGACAGGGTTCACTGCAAGGAGGCACAAGCACTAGAGATGCTGAACCAACCAAAGGAACCACCGAAAAATGGTGCCTATAAAAGGAAGCGAAAGTGACCCCATAAAGGCACCCTTTTGGACTAAGCCTCTGCTACTAAAAAGCTCAGCCCTTCCTAGCCAACCAGAAAACCATAACCATGTTAACCCCGCCACCAGCAGCCGAGGGGCATGCCGAGGACAAGCTCAATGGGTATGCCCAGCAACTGGAATTCCTCTGTCGGCAGTTGGGCTACACCGAGGAGCTAATATTTTGCAGTGAGCAGATCGTTCAGGGATCCCAGACAAGCTGGAAGGTGACGGTTTTCATCCACCTTCCGGGAAACGAAGTGATCACCTTCCAAAACCTTCATCCCCGGAGAACCCTTGAAGCCGCCACTCGGGACGTGTTCCGCGAGGCCCTCTTGCGATTTTGCAAGATCTGTGCTCCCTTGGGAGTGGCCAACCATTTTGGTATGCACCCCTACCGCAGGGAAGGTGACAGCCGGTGCCGCCTCCACCCGACTGAAAAGGCCGAAGGAAGCAGGTGTGTCCTTCTCTCCAAGCTAGCCTACACCACCGAGAACGCCTACGAGCAAGCCCTTGAAGAGCTGCATGAGCTTCGGGACTGATATGCTGATCTGGAGGCCCGCTATCAGCACCTTGCCCACGAGCACACTACCGCCCTACTCCTGGAAGCACATTACTTGGTCTGCCGTATGTCGATCCGGGGGCTACCTTGTGTCCCCAAAGGAACCGTGCCGGAAATTGAACCCCGCACGCCCCCACCATCTCCATAAGAAGGGTTACAAGTGTAAGCTTTTGTTTTACCACCGCCTTCCGAGCAAAGGCAATTTCCCTTTCGTCCCAAGTGATGTAATACCCTGTACTACGTGTAAGGAAGAATGGAATGTGGAACGATGCAACCTTTTGCCTGCTTTAACTCTGTGGCTTTAGAAAGCATTGGCTATGCTCATGCTTAGGCCAAAGTGCCCACTAGCAAGAACTCATTCATCGGGTTATGCTACTTTAAGACAAAGCAACGATCGCACCTATCAAAAATGGCAACCTCAAAATACCCAGAAGGCTAGGAAAAATAAAGGACTTAGACATATTAGGGAAAAACAACAGTTCCCGTCAAAAGATATCCAAGCACCAATCAAAACCATAAAGGTCCATGCTCAAGACACAGAGGAATTGAGGGATCTAATCACAATTTGGAAAAGTGACAGTTTTCTTAACCAAGCAACCAAAATGAGCCAAGGACCTCATACTCAAAAGCACCGAAGCTAAAGATTAAAAGCTGGGACCATAAAAGTTGATACATAGGGAATACAATGCCAGCATCTAGCAGCCACACTATCAACTGCCTACTCTAGCATCGCCTCTAGGATGGAAAGGAAAACGATGGGTGCCAGCACGATGAGGATGCAGATCGCCACGCACAGGTGGTCGGACTAGCCGTCCTACAGTGGCTCACACCACCACCCTAAGAACTGGATCACTAGGCGCGCCACCACGGCTAAGACGGTACAGATGGCGGCACAGACAAGGTGTAAGCCGAACCACACCACACCCAGCGCAGAACAACAGCCACCCCCGACCAGAAGCCTCCTCCTTGGCCGAAACGCCTCGGTGCCGCTGTCGCCGCACCTCCGCCTTCGGCAACCTCGCTTGCCGCCAGACCGACCGGAGCTCTGTGCTCCGCCTGCCCCAGACGCCGGCGAGAGGCACCTTTGTTGACACCCTCCTGCTCCACACCACCTCCAGTCCCACGGTCGCCAGAACCTTGCTCGCCACCATTGCTGCTGCCACTATTGCCGGACCCCAGCTCCATTTTCCCCTCCTCACTTTGAGCTACACTGCCTCCACTCACCCTCCACTCGCCGCGCCACTCCCACCCTAGCCAAAAGAAGAAGCAAGGAAGGCCCATAAATAGAAACGGACTCGATGACACAAGTACACGGGTACATGAAGCAGCAAAAGGTATGTTGGTAGACCCAAATAGAAGCCAGACAACCCTGGTACCCTAGCAAATACCGTGGCTCACAAGTGCTAGTCACAACAAAAGGACACCGGGTGTGGTGTAGGATACCACTATAGTACGGTCAAACGCAGTACACCGATTTGATCCACGCAGAGCCCGATGAAGATACGTCAACACCAATACCAATACCAGAGAAGAACACGAGAACAATGTCAGCCCAACACCCGACAGATCAGTTCAAAAGTTTAGGGCGCCAAACAGTCGGCCCATCTCACTTGGTCAAAGCAGGGCCAGGGACCAGACAGCCACCTGACCCCACGTGTCAAAGCAGCAATCGTCGTTATTGTGATGTATTTGCTTCTATAGCCATGTCTTTATAAGGATTTTTCACATCTCGTTGAACCCATTTACACGATGATAAGTATGTGTATCTCGTATACTGACTTATACAAGAGCAACCCCTCTAGTGCTCTTAATCTTTCTATAAGACAATTCCCACAACAAAACGGGTGATAATAAAGTTTTTTGTGAACTTGTTTTCTTGTGTTTTATTGTTGTAGCGTTGTTGTTGTAATGCATATATGCAAGTTTGTATAGATGTGTGCACAGAAAAGCTATCTTCTCAAGCAAGCATTACTCAATGGCCTCACGCCACAAAAGCATCACAACCAAGGATACACAAACACACTAAACAAATGACCTTGTCCACCCACAACTAGATAAATGGTCAACATCATACCACGGCCCTCACATGCTACTCCTAGGTGACATGCAATAACCCTGTGACTTTACACAGTGGTCTTCTAGATAGGTACTTGGTCCAGCTCCCATTCCGAGGTTGTCCCCAAGTGTGTCCCATGGTTCTTTTGGTCAGCCTCCCTTTCCTTAATCTAACCACCACTGTGTGTATTACCATACTTGTCTTCAGAGAGGAGGCAAGCAATAGCACCATGGGATTCTGATGTGACCCCGAATCCTTGCAAGCAGCCTTGTAAAGTTGGGCTATCAAACTCAGCCTCCATCCTTTTCAAGCATGCCCATGGTACATTGATCTGAGTAGGGTCCTCGCCATCGATTCCTATCCCTGTTTGTAGTGATGGTGGCAAGTTTTGCAGGGTTTGAGATTGAGATGGGGTTCCAAAATACCATTGGAGGTGGAGTTTGATTGCTTCCAGCTATAGTCCACGAATGGTGTGTTCCTGGGCAAGGTGGTTGTACCTCTCCTCCCACTCAGCGATCTTTCCCAGAAGCACATCCAATTCCTCCAGGGCCCCTTCATAGGCCTCGTCTGCAACGCACATCCACTTGGAAAAGTGGATAGGTGATTGCTCCTCGAGGCGCCTCACCTTTCGGATATGGCAGTGATGGACACCACCTGCACGGCATGGATGTAGGGAAAATGGAGTTATTACAACCTCATTGTTGTAGATCTTAGATAGCCGCATGAATGCCTCACGGGACGCATCCTGAATTGCTGCCTCTTTGCTAGCTCGAAGGTGGAGGGACTTGAACACATGTCCTTGACACTCCTCTTCCCTGGCTTGAATGTAGATCTTCATCCTCCAATCCTTCTGAGATCCATGGATTACTTGCTCTCCAAGATGGATCGGCTTTTTAGGAGAGTGCAACTACTTATGTAGCAGCTCTAACTGTTCGGCGTAACCGCCATGGTCGGCTTTAGATGAGAACTCCAGGGCTTCCTTAGAGGAGTTCTCCATCTTGAATGGGAAGGTTGGGGTAGCACTAAGGTGTTTGGATGTTCCAATGAGAAGGGTGGACTTCTTTCCGAGAGGGCTCTTCATATCCCTTGGCTTTATAGGCCCTGCATCTCTATCTGTGCCTCTACTTTGTGTGGTTCCGTGGCACCAAGCCACATCATTCCATCTCATTATATATCAACCATGAAAATAGTTGTATACATGTGGCGCCTCCCGACTAGTGGAAGGCCACATGTGCATACGGCACCTGATCCAGGATCAGTAGTCGGGTACGCACAACAATGATACAACTCAGAGATTACAATAAATACATAACAGGGTATTCACATATATATACAAGGAGATCATCAGGACAAAACCGGATGGCAAAAATGATCAACAGGTAAACTAGCGTGAACAGCAAACAGGGCGGAAGCTGGACAAACTATACCACAGCTCCCGGCTCGGTGGGAACTAGGCTCGAAACCTTCAGAAGTCTTCGTAGTCGGCCTGGTCTTGGAGGAACTCGGCAGCAGTCGGATCTTCGTCTTCTTCTCCAAAACCTACTATACATATATATGAACAGGTGAGTACTTTCGTACTCAGCAAGCGGGAAAGATGCATGGCGGTCAGATAGAAAGGCTAAGGGTTTATGTGCGAAAATTAGCTTACGAAACATTTTTTCTTTGCAAACACTAGTGAGATCAAATTTTAGTTGTCAGAAAAGAGGCTCACGCCTCAATCCATTCCGCAAGTTGCTTTTCAACAACTCGCCAATTAAAAGAATCATCTTATATATCATCTTTTACTTTCGGCATTAACTGGTCTGTATCTCCCGAGTAGCTACAACCATCGTTGACCCATGAGACTCGGCTAAACCAAATCTCAGCTGTGGCACTTGATGCCCGCTACACTGGCTACAACCAGTTAAAGCTAACCGCTCCCTGGCTACAACCCGGGGGCTCGAACACTGCTGCCCTGGCTAAACCCGGGAGCCTGTTCATGGCACTAAATGCCCGCTAGGCTGGCTACAACCAGCTAGCTAAGTCGCGCCCTGGCTACAACCCGGGGCTTCGAACGATGCTGCCTGGCTACAACCCGGGAGCATGTTCATGGCACTAAATGACCGCTAGGCTGGCTACAACCAGCTAGCTATCGGCTTTCCCTGGGCTACAACCCGGGAGCCTGATCAATCTTGCTGCCCTGGCTACAACCCGGGAGCACGATCAATCCGTCTTCTGGCTACAAACCCGAAACATCTGTAGCAACTGCCGCCCTGGCTACAACCGGAGGGCATGATCTTCATCCTGTTACTTTTCAATCACTTGATTATGGTGCTTAACACCCCGACAACAGATCCGTTTTCTTGGCCACACAGGCCTTCCGTTTGCCCACTCGGCAAACTCTGGTCACGGTTCCCTTTCCATCAAAACACTTTCACAAATCACTGGCAAACAAATCTACGCTGTGGGAAACACCTTAATGATAATACATAGCCAAGCCACACAGGCACTGTCTCTGTACATCAAGATTTTCACAACTTTATTTGTTTCGCAAACACGCCGATACACAGAGTACCGGGTTTTCCAATCAGTTTAGTAAAAAACCAATGTTTTTCCCAACGACAAACAACGTTGCAGAGCTAAGCCATTCTACTCGGCATCGTATCCTCAGATAGGATGCTAGCGTGCCATTTGTGGGGCTCTCAAGGAAGAAATATAACAACATCCTACCAAATAAGTGCTACTACTGGGCGGGTCCATCGGTTTTTGCGCTTGCATAACCGAGGCCAACAGTTTAAAAAAGGTGTAAACTAAGCATGCATATATTTTCCAAACAACATAGTTTTGCATATATGGGAAACAATATGATCAAAAAGGCTTGCCTTGTTCCAAGGAGGGTCTTCTTCGGCGAAGGCGGCTTCTGGATCGTCCACCGGTTCAGGTTCTGAACAAGCAGAAAGAAACACCGATGAGCAGGAGGTTAAAACACCAAGAAAAAGGATCAAGAAGTAGTCGGCTGTAGAAAAGGTGCAGTCGGCTGAACAAGGCTTGCGAACCAGACGACAGAGCTCCAAAGCTTGAGAGGATGAGAACTCAACAGAGCTGGAGCTGGCCGGTTTTGCAAAACAAAGGAAAAAGGAGCATGGATGGCTCAATATATAGCCGGCGTGCAGGGGTGAGGCACGGTGAAGCTGGCAACGGCTAGGAGAAAAAAAGTCAAGGTGAACTGACAAAGGATTTGATGTCACCAGGGATTGACTTGGAGTCCGGCGTGGTCAGGGAGTTGGCAGGCACTGCAGCATGTGATGAGACATTAAGGTCAAGGCTAGGACAGGTTGGAGAAATCTCACTGACAGGCTTCGGACTGACCACTGGTCCAACAATGCAGTAGGTTATTGTCCATCGGTCAAGCGGTGCTGCGGGCAGGTGAAAACTGATTCTTCTCCACTTCGGTAGTCGGCATCCAACGGGTGAGTGCAAACTCGGGGGGAAGGGAAACATCAGGTCTCAACAAGGTAGTCGGTCACTACACAGCGCTTATCTCCGGGCAGCAAGGAGATCCGAGTAAGACAAGGAAAAAGGTTGGATACAAGGACTGAGTAGCAATCTACTCGGCTCAAGGGGGAAGGTAGTCGGCTGGCCGGAAGAAGGAAAAACGGAGGCACAGCTGACAGGACAGGAGAAGATTAAGATCCCGAAAACAAGTCTCAACAGGGAAAAGGAAAACGGGTCATTACAATACATTTAGAGGATCCAAACCTAAGCACGTAAGTAGTTAGCTAATTATTTTTGCTATGGATTTATACTTAGTAGGATGTACACAACATGGACACGATTCTATCTTATTATATATTATAAAAATACAACAAATATTTAAATGGCAAATCTTTTGATTGGTATAAGCTAAAATAGCTCCACAAAAAATATTAGGACAAACTTTTTACTATGGTATTTGAAAATTCATAATCCGCAGCGAAGCGCGGGCAAATGTGGCTAGTAGAGAATAATGACATAGTGGCGAGGCGGAAGCAACAGCGGTGTTTATTGCGTGGCTAACTAGCTATCAATGTTTTGTATCGGCAATAAAAATATGGGGCTACTCGTAAGACCTAAACTTGATGGATTGCAAAGGAACACAAGACGATTTATCCTAGTTCAGTCCCTCGAGGTGAGATAATACCCTATTTTCAACTGTCCATGCCCCAGGGGGCTCCCTACCTCTCCTTATATACTGGAGGGATGATGGTTACAGGGTAAGAAACCTAGTCAGATACGACCAAAGGCTTTTCTTATTAGTACATAGAAAGTTCGGCTAGGATTATATCCCTTTTCTTGTCATGCAAGGTAATATGAAGCCGAGTCTTACTCTATCACCAATTACAGGGACTGGCCCACTCTCTGTCTGAGTGACCGTAATTGCCTTCCTTGAGGTACCTGGGGCCCATAGCCTCCACACTAGCACACCATACTAGGCGACTAAGCACCTAGGCAACTAACCAAACCACAGGAACGGTTTGGGAACTAGGGATGAAACTACTAAAAGTCTTCAAACTCTGCTTGCTCCTGGAGGATCTTGTGGAGGCCATGGGCCCTGGGTACCTCATAACCAGCATATGGGCCACTCAGATAGAGGATGGGCCTAGCCTTGTAATTAGAGATATGGTAACCCTCGGCAGACCTTGCCTTGTACAATAAGGAATATACAGTCCTAGCCGGGTACATTATATCTCTAAGGGGAGATCTCCTAGTCGGAATCCGGCGGGGACTCCTACCTTGTAACCCTGTCCCCCAGTATATAAGGGGAGGCAGGGCGCCCCTTGAGGGCACGGCCATATGGTTCATCAGAATCGCCACCATAATTCCTCAAAGGAATACATATAAACTGGACGTAGGGTATTACCTCACATCGAGGGCCTGAACTAGTATAAAATCTCCCTGTGTTCCTTTGCAATCCACTGAGTTTCCATCCGTCGAGTAGCCCCATATATTTATTGCCGGTGTAAAACATCGACAGTTGGCGCGCCAGGTAGGGGTTTCGGTGCGATCTACATCTACAAGCTCGATGGATCCAGCAACCAAAGTCGACGGCGGCAAACTCTCCCCCGGAGATACAATCGCATTCAGAAGCCTCGACTTCATCGCCGACCAGATCGGCACCTTGCCGATCGACTCACCTTGCGCCGCCGACTCGGATCTTTCGACATCGATCTCCAATATGCCCGAGCCAGGGACAACCGCTGAGCCCGGCCTCCGACTCGGCGCCCAGTAGGCCCCGTTTGGTAGGATTCCGGGGTATTCTCACGGAGCTGAGCAGCAATCTTTTACATCGGGCAAAAGGCAGCCTGAACCGGCCACAACAATTCGCAAAAATTAAGCCACCTGCCAATCGGCGCGATCCGGCCGCGTCAAACGCCGCCCTCAGCCTACGCCCGGGGACAAAATCGGGTGACATTTCGGTTTAACATGTTTTTAAACAGCAAGCGAAGAACGAGAATATCGGCCAAAAAAGTCTTGCTATACAGGGGAGATCATCAATTTAGAATCCAGAGCTAATGTTTTTAGCCAAACGCCTAATCGTATTGATTCGGCAGACGAATCAGAATCGAATCACTGAATCAGGAGCTCTCTACAATCTACATCCGACGCGGCAAACCCGATCCTCTGGAGTTCGACTCGGATACGGCCCCGAGCCGCTCGAGATCGGATCTAGGGAGGTCGGAGTTGTAATCACCCCCCCATCAACTATTCCGACTATGACTCTCAGTCGGACTACGACTCCCAGTCGGATTCCGACTCTAAGCCGGACAGCAGTTCGGCTAGCTTCTTCCCGCCACGAGAAATCTTCATGGCATCCAAAGGCTCTACTCCTACTCAGGAATCACGCCGACTACACGAACAACAAGAGAAGGAGGCTTGCCGACTGCGAGAACAACAGGAGGAAGAAGCAAAGCGCCTGCACGCCCGCAACGACGGCCTACGCAGGGCTGGGCGAACCGCTCAGCAACAAACCCTCCAAACAAAAGTCGGCGACCACGACGTCTTCGTCACGCCACAACAGAACATCGTGGCCGCCGCAACCCTACTGGACACGATCCAGCTTGGGCCTGATCACCAGGCCACCCTGACCATCGCGAGGATAAAAGCCATGCTTACCGCTGCTGCATGTCAGCAGCACCAACAGTCGGGTGATACCCTCATACCGACCAACCGGTCGACATTCCCAACGGCAATCTCATCTACCTCAAAGCGACGCCGAGCGGCTGGCTCCAGTCAGCTGCATACGGAGGCACGTCAGGCGTCACTCGGCAGCCCCAACGACAACCGGCGATGTCAAAGCGACCGACGGGATGATCAGGACCTTCGAGGCCGACAACGACGTGATCTTTGGCAGGACATCAACGCTCAACGCCGTGAACGAGAAGATGATGAGCAACGCCAACTGGAAGACGAGAACGAGCGTTTTGGCCTCCACCACGAGCGGCTTCACTGCCGTAGTCGGGGTCGGAGTCCTCATGAAGATGAAGGAGTACCGGCCTTCACCTAGGAGCTACAACAGGCCGACTGGCCATCGGGTTTCAAGCCTACAGGAGTCGAAAAATACGACGGCAAGACCAATCCCGAGTCTTGGCTCACGGTCTATACTACGGCAATCCGAGCAGCTGGAGGAAATCACAAAGTCATGGCTAACTACCTCCCAGTCGGTTTAGCCGACTCAGCGAGGACATGGCTAACAGGACTTCCCAAGCAATCAATCGGCTCATGGGCAGAACTCCGAGAACGCTTCATCACCAACTTCTAGGGAACATACGAGAGGCCATCTTCCGAGTACGACTTATATCAGTTGCATCAAAGGAAGAACGAGTCTCTTCGTGACTTCATCAAGAGGTTCTCTGAGAAGAAAAATTCGATCCCAAACATCAAGGATGAGGTCGTCATCGCCGCCTTTCGAAAAGGAGTCAAAGACACCTCGTTCATCGACAAATTCACTCGGAAGCCTCCCAACTCTGTCAAGGCTCTATTTGACATGGCGAACAAATACGCCGACTCAGCCCACGTTGTTGCTGAGGCCCTTGAAGATAAAAAGGCATCCTGACAGAAGAAGCGGGAGGGCACCAACGACGCGGTCCTGACTAAAGCCGAGAATCGCAAACGCAAGTCAGACGGCTTCATTGTGGCAGTCGGTCATAATCGTCTTCGACTTTCAACAACTGAAGATTATCAGAACAACAAGTGACAGGCTCGGGGGCTCACAAGCTCAAACGCAAGGATGGCATCCCCACTCCGAAATACCGAACAACTAAGTCACTTCCTGATAAATATTTCTTCACTCGGCCTTGCCAATGCCGCTTACACCTAATAGGTGCACAAGCTGCACTCTTCTCTGTTTTTGCTCTTAAATGATTGCAAAATTACTCAAGTAGCATAAATCCTGATCCGTGAAACTTTGCTCCATGAAAGACGAACTCAAGTCACCCAAAACGCGTGTCTGGGAAAGAGCCATGAGCCAACTCCCGACACTAGGGGGCTATGACTAGTCGGGCAGAGTGCTTAAACGTAAGGGGTCAACTACTCGAGGAAATTAATATCAATAAGAGGAAGAACATGAATTTACATATATTGTAAAATACATTTTATTCGGATGATTGTTTTCATCATCAGATGCTACTCATCCGATATCTTTATATTGCAGGCCCAGCTCCGGATACGCGTGACAGGAACTTAGGGCTGCGAGCCTATCTCCTACGCTCGGGGGCTGGACAAGTCTGCCAAAATACACTCGGGATGCTCCATGAGGGCCACTTACCGAGTACTTGCGCCAGTCGGGACGTCATCTACCCCGGCTACGCTCCATGTGAGCTGACAACCGACTTTCGGCACTAGTCGGGGGTCGTATATCACTCGGCTGGGTGAGGTACGCCCCATGAGGGTCGCTAGCCGAATCCTATGCTAATGCAAGGTTCGGGTACCTCGCTTGGCTATAACTCTGTTGGGTAGGGTATGCCCCATGAGGGTCGCTAGCCGAATCCTATGCTAATGCTAGATTCGGGTACCCTGCTCGGCTCTCCTGAAGTCAGAGAGGACTTACATCGTCAAAGCGCATCCGGAGTTCTCATGCACTGCGTCACACCTGAGGAGGGCAAGCAGATCCTACAATATACCTGCTCGGGCACCTGTGGCAACCAGGCTGCATCCAGAACATAAGTCGGAAAGGCTTGCGAATAAGGATTTCTCTGGCTGATTGCGGTTACCGACACCAAAAAACTCATCCTGACATGCGATGGATGATACTTCTATAGAGCTATGCTGGATAGGTCGGCTCAGGCCGGCTTATTTGGTAGCAGCCACCAAGATATGAGTTCCTACAGTAGCATGCTCCATGTGGGCCACCCGCAGGCTGAGTTGAAATTATAGCATTGGTGCTACCAACAGGAGCCGATGAGGTATCTTTCTCGGGTACACCTGACCACGCCGTGGATTTATTTTCATAAAGTGGTACTCGGCCTACATGCGTGGCCATCGGTTGCCATGAGCAACATTTTACCCGCTGACATGATGCGGAAGAGTCTAACTTTCGAGTAGTGCATTACTCGGGAGAGACTATAAATATCTATTCCTGCTGACATGACGCGGAGGAGTCTAACTTCTGGGTGGGACGCCACTCGGAAAAGACTATAAACCCCCCTTTCCAGCTGACATGAAGCTGAAGAGTCCCATATACGAGTAGTATCCTACTCGGCAAGACTATAAATACCCATTCCGACTGACATGAAGTCGAAGAGTCTTACATACGAGTAGTTCCCTGCTCGAAAAGACTATAAATCATATTCCGGTTGACATGATACCGAAGAGTCTCATATACCAGTAGTAATCTACTCGGGAAAGACTTCCAGGTTAAAGATCTTTGACTTTATGTTTAATTGTCTTCACAATTAAGCACAAAGTCGGGGGCTACACCTAATAGGTGCACCTATTCGGCGCACGCTATTCATACTTCTATATGGAGCCCTTCATAGCCTCGCTGCCAGCTGACATGAAGCAGGACTCGGGAGAAGAAGCACTCGGACAAAGAGTACTCGGGAGCAATGCACTCGGGAAGACTTCACCGTGGAGGATGAGCACTTGGCATCAGCTGTGACTCAACTATGAAGGTCTCGGGGGCTACTGTGGAGGCCATGGGCCCCGGGTACCTCATAACCAGCATATGGGCCACTCAGATAGAGGATGGGCCTAGCCTTGTAATTAGAGATATGGTAACCCTCGGCAGACCTTGCCTTGTACAATAAGGAATATACAGTCCTAGCCGGCTACATTATATCTCTAAGGGGAGATCTCCTAGTCGGAATCCGGCGGGGACTCCTACCTTGTAACCCTGTCCCCTAGTATATAAGGGGAGGCAGGGCGCCCCTTGAGGGCACGGCCATATGGTTCATCAGAATCGCCACCATAATTCCTCAAAGGAATACATATAAACTGGACGTAGGGTATTACCTCACATCGAGGGCCTGAACCAGTATAAAATCTCCCTGTGTTCCTTTGCAATCCACCGAGTTTCCATCCGCCGAGTAGCCCCATATATTTATTGCCGGTGTAAAACATCGACAGATCTCCTCTACGGTCAGGTCGACGTCGTCTCCAATATAATCTATAGAGTTATAAACCAAGGGTGAGTACAAATGTACTCAGCAAGCCAGGGAGAAGATGACATGTGGTCGAAGGATGAAACTCCGACGGCGGGAAGTCAGGAGACCCCCCTTTTGAGGTTCGGCCAGGGGAGTGGTTCTCAGGCGGAGTCGGCGTCAGTGTGGAAAAAGATCGATGGTCGGATGAATCGGCACACAAGAAAGACACGAGGAAGTATACAGGTTCGGGCCGCACGGAGGCGTAACACCCTACTCCTGTGTGGATGCTATCTGGAGATGAATGTATTCGCGGTGTTACAAGGCCAGCTTAGCTCGAGGCCGGAGCTGAAGAGGAAGAACAGTAACTAGAGTGTGCTCCCGTTCGCTATTCTCCGTCCCTTTCGTCGGGCGTGGATTCTCCTTTTATCAGTCAAAAATCGAGTCCCCTGCGCCTAATCCTCGAGAGAGAGATTAGGTATGCTACGTCTTGTCATCGACCTCCGCGCTCCGGCCGTCTGCTGAGTCGTCCGGGAGGCCGTCTCACCGTCGCCCGGCTGTCGGTAGTGACGGGCGGCCCGACAGTGACGACGCTGTCGGATTGGCCCGTCTCGGTCGTCGCCTCCCGTGTCAGCCGCGGGCGGCTAGATGCCGCCTCCCTCGCCAGCTACGGGCGGCCAGACAGTGACGATCCTGTCGGCTTGGCCCGTCTCGTCGTATGCCAGGCCGTGGAAGACCGGAGCCCTCTCACTGGATAGGGAGCCAGCCGACAAGGGGGTCATTATGACGACGCACGTATGTCCAGCCGGGAGACAGGCGGGAGGCGCGCCGTCGCTTCTCCATTAATGCGGGTAGTTGGGAGCAGATCCGCTCGAGCCGGCCTCGTTCCTCGGGGCGGAGAGCCCATCGGGCCCTCCACGCGCGCGAGACACCGAGGCCCCGGGTCCCGTGCCCGGGGGCGGCACCCGGGGGTGACGCTTCCGGGCCCGGGCAGCGCCCAGGCCCCAAACATTCAATGGGACAACTCCTAATAGCCTGCCGCCACGTGTGCAGAAAATGGGCCCTGGGGGAGCTGACGTGGGAAAGATCCACGCGTCTCCAGAGAATGTGGGACCCCCATTCCTGTTTCGCCGACAACATGATTGGCTTGAACAAGCGAGGCTAAGGGTTTATTTGCAATATCAGCCTTTTTGAGCAAGAGCTAGTTCTTTTACAAAACTCTAGTGAGACAAATTTTAATTGTCGGGCCAAAGCTTACGCCACGACCCATTCCATAAGTTGCTTTGCAACAACTTGTCTAAAATGAGTTACATGTGATAACAACATTTATTTTTCTTTTCCTGTGTTATTTTCCTTTCACTTTCTCAGCATTCACCACCATCATCCATAAATCACCACTTATTTGTTCCTCACAGTTAACATCGCTATCACAACACAGTCTGTCACCATCACGGCACAGTCTATCGCCTTCACGGCACAGACTACGGCCATCACGACACAGACTATCACCATCACGGCCCTAGCCACGGGGTCATAGGACACCCCTGAAAGCCCGTTATGTCGCCTAGAGGGGGGGTGAATAGGTGTTCCTAAAAAATTCTCCAAATGCAGCGGTAAAATTCTAGTAGGAACCTCCGACCAAAATGGTAGGAGGCTCTGACTGGCTCTCTCGGGCTGGCCGAGAGGGCTGGTTAGAGGTTTCGGCCAAGAACACCGGAGGTTCCAACCCTGGTGTTCTGATTCTACCAAGACACTTTAATAATGGATAAATTGACAGAGATCAAGTGTAGTACAAGTAATAGGGTAGGAAATAAATTCAGGCAAGTGAAGAGATAAAACAAGGCAATAACAAGAAAGCACAACGGAGACACAAAGATTTTTCCCGAAGTTTGGATCACAAAGATCTTACGTCTCTGTTGAGGAGCTCCAAAGAGCCAGGTCTCGATCGACCCCTTGCCTCACCAAGCAACCACGAAGATCAACTTGGTATCCACTAGATTTACCTCTTTTCCTTACAGAGGCGAGGTTAAACTTACACAAACTTTCCCGAGACAATCCACAAATAGAGAAAGCTCGCGGGCGATGCCTAACCATCTAGGAGGTTTTCCTCCAGGAGAAATAAGCTCCAAGCAGCCAATCCGCGTCCTCCTCAAGTGCACAAGATCCTCCTAGCCTTCTCTCAACAAAACTCACTCAATTTCCCACTAGATCCTCACAAGAATCACAAAGGATGCACTAGAACTAGTTGGGAGGGCTCAAATGACCTTAGGAGAGGCTAGAAGACAGTGGAATAGAAGTGGAATGACCAACCAACAGCTAGAAACAAAGTTTGGGCTTTATAGGCATTGGTATACGTCACTTAGCCGTTACTCACAGATTTTGGCTAGGAGGTTCTGACCCTAGGAGTAGGAACCTCCGGCCAACACTTAGTCTCTGGCCGAGAAGGTTGGTCGAAGCCACCGACCCTAGGGGTAGGAACCTCTGACCCTGACACTGAAACTAGCCCATCCCAAGTGTATCTGTTGTGCCAAAGTGATGGACTCTCAGCTATTTGGATATTAAGCACTTGAGTGGTCTTGAAACACTGTTTACAACCCCTCTTGATAGTACGGTTTTCTTTCGACTCAAAAGAAAATTCAAAAGAATTTAAAATAAACTCCGAGTCGATTCGCCGTTTTTCGTCTTGTTTTTCTGGGGGTCTCCATGCACCACACCAAGCAACCTAGGACTAATTCTCTATACAATTCTCGATAAACTCATTAGTCCCTTAACCGCTTTGTCATTAATCCACCAAAACCCACTTAGGGGTTAGATGTACTTTCAATCTCCTCCTTTTTGGTGATTGATGAGAACACGGTTAAAGCTTACAACATAATGAATATATAAATTTGATTTTGAACGAAAGAGATGAATTTGGCTCCCCCTAGAAATATGCATATATTAGTTAGAGTGAAGTATATATGCATATGAGTATTTGAGAAACATGGAAAGCCTTATTCATCTATTTTCATTCGTGGGGTTCAAAGTGTGACATGATAAACAGTATATTAAATGCATATGAAATGGCAAATACACAAAAGATGATAAATAAACATCACATCACATTGCACGGCATCACAAGAATAGATTTAAATATTGAAATTAAACTAGAACCATAATTAAACATTCATTACATCTCAGAATATGGTCAATACATATCTATAGGCCAATAAGAAATCTAGAAATCCTAAAGACAGGAGAGGGGATTAGAGCCTCCGGCCTTTTGGGCGGAGGTTCCGGCCATATTGCAAAGCAGTCAACAAAGATGAGAAGAAGCCCTTTCATTCTGAATTTTCTCCCTCTTTGGCATCAAGGCATCAAAAAGAGAGAAAAACCAGGTGAAGAAAGGACTCAGTCGTCGTCGGAGGGGATGATCTCAGTGTCGCCGGACGCTGTACTGCTTGCAGTGTCGGTATCATATCAGGGTAATAATCTATGTATTTCCACTGGCGGCATCATCATCCCTCTCAATAATGGGAGGAATGTCGTAGACTGGCTGAAAAGAAGGAGCTATAGGTATAAAGCCAGGCTGGAAAGGTGGAACATCTGGCACAAAGGCAAGCTGAACGGATGAAGGAGCTGCTACAGGATCATCATCCTCATCACCATTGTCCTCACTGCTATTCTCATCTTCCTCATCATCCTTCCCATTATCGTCATTATGGTAGGAGTCCTCCTCTGTGTCTTCATCAGAAACTGCCTCGGACTCAGAATTTCCAAAAGGTCTTGTGGAAGGGCTTGTGCCACTGGCGATGTGCTGAGCAGTCTCATAGGCGGCAAAGGGATCCTCAAAAACCTCATCGGAAGAGTCATCAGAGACTGTCTTACCGGCATCCCTCAACATTTTCTTCTGCCGGTGTTCCATCTTCATGATTTTCACAGCGTTCTTAGTACTGATGTTGAAGATGGCCTTGAGTGCCTTCTTGATAGGCGACTCGGAAGTCTGAGAAGAAGAGCCGAACCGAGAGGTAGCTAAAGGAAACTTCACTTCAGGCGGAGCTGGTAGATGGTAAGCCTTGTGCTTCACCTCCTTCTCGAACACTAGTCCAGACACTTCCTCTATCATCTTCATGATATAAGGAGCATAGGCATATCCTCTTTTGGGCTCCACCATAATGTTGAAGATCTCAAACTAGATGTACTTCATGACACTGACAGGCGGCTAATTTCTCCTCAACCTTGCAAGCAAGGTGTAGTGGCGAGCGGGGAGAGCTATGGCATCGCCAACCTTGGGAGAGAGAGTTGCCCTGATCATGTTCAGAAGAATCCTGTAGGGAGGAAGAAGCCCCTTGGTAGTGCCCATGCAGTTTTTGGGTGCCCCATCGGCATAGAGAAACAAAGTCCTCTGAATGGGCAGTGTCTTCTCACTATGCAGATTCAGCCTGTTGAGATCATCAGGGTCCAACCCCAAAATGGCCGCGAACTGAGAGATAGTGACGGTGTACTCCACACCCTGAGTCCGCCATCTCATCTGAAGCTCATGCTGTGGACTCTCCTCAAAGAACACGGTCGCGTAAAATTGACCGATCACCTCCTCTCTCTAGTCATATTGTAGGCCCAGTCATATTGTAAGCCCATGATACCTCCAATGTCCTTGTCCAGGCAAAGCTTTATCACATCTTTGAAGATCCGCCCTTCTGGCGCTGCATGTACTCTCTTAGTCAATATACTTTATTTCCATGACCGGTTTGGGTCGATTCATGAAGACTGAGTTGTACCAGTCTACTTGGACAGCAGTGACAAAGCGGGGGTCTGATAACTCCTGAGGGAGAGTATCTGGGTTCTGCTTCCTGTCTCTGCCTCCCCTTGCCACATCGTGCAGATAATCAAAATGTTGCCTGGCAATGTGGCCAAATAGAGTAGTGTTGGTGGCCCTGTGCTTGATCACTCGGATTGGGTCATCGAAAGTCCCACTGCCAAAACTGCAAGTGTCACCACTGCGAGATCCACCACGCCTTGGTGGCGGTGGTGCATCTAAATCCCTAATCACCAAGGTAGAGCTACGAGTCTGTCTAGTAGATGGAGGCTGTGTAGCGGCTCTCTTGCCTCCGCCTGCCCTCCTGCTGTTGCTAGCACGAGCCGGTCCCTTTCCATTGTCAGCTCGTCTAGGAGGTGATTCCTGATCACTTTGGGTACCGGAGGTGGAGATATCTTATCTTGCCTTTTGACGCTTCTCTCGAGCCATTGACATTGAGATACAACCATGGAATCAAGAAAAGTACTGAGGTCAAAAATTTATTGGAAGAACCAAGGTGACACAGGCTAGCAGAGACTACCGGTCGAAAGGTCCGACCCAAGGATCGGAGCCTCCGGCCAGCCCTCTCGACTAAGCCGAGAGTGCTGGTCGGAACCTCCGGCCTTGAGGACCAAAACTTCCGGCCGGCACATGGCTGCAGCTTTGATCTTCAAAACTAGCCAATGCATTTGATGCAAGACAATAGATCGATGTTCTAGGGATGTGCAGGAAGGTTTTCCACCAAGGGAAACTAGTCCTAGGTTCACAAATTAAGAGATCGAGTCAAAAATATGAAAAACCTAAGGAATGAGATTGAAACCAATACCTTGAATGACCAAAGATTTTTTATGGTTAGAGTTGAAAATCGCCCAAATGGGGATGGGAGCGAGTTAGGGCTGAGAGGGGATGAAATGAGAAGAGAGAAAAAAACTCCCAGCCATCCACAGGAGAGTAAAAACCGTCGGTCAGCCGGAACCTCCGGGCTATGGAGTCAGAGCTTCCGGCCCGGTTTTTAAGCAGGGGGCAAGCGTCGAAGCCTCCGGCCCTATGGCCAAAACCTTCGACTGGATTTTTCTGGAAAGAGGAAAACAAGTGTATTTTGGCCCAAAGGAAGTGGACATTATTTCCCGTTGACCCATATGTGACTAGCAACAATCAATGAGAACATAACAATGGTCACGAATGAAAATCAACAACGAAAAGAACCAAATTTTCGCAATGGAAAACTAGCACACAAGGATTTTCACAATATTTTGAGAAAATGAGTTTTTTTATGGGATATAGGGAATGTTGGAGCTCCATTGCTAGTGTTAAAGACCATTTTCTACACAAGAAGAGACCTCAAAAACATAGAAGCTCACTTTGATTGACATCCTTTTGACCCATTCTTGACTATTGATTAGTCATGCAATGTTTCGAGAATCTAAGATATTGAGCTCACTTCTAACCTCGCAAAACCTCTTCTCATTTAAGGGCTTGGTGAAGATATCGGCAAGTTGGTGTTCGGTTCTCGCATGGATAATGACGATATCTCCTTTGGCTTCGTGGTCTCTCAAGAAGTAGTGTCGTATGTCAATATGTTTGGTTCTTGAGTGTTGGACGAGATTATTGGCTATTTTGATGGCACTCTCATTGTCACAAAGGAGTGAGATTTTGATCATTGTGTAGCCATAGTCTTGAAGAGTTTGTTTCATCCAAAGGAGTTGAGCACAACACAAGTCGGCGGCTATGTACTCCGCCTCGGCGGTGGATAGAGCAATGGAGTTTTGCTTCTTGGAGACCTAAGAAACTAGAGACCATCCAAGCAATTGACAAGTCTCCATTGTGCTCTTGCGGTCAACCTTACACCCGGTATAATCGGAATCAGAATATTCAATTAGCTCAAAATCATAACTCTTAGGGTACCAAAGACCAAAATTAGGAGTGTGCACCAAATATCTTAGAATTCTCTTAATGGCAATAAGATGACATTCTTTAGGCGTCACTTGAAAGCGAGCACACATGCACACACTAAGCACAATATCTGGTCTAGATGCACAAAGGTAAAGAAGAGATCCAATCATGGAGCGATATAACTTTTGATCCACCGGTTTGCCGTTGTCGTTGAGGTCA
Source organism: Oryza meyeriana var. granulata (assembly GCA_003991445.1). Taxonomy (NCBI): domain Eukaryota; kingdom Viridiplantae; phylum Streptophyta; class Magnoliopsida; order Poales; family Poaceae; genus Oryza; species Oryza meyeriana. The sequence goes on along the minus strand of RYFJ01000183.1, from coordinate 143,195 downwards.
AGATGCCCATTTGTTGGCATTGGAGTCTTGATAGGCTTGGCTCCCTCTATCTCGAATTTTTTGAGATACTTTGATTGCGAGATGAAGGTTCCATCCTTTTGTTGCTTGACTTAAAGCCCGAGGAAGAAAGTGAGCTCCCCCATCATTGACATCTCGAATCTCCTAGTCATGATCTTGCTAAATTCTTTATTAAAAGAAGGATTAGTAGAGCCAAAGATTATGCCATCGACATAAATTTAGCACATAAATAAATCATTCTTGAATTTCTCAGTGAAGAGAGTAGTGTCGGCTTTGCCTATTTCAAAGCCATTTTTTAGTAGAAAGTTGCAAAGACATTCATACCAAGCTCTAGGGGCTTGCTTGAGCCCATAGAGCGCCTTGTGAAGCTTGTAGACATGATTTAGATGTTTGGGATCTTCAAACCCGGGCGGTTGCTCCACTTACACCAACTCGAAGATTGGTCCATTGAGAAAAGCACTCTTGACGTCCATTTGATAAAGCTTGAAATCATGGTTAGCGGCATAAGCTAATAAAATTCGAATGGACTCAAGACGAGTAACCAGCCAAAGGTTTCACCGAAGTCGAGGCCCTCGACTTGAGTGAACCCTTGAGCCACTAACCATGCTTTGTTGCAAGTAACCACTTCATTTTCGTCTTGCTTGTTGCGGAAGACCCACTTGGTGCTAATGACGTTTTGCTTGGGTCTCTCCACTAATGACCACACTTGATTGCGGGTGAAGTTATTCAACTCTTTTTGCATGGCCATCGCCCAATCCAGATCACCAAGTGCATCCTCTACCCTAATTGGCTCCAAAGACAAAACAAAAGAGTAATTCTTACAAAAGTTAGCGACCCGAGAGTGAGTGGTTACCCCTCTTTGGACATCACCAAGAATGTTGTCGACGGGATGATCTCTTTGCACAGTGTGGTGAATTCTTGGATGGTGCATCGAGGGGACTTGAGCTCGCACGGTGTCTCTTGGCTTACTAGTGCCCTCGGCATCGATCCCATCCACTCGTGCAAGATCGTCCTCTTGATCAACTCTTGTGCTTGGAGGCGCCGCTTGAGTGGAAGGAGCTTGTTCGGTGCCTCTTTGCTCCTCCGACTCTTGTAGCGGCCTCATCTCTCCAATTGCCTTTTTCTCGATGTCTTGTCCCGTGACTCCTTCACCTAGCATCTCAAGCTCAACTTGCTCTACTTGGGAGCCATTAGTTTCATCAAATGTTACATCTCTCGTGGTTTCAACAATTCCGGAGACTTTGTTGAAAACACGATAGGCGTGAGCATTTGACTTATATCCAAGTTGAAATCCTTCATTCACTTTTGGAGCAAACTTGGATGAGCGAGGTCTCTTACTCAAAATGAAACATTTGAAACCAAAAACACGAAAGTAGGAGATATTGGGTTTATTACCGTTGAGAAGTTCATATGCTGTCTTTTTGAGAAGTTTCTGGAGGTAGAGGCGATTTAGCGCGTGATATGCGGTGTTCACCACCTCCGCCCAAAAGATGTCCGGGGTCTTGTATTCATCTAGCATAGTCCTTGCCATCTCAACAAGAGACCGGTTCTTTCTCTCCACCACTCCATTTTGAGGTAGATCATATGGAGCGGAGAACTCGTGCTTAATCCCCTCGTCATCAAGAAATTCCTCCACTTGAGTATTCTTGAACTCCCCCATTGTCGCTCCTAACTTTCTTGATCTTGAGCTCAAACTCGTTTTAGGCTCGCTTTGCGATTTTTTTGAAAATTCATTGGGTTTCACTCTTATCTTGCAAAAAGAACAACCAATGTTGATGAAGCATTGCGAGAAAAACATCAATAATTACGAGCCCATATTTGTTACCTCCGATGCTTAGGTAGGCCATGGGACCGAAGAGATCCATGTGAAGTAGTTCCAATGGCCTTGAGGTAGTCATGATATTCTTCACGGAATGTGGGTTCCCAACTTGCTTTCCGACTTGACAAGCGCTACACACACGGTCTTTTTTAAATGTGATGTTAGATAGCCCGAGTATGTGTTCCCCCTTTAGAAGATTCGATAAGTTCCTCATCCTTGCATGGGCTAGCCTTCGATGCCACAGCTACCCCATTGAGGATTTTGCAATCAAGCATGCCTCTGGGTTCACTTTATCTAGGTTAAAATCCACTAGATAAAGATCTCCCTTCAACCTTCCCTTGAATGCGATAGAATTATCATCTCTTCTAAAGACGGTAACATCCTCATCGGTAAACAAGCAATTATAGCCTAATTTGCATAATTGAGACATCAATAATAAATTATAGCTTAAGTAATTGACGAGAAGAACATTAGAGAGAGATAGAGTGTTGGAGATGGCAATTTTACCTAGACCCATTACCTTACCCTTACCATCATCTCCAAAGACAATATTGTCATGATCTCCTCTATTCTCGTCAAGAGTTGCAAACATACTCCTCTCTCCCGTCATGTGGTTGGTGCATCCGCTGTCAATAACCCAACTCGATCCATCGGAGGAGTATGCCTACAAAAGGAATCAAGCTTGGGATTTAGGTACCCAAACTTGTCTAAGTTTGGGTCCTTTAGCATTAGTTGCAAGCGCCTTGGGCACCCACACACAAACCCTGTACTCCTCATAGCAATCATCAATGAAATGAGCAATCACTTTACCGTAGTGATCCTTGGTAATCTCATATGACTCATAGTATAGTTTTTCTGGTCGGAGCCTCCTACCATTTGGGTCGGAGCCTCCTACCAGTCCTCTCTGTTTACCTAGGTTGACTGGTCGGAACCTCCTACCATTTTGGTCGGAGCCTCCTACCAAACCTCTCGGTTTGCTTGGAAGAGCCGGTCGGAACCTCCGACCAGCCTTCTCGGCCTGGCCGAGAGGCTGGGTCAGAACCTCCGGCCACTATGGTCGGAGCTTCCGGCCCCCAAACTGACTAAGGAACTTTTTACCTCCTCGGATTGCGATGAACATCTTTCTTTTACGAAATTCAAGCATTGCTTCCCATTGACCATGGTCCTTCTGGATGGTCTGCTTTCATGAGGAGAGAAGCCAAGACTATAGTCGTTCTTGTTGGAGTGTGTAGTGAGGGTTTTGTAGAGGGCATCCTTGGATTGAAATGTTTTCAAACATTCAAACTTCACCAAGGTACCCAACCGCTCATTCTCCTCTTTAAGTGCCTTCAAAGCTACAAGATTAGTAGCATATGCATCCCAATCATAATTATAGCATTTTGCACATCCGTTGCTTGTAGAGGCATTGGAGATCTTGGTGGCCTTATTGGAGGTGGAGGTGCTATTCCAAAGGGTGTCAAATTGCACTTCAAGAGCCTTGTGATTTTGATCCAATTTCACAAGGTTTTCTTGAAGTGTTTCATTCACACTCTTTAGATTAGCCATTGAGTCATTGACCAAAGAGAGCTCTTTGGTCAATTCCTCAATCATCTCCTTCTCCTTAGCCAAGTTCTCCTCTAGGGCAAGATTTCTCTCCTTCTCAAGGATGAGCAAGTCCTCTTACCTTTCGAGGGACTTCTTTTTACCCTCTAATACCTTCATATGCGTTGCCAATTGTAACATGGCCGGCTTGCTAAAACCCTTAAGCATCTCATCCATATCATCCTCACTTTCATCATCACTAAGAAACATCATCATCAATTTGAGGAGATTTGGATGGGGAGGTTACCTTTCGTCCTTGTGCCATGAGGCAAGAAGGCTCAAATAGTGGTCGTCGTCGCTCAAGTTGTCGAAGAGATACTCCTCGAACCCCGACGATGACTTGATAGCAATTGTGGCAACCCCTCCTTCATCGCCTTCTTCTTTGTCATCGTTCTCATCATTGGAGAACCACTCCTCTCCAATGTGAGCACGCCCGGTCTTCTTCTTGACCATCTTGGACTTGCCACCCTTGTTCTTCAGCTTGGGGCAATCGGCAATGAAATGGCCGTACTCCTTGCATTCGTAGCACGTCCACTTGGATTGCCTCCTTCCTTTGTCATCCTCCTTCTTGTCCTTGCCGAAGCCGCCTCGACGAAGAAAGTGCTTGAACTTCTTCACCACAAGAGTAAAGTCTTCATCTTCACTCTCGGAGTCGCTTAAGGCTTACTCCTTCTTAGCCTTCAAAGCAACTTCCTTGTTCTTGGCAATTGCGGCATTCTTGGTAAGTTGCTTGACCTCCTTGGCTTCCTCTTCTAGTAACTCATGTGAGATGATCCTCGAGAGAACGTCGCTTGGGGTGAGTCTCTTAAAGTTCTTCATCTCCCGGATGAGGGTTACCAAGGTGGGATTCCTTGGGGCGATTGCACGGAGAAGCCTCTTGGCCACCACATGATCGGTCATGTCTTCACCACCAAGACCACGTATCTTGTTAATAATGACCACCATGCGATCATACATCTCTTGCGATGTCTCATCGTCTTCCATCACGAACTGCCCAAGTTGCCCCTCAAGCAACTCGATCTTGGACTCTCGCACGCCGGTGGATCCTTCATGTGCCAACTGAAGGTATCCCAAATCTCCTTGGCCTTCTCAAGTTGGTCCACCTTGTTGAATTCCTCAGGACTCAAGGAGTTGAGGATGACGCTTGCGGCTTGAGCATTGCGGTGGATGAGAGCCTCTTGAGCCGATGTAGGTTCCTCTCCTTCCTCCAGAGCATCCGTCACACCTATGCACACAATCTTCCAAACACTTGGATGCAACGAGATTAGATGCAATTTCATCTTGTACTTCCACGCGCTATAGAAGGTCCCGTCAAAATGGGGAGCACGTCCAGAAGGCACGGAGATGAATTGCTGAGAGGGAGGAATAAACTTGTTGTAATCAAGGTCAAAAGCAGCTCCCTTCCTTCCACTCGACTTGCTAGTCGAGCCATCTCCGTCTTCTTGAACTCCGGTAGAATCAACCACCTTCTCGGTCGATATCCTCGGATCAACTCCAAGCGGTTAAGCTTCTTAGGAGTTTAGGCTCTGATACTAATTGAAAGCCCGTTGATGTCGCCTAGAGGGGGGATGAATAGGCATTCCTAAAAAATTCTCCAAATACAGCGGTAAAATTCTAGTAGGAACCTCTGACCAAATGGTAGGAGGCTCCGACCAGCTCTCTCGGGCTGACCGAGAGGGCTGGTCGGAGGTTCTGGCCAAGAATGCTAGAGGTTCCGACCCTAGTGTTCTGATTCTACCAAGACACTTTAATAATGGATAAATTGATAGAGATCAAGTGAAGTGCAAGTAATAGGGTAGGAGATAAATGCAGGCAAGTGAAGAGACAAAATAAGGCAATAATGAGAAAGCACAATGGAGATACAAAGATTTTTCTCGAAGTTCAGATCACAAACATCCTACGTCTCCGTTGAGGAGCTCCAAAGAGCCAGGTCTCAATCGACCCCTTGCCTCACCAAGCGACCACGAAGATCAACTTGGTATCCATTAGAATTTACCTCTTTTTCTTACGGAGGCGAGGTTAAACTTCACAAACTTTCTCGGGACAATCCACAACTAAAGGAAGCTCGCAGGTGACGCCTAACCATCTAGGAGGTTTCTCTCCAAGAGAAATAAGCTCCAAGCAGCCAATCCGCATCCTCCTCAAGTGCATAAGATCCTCCTAGCTTTCTCTCAACAAAACTCACTCAATCTCCCACTAGATCCTCACAAGAATCACAAAGGATGCACTAGAACTAGTTGGGAGGGCTCAAATGACCTTAGAAGAGACTAGGAGACAGTGGAATAGAAGTGGAATGGCCAACCAATGGCTAGAAACAAAGTTTGGGGTTTATAGGCATTGGCATACATCACTTAGCTGTTACTCATAGATTTTGGCCAGGAGGTTCTGACCCTAGGGGTACGAACCTCCGGCCAACACTTAGTCTCTGGCTGAGAAGGTTGGTCAAAGCTTCCGACTCCAAGGGTAGGAACCTCCGACCCTGACATTGAAACTAGCACATCCCAAGTGTATGTGTTGTGCTAAAGTGATGGACTCTCAGCTATTTGGATCTTAAGCACTCGAGTGGTCTTGGAACACTGTTTATGACCCCTCTTGATAGTACAGTTTTCCTTCGACTCAAAAGAAAATTCAAAAGAATTTAAAATAAACTCCGAGTCACTTCGCTGTTTTGCGTGATGTTTTTTTGGGGGTCTCCATGCACCACACCAAGCAACCTGGGACTAATTCTCTGCACAATTCTCGATAAACTCATTAGTCCCTTAACCGCTTTGTTATTAATCCACCAAAATCCACTTAGGGGTTAGATGCACTTTCAACTCCAGGCCACACAGGCCCGTTCCTAACCATGGAGGTTAGCCGTCTGCCACACAGGCGGACTCTGGAAATGATTTCCCATCCTCAAATCATCCCTTTTCAAATATTTTGCAACCAAATCTACGCTATGAGAAACACCTCACATTCACCCTTAACTGTGGGCATGGCTGTTCGAACAGTTTGATTAATCTCTGCAGAGGTTGTATGCTTTACCCACATGACACGAAACTTACACCGAGTACTGGCCGGTACCGGAAGTTCGTGACAAGACTTTTCCAAAGCTAACCCATGAAGATCCTTTGTCACATGGCTAGGTCGAATCCACGACCAAGTATTGGGCAAATCCATGCCGTCGTCCACTCTAGAACACCGGAGACACTACATCTATCATCAACATCTCGCCACTGTAGAGGCGGTAAAATCTGGGTTTGTAAACATGCTTATCCACTCATCCCCTCATCCCTAGTGTTCCATAACCATTGACAAACAAGATTCCTATGAACTAACCAATTACTTAGCTAGGGGTGTCCCATTATACTCGTATGGTCATATCGTAAAATGTGTGGATAGACTTCCCAAAGGAATCGGTCCTTATTGACAATACATAGCCAAGCCACAAAGGCATTGACTTCGCACCATCACGGCTTTAACAACACAACCTTTATTTTATCAAAACCTTCCGATACCCAAGGTATCGGTTTTTCCAAATAGTTGAGTAAAAGATCCATATTTCCTGCACGACAAACAATCATAAGCATGACTAAGCAAACTACCCCGGTGGCCATATCGGATGACACGACACTGGCGTTTAATTTGTGGGGCTATCAAGGATAAGAAATATAAATTGACATCCTATATAAAGTAGTGCGACTATAATGGTAGGTCTGTCGGCGGTTTACCGAGGCTGAACAGTTTAAACGTGCAACCTAATTCATGCAACATTGATAAACAAAATACTTGTAAAATATCGGGGCAATACGATCAAAGAGGGCTTGCCTTGCTCCGAAAGCAGGTATGCTCCTTCGAAGGCAGCATCCGGACCTTCTTCGTATGTGGGTTCTATTCGCGAAACGAAAAAAATAAGCAAAAGTCCAAGATAAAGACCTCAACACAGGAAACCAATAGTGCCAAAAGGTAGATCTCATTTTAAAAAAAATTTGAGAGTTGAACGGAGCTAAATGGAGCTACGGTTCATTTATTATGAATTTTTGAAGCTAAAAAGGATTTTTGGGGAATTTCTAGAAATGTTGAATCTCAGAAAAGAATTGAATATTCCAAGGGAATATTCTCTGGCCAGTGGGGCCAGGTTGTTAGTGAGTAACAGGAGATTGAAAGGGAGAGGGCCCACTTAACAGTGAGAAAAAGATTGAAAAGAAAGGGGCCCACATGTCACAGGCATAAAGGATAATAAAAAGGCAGTGGGGTCCATAGGTCATAGGCCTAGAACATAGAGACGGTTTAAATAGATTTTTCTATCTAGAAAGAAGGGCCCACCTGTCAATTGCGGAGAGAGAGATGACAGGGGACTGGCCTTAGGCCCGGCATGTCAGGCTCTCCCGGGGAAAAGGATGTCTTCTTCTTCCTTGTGCTTGCACCGAGCTGGGGTGAGACCGACGGGGAACAGCGGCGGCAGGGGCGATGGCGACGACGGTGGAGTGGTGGAACGGAGGCGGCGGTCGCCGGCTGTAACAGACCCAAAAATCTAATTATGGAAATTCTAAATTTTCTGGAGAAGATAAAACATGTTTTGTTGTTTCTTCATGCACACAAGCTAAAATAAAATAATCGGAACAATTTTGGACCAAGACTAGGGGGTCTCAGTTGCAATACACCTAAAAATAGCCATCTAAAATTTCTTAAAATCCTCGAAACAATTTGCTAAGTTTAACTCAGATGACATTAAATTGAAATTTCAACTAGTAAAATATTTTACTTCTCCCTGAAACCAAAACCACCTAGGATTCAAAATATGAACAACCCTATGGGATGCAAACCACGACTCTGTGACCTTAGGTTGCAAGTTGCTAAATTAATTAGGCGCAACTTAAAATGGTAACAAATGGTCCAACTATGAATCACAATTTAAATCCACCCCAAGAACTTAAATTGGTAAAACAGACTCAAGGTAAAAGTTTGGAAATCTAAAAAAAAAAGTGAATGTGATGAACCATGTGTGCTTAACCTTGGATGCCATTGTTTGTCTTGAAGTGTTTTAGGTTTTCCTTGTATAAGTTAAATCCTTTTATAATTAGAAATTTGGCAAATAGAAATATTAATAATGAATCTATTAAAAAAAAGTATAACCAACCTAAAGTGATATAATTAAAAGTCAAGTAATAAGAAGTGTAAATAAGTAAAATACCATCTTTGGGTGTGCATGTTTTATTTCCATTGCTTTTGGCTTTTGAATGCATTTTCATTATAGGTTCATGTGCATTTTAGTGACTAAAAGAAAATACTAAAAATAATTAGTGCAACATAAAGTCTTGAGGAAATCCTCACAACTGCTACACATCACACACATGTTACAATAATGTTTGTGTAATTTTATCACTTGGTCTAGTGCTCACTCAAATTAACCTAACATGGGAAGTAGTAATGTCAAGTCACCTAGTTCATATTTTCACCACCTTAAATCCCTAAATTGTCTTGCCATGAAAACCTATCAAGAATGCTATACCTAATGTGGTCTGCTCATAGTAATTTTACCCAACCTTGGATCACAAGAATTCCACATGAAATGATGCATGCAAAGAGAACCCTAAATATTAACCATTTATAGAACACATTGAAAAATAGCCACATTCACAAAATCCCCTATAAATAATCCATAAGGTTTCTAGGTTTGTATCTCTGCCATAATGTCAATAAAGAATCCATGTATTCACAGTAAATTGGGCCTAATTTAATTCACAAGTTAAACATATAAAATTGTGGTGACAATAATCCCTAATTAATCACTTCAATGCAGAAAAACAGTGTTTTGAAGCCTCCCTAACAATTTTACCCAAATTAAACCATAACTAATCTTGGTATGCAAATTACAGGAGATAAACCACACATCTCTCTACTCACAGGAATTTTACCATAATTTCTACCTCAAGGGAATCTAACTAGATCAAGTATTCAAAACTGAAAGAATTCAGCCTTTAGGATTTGGCCAAATTTTAGAGTGCCCAAACTGTGTAATTTAGCCAACTTTGCAATTTAACTAAATAAAATCCATAGCCTATCATCTAGTGAGACTCCACCAGTTCGTTGCCCTACATACTCTCTGTCTCCACTAATTTCCCCTAATCCCAATTCACAACTAAAGCACATAAAATAATAGGTGCAAAACCCCTACACACAACTCAGTTCTGTCAATCCTGTTAATCAGCCAACTTTGGAGATTTACCCCAACTTGACCTAAAACTCTAAGCCAAATCTAATTGGACCAGCGCTTTGACCATACCCTGGGCTAACCACCCTAATTTTCCTGGAACTTTATTTAAACCCCAATCGGACAAATCAAAACACCCTTAGGATCCCCCAATTCCTGCACATAAGTGTATACATGAGATAATTTATTCAAATACTAGTTTATTTATCATGAATAAATATAAATTTTTCAGAATTTAATTCAACATTTTGGCTACTAATTAAATTCAAACTAATTTAAATCATCCCTCTTTTGTTTGAATTTTTGGGAATAAATCATTACGAATTTTGGAATGGAACTTTGAAAAATGGAAAGTAGGTTCTCTGTACATGCTACACAAAAATAACCATGCCATAAAACATTCTAGAACTTGGTCAAATAAATTTCAAAGAGAGAGGGAGGAAAAATAATCCTGAAAAATCCTGAAAATACCCAAAAACCTTCGTGTACCTTGGTTCCTACCCAAACCCCTTGCTCACACCTCAGCCCTCACACCCTGGAACCACCTGGAAGCCTCCCCAGCTCGTTTCCACCCCGGTCCAGCCCCGAGCCACGCGATGACGTGCCTCGGCCACGCTCAGGACATGCTCGACGCGTGGAAGATACGTGGCCGACGCAAACCGACTCCTCTACTTCCTCAGCTGCGTCGCCCATCCTCACACTTCTGTTGCATCTATCTCCTGGATGACCCCGCAGCGTTCTGGACGTAGAAACGTCCGGAGCGCAATATGGAATTTTTGCGCCCTGCGTGGTGTTTGTTTACTTTCCTGTTTTATTTCCAAAACATGCGGTGTGCATGAGTAAGTCCAGGTTGGGATGATCCAAGTCTTTCCATCTTTGTATAATATGCTAAAGATAGCATGTATTAGCTCCTATATATTCCAAAGAAAGAAGAGAAGATTTGTGCCCCTAGAAAAAACTCTGTCTTCGGTTGATTGTTGAGCATTTTGTCTTATCTGCTGCAGTGCAGCGAGAAAACAGAAAATAGAGAGAGAGATAGCTTGAGAGATCCTATTGTTTTTCCAACAATTGGTATCAGAGCCACAACTTTCTCTAGATTCAGTCGGAGATGTCATTGATCCCAGCGGTAGGAGGAGGCGGTGGTAGCGGCGGCGATGGCAGTGGCACGAGTTCGTACCAGTACCCATAGTTGACGGTGGCAAACTACACCAGCTGGTCCATCCGCGTCCAGGCCATCATGGAGGATCAAGGTGTCTGGGTGGCAATACAGCAGGACGGCGATGCCGTCGACATCGAGCTCGACAGGAAGGCCAAGGCACACCTACTCCAAGCACTCCCCGAGGACATCCTTATGCAAGTTACGAAGAAGACGTCCTCGAAGGAGATCTGGGAGGCCTTGAAGACGAGGTTCGTCGGGGCTGATCATGTCAAGAACGCACGGCTCCGGGCGCTGAAGAGTGACTTCGACGCCATGTGGATGGTTGATGGTGAATTGCTCGACGACTACGCAGGGAGCCTAACAGCGATGTTGATAAGATACACCAACGTCGGCAGATCCCTGGATGACGCGGCCATGGTGAAAAAATTGTTTGACACCGTGCCGGACCGGTACTTGCCCGTCATCGCCGGGGTCGAACAATTTTGCGACATCGACACGATGTTGTTCGAGGAGGCACTGTCACGGCTGAAGGCGTTCGATGAGCGCACGCGCCAACGTCAACCCGGTGGCGGCGTCACCGTCGGCGGCCAGTTGCTCCTTACTCAGGCCAAGTGGGAGGCGTGACAAAAGAAGGGCGGCGGCGACTCGTCGTTGAACCAGAAGGGCAAAGCTCCTGCAGGTGGCGGGAATCGCGGCTGAGGCGGTCGTGGACGCGGGTGCGGTCGCGGCAAGGGTGGTCGTGGCAAGGCACAGAACACCGACGGAGTGGGTGGCTCCGCGGCAGCGGACGTGACAAGAGTCACATACGCTACTTCAATTGCCAGAAGATGGGGCACTACGCCTCACAATGCAAGGCGCCCAAGAAGAAAGAGGAGGTACATCTCACGCAAGTCGACAATATCGAGCCGGCGCTACTCATTGCAGTTTCGGAAGAGCTGCCGCCGGAGGTGATCGCATTGCCGTGGGTAGAGAATTTGCTGCCGCGGCAGTCTAGGCAGGAGGTGGTGCTACTGAATGAAGACTGCGTGTGGCCGGAGCTATACCAGGTCAAGCGCGGCACGTCACCGGCTGCCATCTGGTTCCTCGACAACGGCGCAAGCAACCACATGACCGGCGACAAGGAAAAGTTTCGGGAATTGGACGAGGGCGTCACCGGCAGGGTGCTGTTCGGCGACGGCAGATCAGTGGAGATCAAGGGGAAGGGCTCGATTCTCTTCGCCTGCAAGAATGGAGACCATTGGCTGCTAGAGGAGGTGTACTTCATCCTCAGCTTGCGCAGCAACATGGTGAGTCTTGGGTAACTCACCAAGACCGGCCACAGGGTGATCATGGATGAGGACAAGCTCGAGGTGTTTGTGAAAAATCCCATGTGGCTGATTATGAAGGTGAGGCGTACTCTCAACCGCCTCTATAGGATCGAGCTCACCCCGGCGCACCCCGTGTCTTTGTTGGCAAGCTTGGACGACCCGGCGTGGCTGTGGCACGCGCGCCTGGGTCATGTCAACTTCCAAGCACTGAAGCTGCTCGCCGACAAGTCGATGGCCGGAGGAATTCCACTGATCCACAACAACTCTGTCAAGGCTGCCTAGTGGCCAAGCAAGCGCGACATCCGTTCCCGGCGGCGGCAAACTTTCGAGTGGAGGAGCCACTCGAGCTGATTCACAGCGATCTCTGTGGCCCGATCTCACCGGCGACAAATGGTGGTAATCAATACTTCATGCTCCTCGTGGATGATTGCACTCGCTGGATGTGGGTGTGTATGCTCAGGACGAAGGACCAGGCACTGCCAGCATTCGCAAAGTTCAAGGTGCTGGTGGAAAACACACGCAGATGCAACATCAAGATGCTTTTCACTGATAGGGGGGAGAATTCCTCTCGGCCGAGTTCACTCGGCTGTGCGAGGATGCCGGCATCGATCGACAGTACACCGCGCCGTATTCTCCACAGCAAAACGGCTTGGTGGAGAGGAGGAATCGCACGGTGATGGAGATGGCGCGATCCCTTTTGAAGAGCATGTCCGTATCAGGCAGGTTTTGGGGGGAGGCGGTGAGGCACACTGTCTACCTCCTCAACCAGCTGCCGACGAAGGCTATGGGCAGCCGCACTCCGTTTGAAGCTTGGAACGGAAGGAAGCCGCATCTTGGTCATCTTCGTGTGTTCGGCTGCACGGCACACGCGAAGATCACCACCCCACACCTGAAGAAGCTTGATGATCGCAGTCAACCAATGGTGTACCTAGGAGTCGAGGAAGGGAGCAAGGCGCATTGTCTCTTTGATCCACGGCGCAACAAGGTACATGTTAGTCGTGATATACAATTTGAGGAAACTGTGGAGTGGAGCTGGAATGCAGGTGTTGTAGCAGTACAGACTTCAAAGTTTGTTGTTGAAGAAGTGGCTGCCTCCGCAACAGCCGATCGCAGTGTCGCGGCAGGCGATCGCGGAACCAGTGCGGCAGCAGCAGGCAGTGGCGAATCCAGGATAAAAATGGAGGATGGGCTCGAAGTCTAGTATAAGTCTGAGCCAAAATCAATACATATATCATTAATTAAAAAAATATACACAAGAGAGAAGTACCTTGTCTAGCTGTCTTAGGTAGTAAAAAGAGAATTCTTTAGAACACTTGCTCATTGGTTCTTGAAGTCAACACATTCACCCCTTGCAATGTTGTGAAAACTATTTGGACCACCAACATATTTATTAAAACTATCCAAAGCTGTTTTCCAACGACTGAATCCTTCTTTGGAAAAAACATCATTTCCAAATGTGTTGGCTTGTGCTGATTTCTTGAAAAGAAAACAATAGAAACAAAATGCAGCATTCTTTTCCACACTATATTCCAACCAATCAAATTTATCGAACCAATTCCGTTGAAAGGATCTCCAAATCTTACCATCTAATGTCTTTGAAAAATTATGTCCATATGCTCTATTAGGACCATTCAACAAATATGCCCTCCTCACTTGATCTCTAATTTCAGGAGCATAATCATCTATTTGTATTCGTTTTGCTGGATCGGCAATAATTTCATTAAGATCAAATTCTACTCGATGCCTCTTTGGTCTATTCGTGCTCTCATCAGTTTGGGGTGTGTCACTTGAATTGCTAGTATAGTAATTAAGAAATGTGTTTTCTTCTCCATTGCAATTTACAGATACCAATAAATTTTATAAATTATAAATCCTCTTAATAGACAAATATATTAGAGAGTGGAGACTAGAAGTCTAGAATTAAAAAGATTGAAAAAGATAAAAAAAATGTCACTGACCGGTTGCTTTTGGAGCTGGCCGTGCCTGCCTGCTGCTGCTTGCCCCTGCTGCTTGCGCCCTGCTCTCCTCCTCTGCTGCTGCCCTGCCTCCCTTGTCTGCGCAAGCGCCTGCTGCTGCTTGCCCCTCCCTGCTTGCCCCTGCTGCTTGCCTGCGCAAGCGCCTGCTGATGCTTGCCGCCGCCCGGGCCACGCCGGCTGCTGCTTGCCGCTGTCGGGCCGCGTCGCCGCCGGCCGCACTGCTGCTTGCCGCCGCCGGGTCGCTTGCCGTGCCGCCCGCGCTGCTTGCCGTCGCCGCCGCCGCCGCTGCTGCCTGGAACACGAGGTGAGTCTCCAACCCTAAATGAGTCACATATTAATGGGCCTAAGTGACGGTTTTCCAAATGGGCCAAGCACTTAATCCGGCCCAATCACCATCGCTGCCCTGTTCTTCTTCCTCCTGACCGCTGCTTTGTTCCTCCCAGCTTTCGACGCTCCCTTCTTCCTCCTCCATGCATCTATAATTTAGATATTATATATAGTTGAAATTTTTTTGCAAAAATCAGAGGGTAGGCTAGAGCCTGATGAAGCCTACCCCTTGGATCCGCCCCTGGCGGCAGGTGATCAAGCTGCTGCGGGAGGAATTTCCGCTGCCACGGCAGACATCCCGCAGCTCGATGGCGCAGCAGCGGGGCCCATGACTAGATCACGAGTAGCGGCCCGTACGACATTATCGACCACGCCGAGCACCTCATCGTCAACACCAGCACGTGGCACACCGGAGCCCGACGCCGCCGAGTCACCTGCGGCACGGATTTCTCCTCCCCTAGCAGGCGGAGATGAATCCCACGATGGTCCTGTCTAGTATAGACACATCGACGATATCATGAGGGAGGCGCGGCGTGTTGATCTGGATGAAGAAGAAGAAGCTGATAGGGAAGCATTGCTAATGGAGACGGAGGAGCCGTCATGCTACCACGAGGCAGCTAGCCAACCAGAGTGGGAAGATGCAATGTGCAAGGAGATCGAATCCATTGAGAAGAATTCGACTTGGTCGCTGTCAAAGCTTCCGGTCGGACACAAGGCAATTGGCCTCAAGTGGGTTTACAAGCTCAAGAAGAACTCTGATGGAAAGGTGATCAAGCACAAGGCACAGCTAGTTGCAAAGGGGTATGTGCAACGTCAAGGAATTGACTTCGAGGAAGTGTTTACGCCAGTTGCTCATCTTGACACAGTGCGTGTCATTCTCGCTATGGCAGCAAACCGTGGATGGCAGGTGCACCACCTAGACATCAAGTCAGCGTTCCTCAATGGCGAGCTATAGGAAGAGGTATATGTTGCACAGCCGGAAGGATATGAGGTGAAGGGGAAGGAAAACCTTGTGTACAAGTTACATAAGGCTTTGTATGGTCTCCGGCAAGCGCCACGCGCATGGAACGCGTGCCTTGACCGGAGCCTGAAGGAGCTCGGTTTCTCGAGGTGAATCTAGGAGCAGGCAGTGTACACCCGAGGCACAGCAAGCACTGGTGTCATCGTCAGCGTGTACGTGGACGACCTGATTGTAATTGGCCAAGATCCTTCTGCAATCACCGAGTTCAAGAGGCAGATGATGGCTCAATTCGAAATGAGTGACCTTGGATTGCTGCACTACTACCTCGGCATAGAAGTGGTGCAAGGCGATGGCAGCATTACCATCAAGCAGGCAGCGTATGCAAAGAAGGTGTTGGAGCAATTCGGAATGAGTGAGTGCAATCCAACCAAATTTCCAATGGAGCCGAGGACGTAGCTGCACAAGGACGGCGAGGGACACCCGGTGGACGCCATGGAGTACCACCGTATCATCGGTTGTCTCAGGTACCTGCTCCACACGTGGCCGGACATGTCATTTGCAGTCGGCGTGGCGAGCAGGTTCATGGAGTGGCCTACCGTCATGCATCACAAGGCAGTCAAGCAAATTCTCAGGTATGTGAAGGGAACAATTCATTATGGCCTTGTGTATAGCAACGGAGGAGGCGCAGAGGTGATCACCGGCTACACCGACAGTGACTTGGCTGGTGATTTGGATGATCGGAAGAGCACGGGCGGCATGGCATTCTATGTCAATGAGTCTCTGGTTGCATGGAGCTCACAGAAGCAAAGGACGGTGGCACTGTCGTCATGTGAGGATGAATTTATGGTGGCAACGGCGGTGCTGTGTCAGGCACTGTGGCTGAGGAGCTTGTTGGCAGAGCTGAACAAGGAGTAGCCGAGACCCGTGAAGGTGTTCGTCGACAATAAATCGGCAATCGCATTGATGAAGAACCCGGTGTTCCATGGACGCAGCAAGCATATCGACACCAGGTTCCATTTCCTTCGAGAGTGTGTCGAGGGAGGGCAGATCGTCGTTGAGTTCGTGCGAATGGAGGAGCAGTGAGCCGATCCCTTGACGAAGGCATTGCCAGTGGCGAAGCTGGCGACAATGCGGCACCTTCTTGGTGTCCGCGATCTTGCGCCACTCCAGGATTAGGGGGGAGAATGTTGCATCTATCTCTTGGATGGCCCCGCAGCGTTCTGGACGTAGAAACGGCCGAAGCGCAATATGAAATTTCCGTGCCATGCGTGGCGTTTGTTTACTTTCCTGTTTTATTTCCAAAACATGCGGTATGCATGAGTAAGTCCGGGTCAGGATGATCCAAGTCTTTCCATCTTTGTGTAATAGGCTAAAGATAGCATGTATTAGCTCCTATATATTCCAGAGAAAGAAGAGAAGATTTGTGCCCCCAGAAAAAACTCTGTCTTCTGTTGATTGTTGAGCGTTTTGTCTCATCTGCTGCAATACAGCGAGAAAACAGAAAATAGAGAGAGATAGCTTGAGAGATCCTGTTGTTTTTCCAACAACTTCCCTCCAAACCCAAGAACAGCAAGGGAGGAGAGCTCCTCTAGCTCTTTTTCTCCACCTCCTTGCCGCCGGCCGAAGGGAAGCTGCCACCGCCATCCGGTATCCATCCGGTGAACTCCCTTTCTCTTCTCCGTTCCATACTCTCCCTACGCCTTCTCCATTCCTTCTGACGCCAACCCATTTCATGTAGCGAGCACTCGAGAACACGACCGCAACACTAGAGCTCGCGGGCGCGCTCCAAACATCACCGCCTGTGTCGTCTCACCATCCCGGCCACCTCGGGACGAATCTCTCCGAGCCATCGCGCCATCATCCTCGCCTTGGCTTCCTCTACAAAAACCCCAAGAATCCTGACCGGAGATGCAATGGTTGGAGAGGTCGACCACCTTCTTCCCCGCCACCGGCCACCTACCGCCGCCAAGCCGTTCCGACGTTATGGACGCCGCACAGACCTCGCCAAGCTTTGCTAGCTGCACGGTGAGCCTCCCCGTAATCCTCAAAACCTCATGCATGCATAGACGTGGCCGGACCAAGCCTCTAGCACGACATGCCCAGAGAACCGAGAGCGCCCGCCGCTTGTACCGCCGCTGCCACCAGCCCCAGCCACCTCCGGCCATCAAATAAGCACCCACGGGTCCGCATCGAGATTCTGTACAACTTTCGTTTTGGCCGCATCACGATATTCCCCACCGTTCGCCGCCGGCGAGGCTAAGAATGAGCTCCGGCCATGGATGGCATGCTCTGTCCAGGCCGGGGACTTCATTTTCAGAATAAGCAGAAGGTTAGTACTAAATTGTAAAATCCACAGTGCATGACATGTGGGTCAGGGATTAAACCGTAAATAGAGAAAACAATGAGAACTCTTTAGAAATTGTATTTAACCACGTGAGAGGAGTGCGGGTTCTATTCCCAGTAACCGGAGGGGCCTTTTCGCAAGATTGCAGTCACTTACACTTGGGCCTGGCCTAATTAAAATTCTAAAAAATACATAAAAATGCTTAAGGGCTTTTCTAATCAACTGAAAAATAAACTTAACTTCAAAAATACATAACTAATTCATTTTAACTCCAAATTGAATGAAACAAAATTTTTTAAAACTAAAAAATTGCAAAATTTATTTCTAAAAACTGAAACATGGCACTCTCTGTACAGAAGACACCTCTAAAATTTTATATAACACAAAATAGGCTTTAATTTGTAAAATTCATAAGAAATTCATATTAACTCCAAAAAATTATGAACCTAGATCTGTTGGGCTTGTAAAAATATGAACTTCATTTCTATAGATTAAAATCTGGTACAACCAATACAGAGAACACATCTAAAAATAAGTATAAAGTATAAATACCTTGTATAGTACATAGAGTGTATAATAACTTCTAAAAATATAAAAAATTCATCATAACTCCAAATAAAGTGAACTAAGATTTGTTGAACTCATAAAATTGTACTCTTTACCACTGTTATGTAAAACTTGGTCAAAATCACCACAGAGAATACCTCCAAATATACATGATGTATAAATAACGTATTCTACAGTATTTAAATTTCAAACAACTATAACTTGCATATACTAGATCATAAAATTGAAATTCTTTCACCACAATTTATCCTAAGCTATACTTAATGTACTGTAAAGATGAATTTGACAAAACTACTTCCCAAGTTACAAGTATAATTAAAGTACACGTATAAATGTCGTAATCGCTTATATAACTTCTAAAATCCATATCTCCCAAATGCAAAATGATAAAATAGAAATTTCTACACTAAAAATCATCTAAAATCAGTACCTACCCACTGTGTGAATTGCATACATAGTAGAGCATGTTGTATTTTTTGCATTATTTGGTATTTATTTGCTCATACGTTAAACTGTCTAGATAACGAGTTCGCGATCGGTGAAGGAGTGATTATAGTTGATGCTCAGGTTGATCAAGAGTAAGGCCAGTATTCTCCCCTCTTCTTTTGAACAAATTGAATCCTATGTTTTGAGGAATGAATTGTGTTGTTTGTAAAATTGCATGCGTAATTGCAACTATTGATATTTAAATTTTGGTTAAATGGTAGCTATGACCTATTTGCTGCATATTCCACCTTGAAACTTGAATTCCTTACTGTTTGTAACCTTAGAATGGATTAGAGTGCTTTACAAGTGCTCAAATGGGTATATACTTGCTTATTATGCCTTCAAATGCTTAGCCATGTTTAGAGATATACAAATAAACATTATAGATATTTTACACATGAGAAAATGGGAATTTCAATACTTATGGATGGGGGTGTTTCCTCTGGTTATTTGTGAAATAAAATGGAGGAAAACTTGTTTTAAGGCTTGGGCGACAAGTGGTATGCATATGGTGTTAGTTGCATACCGATAGGGGGAGTGTTCGCCTGAGTCAATTAAGGACCAAACTCTATGTCACCAACTAATATATACGGTGCAACCACATATGCTAGTATGGGATGGCCTTAGCCTATTAAGTTGCTTATTGTCTAGCGTTGCATTTTGGTAGGCCGCAGTAGTATGGGTTATGTTGTGGTATTAACCCAGAGGAGCTACCTATGAGACCTGTAATGGTTAGGCATCTAAGTTTGTCCAATACAACAGTGTAGTGCCTCGTGAGGAAACGGGATGGTTTGCTGCCACGACGTTAGGTTCAAAGCGAGGGCCCGCTACCTAACGTCTCTAGGTCATTCCTAGGGTGGATTCTCATTTACCATTGCTGCTGTAAGGCTAGGCTATAAGTAATGTAACGGTTACGTTGTGACCTCTAGATCGCATTCAATGTGTAGAGTGTGGTGGTACCGACGGATACCGGACAAACTAGAGAAATCACATCATGTGGATAAAGTTGTACAAACTCTGCAGAGTCAAAAATAATTAGTTAGCCGTGCTCACGGTCAAGAGCGACATGGTGAAGTGTCATGAGTATAGTTTTATCCTTTCTAAATGTGCATTGTGAAAATGGGATGTGGAATGGTTTATTTTGATATACATGAGCTTATGATGATGGTTATGATGGAGTAAGAGATATATTATGACTATTTAATGATTATTATGAATTACATTATGTACATGTTTTTAAATGCTTTATAAACTTCCGTTGCAAAACATTGTGAACTAAAATTTGCTTTATACAGAAAATGAGACCACAAATAGTCTCCTTTGATATAAGCTTGCATGTAGTATGTTAGGTTTGTCCTTGCCAGTACATTATTTCGATAATGTACTGACTCTTGCTATTTTTTTGTGTTGTTGCTTTAGACTTGTTGCAGGTAAGGTGTTGCTTAGGTTGAGTGCTTCGCGGGACTCGCTGTTTTTAGGATGGTTCTAACTAGGGGCCTACCCCTAATCGGGTTGCCTGTGTGGTTGGGTAGGCACGCAATCCACTGAGCCCTATTTGGCCTGTCAGCCTATGTAATAAATTAGTTCTAATCTAGTTTATCTATTCGTATCACCTATTCCCTATACTTGTTGATGTCAAATGCTTTGATGAAAGTGCGAGACTAGTCATTTTTCCTAGGGACTAGCTAAGCATGAGTATGGGCTTGGATCAATTGCAATATTTGTTTAATAGCCGTTTGGGTTCGAGTCCTGTGTGGTATGTAGTCGCTTGGTTGCCACCATCGAGTGGTTGACGGGCATACCTCGGGGAGGACTGGCAAGACTATTTTGTTTAGTATCTCATTTGTTTTGGGTCTAATACTTTGAGTTTGTATCGTATTTGTTATTCGTGACGTCAAGTCTGCTTTGAGGTGTGGTGGTTACAGTATTTATTTGGTTTTATTCGAGATCCCACCACTCCAATAGTTAGCATTGACGTGGCGAGTTGTAAATCACGGTACAAGTCTCAGGGTGTCCTCACACCGGCGATGGTGCCGCCATCGATGGCGAGGCACAGCGGCGCCAGGGAGCGACGAGCGGCGGCGTGGTCCTCTCGAGAAAGTGCCGAGAGAGAGTGTGTGTGTGTGTGGGGGGGTGATGGGGGTACAAGGGCAAGGCCGAAGCCTTTTATAGGCGGCTTGGGGGTGCGGCGAGGTGGCGAGACGGCTGGGTTTCAAGGGCACTAGCTAGCGGCATTGATGGTGGGTATCTGGGTGCTGTGGCGGTGGGGATCCATGGATGCAACGGCGAGCGGCGCGGGAGAGAGCTGGATTCACGGGGTGATAAGGGAGAGAGAGCGGAGCGGCGGCAAGGATCTATGGATGCGATAGTGTGGCGAGCGGCGTTCCGGAGGGAATCCTAGGATGGGACGGCTCGGCGGGAGGGTTTCCCGGATGGAATCGTGGGATAGGGTGCGGAATTCATGGTGGTTTGTTGGGGTTTTGGCACGGAGCAACATTGTCATGTCGTGCGGCACATGGCCGAGGGCGCTACGGCGCGACGCAGGCAAGCATGGTGTGACGGTGGCTCGGCGGCATTCCTCCGAACAGCGCGTGGGCAGGAGCAAGCGGTGCAGCGAGAAGCCTCAAGCTTCAAGTTCAAGTTGGCCTTTTCAGAATGAAATGATTCCTCCCAATTGTAAGAATAATTCATAATAACCACATCTCTATATAAAACTTCAGAAACCTAAACTACAAAATATGTATAAAGTACCTTCTAATTTGCAATTAAAACAAAGAAAATAGAGGAATGCACGCACTGCGTCCAACCCTGACCTGCTTAGAGCATCTTCGGCAATAGCCCCATTTTAGAGCCCCCAAAGATCAAATAAGGGTTGTCCCTATTTCCTTGGAACCCCCAAAATGCCTTGAACTCTACTAACAGCCCTCATTTCGCAGTCCCCATTTCTTTTCTATTGTATTTCACCATACACTCTATGTATATGCATAGTTTGACACTATAATAATTGAAACATAAATATTTGTAACGCATAGAATTCATCCATATACAAATTCATAATTTGAAACATGACAATTCAAATTTAAATTCAAAATTTTGAAACATGGAAATGACATGATGATACAAGCAAAAGTTCATTACTTGAAATAACCCATAGAAAATACTCAAAATTCCTGCCTAGTGGTCTTTTTTTAGCACTAGGCTCTGATGAATCAGAAGTTGTAATCTTGTCACTATTATCTCCTTCTTCACCAGCTCCCTCTTATGGCAATGAAGACTTCTTGGACCTTAGCTTCTTGTGGGATTCTAGTGCTTGAAACTTTGGACAATTCCTCACCTTGAGCCAACAGTGAACAAATTGAAAGCCCTATTCTTTGGTTCCTTGGATGAGTACAATGCTTGTGCTTCAAGAAGCTACAGAAAAATTCAAGCGTTAGTTCACATACATACAAGATTGTTTACAATAATCAATAGAGAAGTCAACTTACATGCTCTTTATATGGTATACCACTTGGATGTCGACGCTCGATTTGATCATAGCAAGCTTCAACGGTGCTCCTTTTGAATGCTACTCCAACGGTGCTCAAGAGAGTTTGCATTTCTATCAGACTCAAAAATGTGGTTGGCATGGTAATGCTCCGCAATCCTTTTCCAATACGCCTTCCCGGGTGCTCATTACTTGTAATAGGATCTATGCTAATGCTCTCCCATGACATGTACACTTGGATGTCCTCTTGATGAGTATAGTTATTTGACCTTTTGGTGCTTTATTTGCATCATTGGTTGAATTACCTGTAAGATCGTAATGGTCCTTTCCCACCCCAAAAGCTAACCAATGAGGTGAGAGAAAGGCCCTTTATGATCCTACAATTGGTATCAGAGCCTGGCTAATTCAACATTTTTGGTCCAATGGACATTAGGGTGTGAAGGCCTGATGGACCGTATACCCGAGGGATCGTCGGCTGTGAAGGCCTGATGGACCGTGGGTGTTTGCGAGGCCTGTATACCGGAGGGACCGTCGGTGAAGGGGCGATGAATGGCTGAGGGACACCAATGTGTGAAGGGGGAGATTGTTGAATAGTCCCATTGGTTTTGGAAGGGCAAGGGACCTAGTTTATAAGTGGGGGAGCCCCTCACCTCATTGGCTAGCTTTTGAGATGAGAAAGATCCTTTATGATCTTACATTACCTGGGTCTCCACCATGCATTGACAAGGAAAATGCATCGACATCGGTATCCTCGGAGATCATGTACACAAAAGAATCACCTCCACTAGCCATTGAAAGCTAATCACTACAATAGGTAGATAAACTGAGAAAATACAAATTAAACATAAGATTACTACACCATAGAACCAAGTGTCTGCAATTTGAAGTGCTAATGCAATGTGCTACAGTGTTTTGCTGTAGCATTTGAACAATTTGAAATGGACAAATGGAGTGTACATTCAACGAAAATAGTGTTTTACTATAGGTCTACAGTTTGATTAGTAGTATTTTATTGTAGGTCTGTAGCATGTGCAGGGACAAATGGTGTATGTATTCAACCAAAGTACTAAAATACTACTACTGCATACTCCCCCCTCCCCTCTCTCTCTCTCTCTCTCAAGGTCTCAGCCCTCGAGAAAACAGCAAATCCTCAAATGTACTAGTACTATATACTATTGTGCAAGTAGATAAGCAGAGAAGCAGAGGGGCGGGCGGCGGCACCAACGGCCGAGTAGCCAGCGAGCGGGCAGACATGCAGCCGGGTGACGACCCAGTGGCCGAGCAGCCAGCTAGCAGGCGGGCAGGTAGACGGCCGGCGGTGGGTGCACTGGTGGTGCCAATGGCTGAGCAGGCAAGTAGGCCAACGGACGGGTAGCAGCCACCCAACGTGCTACAGCGCCGACGGATGTGGGGATGTGGTCTAGAGCCCTAGGACTGGGGGCTTGGGGGGCGATTTGTGGGACTCCTCATTTTGGGGGCCTTAGTAGGTTCCCTACTGAAACTAGTTTTTTTGCCTCAACACCCAAAAACTATTTGGGGGCTAGGTTTAGAGTCCTTGCTGGAGATTCTCTTACATTGTCGAGGTGCCAGCCACAATGCCATGCTGCATGACCCTGCTATTTGCGGCCATGCACCTGTATGAACTGGACAGAGTTGGAGGCTAGGAGTTTAGGGAATCACTTTCACTATCTGCTCGATTACATATATAACCAATAGTGTCTGATAAGAACGTTTGTTGTTTTACTTTTAAACCCTCTAATCCATACCGCTTTATCCAAGAGATCCATAACACCATGCAAACATATAGTACAAGCAAAGCATCTTAGGGGAAAACTATCATCATAGGGGAAACATGTAGTATAGTACAAGCGAAGAGATCCATAACACCATGCAAACATATAGAACAAGCGAAGCATCTTAGGGAAAACCTATCATCATATATCCAACAAAGATTTTTTTGCGTGCGTTACCCAATGTACTCAACTCACCAAAAGAACAACAGTGATGAGTGATGACTGCTTCAAGAACAACCATGTCGTTTGTGATAGAAGATGTTACCTATGACTATGGAGGGAGTTGCAAGCTCAATGGATCTCCTTCATGTCTGGGATCTCCTTCCACGCTCGTGCCTCTAGTTTATGGTATCCCACATAATCTTGACCTACATTACTAAGAAACTTTTAAGACATCATAAGACATAAGCATGGCATCCAACCAAGTAGCATGAGAAGAAAATGCCAAGCTTTATGAGGGACATACCATACATGACGTTATCCTTTGAAAGTACCACTGATACGTGAACATACATACAATGTCAATCATTTTCGCATCCTCTAAACTCTGATGCTGATATGTCATACATAGACAAAGTAGACAGTCTGATCAATATCATGTCAAAGCATATGATTGCATTTTGAAGTAAATGATAACAATGTTTAGGCCGTTCCATGTGTTGGAGTGTCAATTTGATCAGCCCGTTCCAACACACTATACCTACTACCTACTTGGACCTCTTCTTGGGCAAATTGCTTCAGGAGTCAAAACCGTAACAAATTGTGTCACACTTAATCATAGGCTACCGAAACATCAGTAGATCCGTATGCGCTTCTAGACCTAGTGACTTCACTTGAGATGCCGTCGGCCAAAGCGGCAGCCTGCAAACGAATCGGTAGGATGGCTTGGATTGAAGGAAGTGAAGGGAGGAGGCATGTGTACCATCGGCCGGAGGATCTGCGTTTCCCGACAACTACAATCAGGCGCGACGGCGGCTCACATTTTTCAATCAAAAAGATGGGTTCCTCTTTCGTCTCGACAAAGAAAGAATCATCTCGAAAATGCTCCTAACCCCTTCGTAGGGCAGTGTATAGTAAGTGATCCGAACCTGCCCGGCGAGATGGAGAGGTACCTGTCCCTCCATGTCGAGGCACAGACAATGGTTGCGGCTGCTGCAGGAGGTGGCAACAATGGTGGGGAGGCGAAGTCAAGATACGGTTGTAGTAGGCGGTGTCGGCGAGGCGGAGACAGAGAGGGAGGCGCTAGTTGCTGAGAGGATGGTGAGGCGGCGGATGAAGAGGAGAATGGTGTAGTGGTGGCGGAGGAGATTGTGCTAGGGGCTAGCACGAGGTGTGAGGCGAGGTCGCGGGTGGGAGAGGAGGTGCTGGGCGCTTAGAGGACGAAGAGCGATGGAGGTGAGGTGGCAGAGGGGGAGGGGACTGGTGCATTGGAGGCAAAAGAGGTCGTGCTGGATGCTTAGGTGAGCAAGCGTGAGGCGGAGAGGGCATCAAGCGGCTGAGATTAACTCGGTGGCAAATGTGGGTAATTTTGTAGATGTGTAGCAGGAGGAGCATGGGAACAATCTCAACCATTGGATCTAGAGGATTCACCATTATCATAAGATTGTTTTTAAGTAGTATAGATCCACCTTAAATGAACCACCGATCAAGTGTACACCCATCGATATGTTGTCTTTCACCTAGATTAATTTCACGTGTCATTGACTTAAAATAGTGGGACACAATTTACTTTTGCTGGTATGAGTTTATTTTTTGTTGACCAGACTTCAGGCAAATTATAGGCACCCAAATGTGAAAATTGTTATTCTTCCGAGTTTACTTGAGTAGATGCATACGTATGGATGCATCTGACTTACTCGAAAAAAATAGCTATCGTTGCTCTTTTTATCGTACTATACGTCTATACCATTAGCAAACGTCATCAATACTGAATTCCTGATCCGAAGTGCGCGTACGCATTCTGAAACGTGTACTGATCTGTTTCCTGCTGCGGCTATGCGTAACCTACAGTGCTACAGGAAATCTGGCACCACTCGGCGTCACCGGTCAGCCAGCCAAGCACATGCCCCCACTGGCCGCCTCGCGCCGCACCGCGCGACTGCCAGTGACCAGGTCACCAGGCCAACTAGAGTAAATAGCACACGACTACACGAGCCACGAGCCCCGGGCCACACGCGTCCCGCATGCAAAGGACCCACGCGCCAGCGACCTCGCCCATACGCCGGCTACGCCGTACGCTGCCAAAGTGACGCACAGTGCGAGTGTGCGACCGGCCGCGCCAGCAACGCCGGGCCATGCCCATGCGGACCCCTGCCAGTGGCGTTGTTACGTGCTTATTTGTTTGGCTTATAAACCGTATATAAAACGAGTAATATCATTAGCACGTGATTAATTAAGTATTTACTATTAAAAATACTTTTATATAAAAAATTTTATAAAAAACGCGTCATTTATCATTTTGGGAAATGTGCATATGGATTACGAGAAAATAAGCAGCTTATTTAAACTGGAAAGAACAGGGTGTTAACCCTGCAGTCCGTCTCTCGCGCCGTCGGTACTACGAGGATAATAAAGTTACATAAATAAACTATTAAACTAAAAACTAGGTATTTTCTAATCTAAAATTATACTATATGAATATAATACTAGTTGTGTAGATAAATATAAACTATATAAAAAAATTATATTTTTATTAGTACGTAATAATGATAAGTACTATTTGTATCGCTTGAAAAATAATGATGTATTATTCATTTCACTATTCATTTTAACTCTATAAATATATCAGTGACGAACATCAAAATAATTAATATGAATTTATTTTTTTATAGTAGGCTCTACTACATTGTATAGTTGTACTTATTAAAAAGCAAGTACACAAATAATGAGGGATTAATCTAAATGACTCGCCGTGCAGCGTGCTGAGCCCCCTCTGCCCCCCGATCCGCCCCTGCACGCCGCGGGAGGAAACTGTTACAATACAATTAACATATGATCTAATTTCTCCTGGAACTTGCCACACAAAGGGACATATCCTCTTCTGAAGAGACACAATTCTTCCCAAAAGGCACTCTTTTGCACAGTATAAATATGTACTACTAGAGTGTAATCATTCAGGGAATTAACAGAAATCATTCACTAAGATTCATTCTCTCAACACGTTATCAGCATGTAGAAACTCCATTGAGTTGAAGAAAGGAGAAGAAGAGAAAGGCAAGGTATGGAAGATTTTGATGAACTTCAACTCTGTGAACACCACCGTGCAGCAATACGCAACGTGATCTCTTCCATTCAATCTCTCGGCAACATGCTTTGCCACCTTCTCCGTCGCCGTCTCGGAGAGAGGCCTGGAAGTCACCAGACACAGGCTCGCCACCGTGTTCGTGTCGCTGTGGAACGTTGTCATTCCGGCATGGCACAGGTGTTGGTGCAACCGCATATGGAGGCTGCCACAGTACAAGCTGCTGTGGATGCTGTGGACGCCGTTCACGCCCGTGATGAGGCCCTCGTTGCGGCACCACCTCCTCCACCGAGCACCTTTATCGCCACCGGCCACCGGTCGACGCCGAAGCGCCGTCGGCCGTGGGCGGAGCACGGAGTCCGCGTCTCAACTCCCACGGTCCGAGCACAGGTAAGGCCTCGGGGACGCCCCACGACCGCGCCGCCCGTCACCGACTCCTCTGCACCGGCTGCTGTACGTGTCGCCGGCGGCACCTCGCATGGAGCAATGGCCACCCGGCTCGCCAAACCACGACGGACGATGGCGGCTCGACGTGGCGCTCGCCCCCTCTACCACTGGCGAGTCCACGCCAGCGCCGCGGCGAACCGCCGTCCTGGCCTCTTCCATCCGACGCCGGTGCCCAAGAATTCCTCCAATGTCTTCATCAAGGATTATGCCTTTGGCATCTACTACAACCTTTTGTAGATTATGCCTTTGGTATCTACTACGATTTTTTAGATTATGCCCAAATTAACGAGGCAACTCATTTAAAAATTTGGTGTTTACCACCAAAACATGATTTTTGATATACATGAATACAACTCAAAACTATGGAGTCTAAGGCATCTACTATAAATTTTGTAGACTATGCCATTAGCAACGAGACACCTCGTCCATAAGGTTATATTCCATATTTGAGGTCTACGCTATTATGGATGCAAGATACATCTTGTATTCAGATATTTACATATCATTACAACCATTACCATAGAAAATTAATTTACTCCTTGTAAATTAACCAATTCATGGTATTTCTTATATAGGACTAAGATGTCCACCAAAAAGTTTGAGGTTCTCGCTCGTTATGGCCACAACTACCCTACATGGGCTATGGACGTCAAGGTTAGCCTAGCCACTCGGAGTATGTTGATAGTGATACTTCATCCTCCTGAAGGAGAAGCTCTACCTAATATTGCTCCTAATGTGATATATATTGTCTTATATATTATAAGAAATCATATATATCCAGATTTAAAGGCAGAGTATTTCTATGAGGAGAATCCACGAAACCTATGGATAGCCCTCAAGAATAGGGATGAACAGCAGAAAACTGTGATACTTCCAAAGGCTAACTATGAATAGGCACATCTCCGACTACAAGATTTCAAAAAAAAATCGGAGCATACAATCATGCCCTTCATAATATTTGCTCAAAATTGTGGTTTTGTGAAAAAGAACCCACTGATGCGGACAAGATAGAAAAGACACTCTCTACCTTGCTTCCTGCAGACCGGGTCTTACAGCACCGATGGCATGCTACAAATTACCAAACTTATTCTGATCTGATGTACGTAATAACTCAAGCTGAAAAGCATGATGAACTCCTTTTAAGGAATAATCAGCAACGGCTTATTGGGGCAGCTCCCTTGCTTGAAGTACATGCGAACATATATAATCAGAATAAACCGAAGTTCGATGGAAATAGGAACCATCCAAAGAACTTCAGGGGTAAACGCAAACGCAACAAGAAGCAAACACCGGTGGAGCAAGCTGTTTTCAGAAGTTTCTAGAGGAACTCAAGAGCACTGTGGCCCATCTTCAGAAGAGTGAACCCATGACCACTGACAATATGATTGTGGAGTTTGCTTTAGAAGATCTGTTTGGAGACCTTATATAGTCTCCCAATAACATAGATACTATGTTAATTATGTCCTAGTATGTGTTGTAATAATACTAAGTTGTCATCTATATTGTAAGCTAATATGCTACAATAATATACCGAACATATTCAGTGTTGAATAAATTTTTGTACATAGTCTATATATCTGACAAGAATTCCATATCAAATTCTTCTTTCTATATATAGATTTACGGGATTCAATCCAATGGAGGAGGAATTATGCCATGTGGACAGTGGCACCACAAATTCTATACTTGGAACATAAAATATTTCTTGACTCTTACAAAGAGACAAGGAAGTGTTTTAACAATCGCTGGACACGATGCAACAATAGTTGGCTCTGGTCGCGTCTCTATCACACTCCCAATGGGTACTCAATTGATAATTGAGGATGCTTTATTGTATCTCGATTCTACTCGTACCCTATTGAGTTATAGAGATATCCGTCAGAATGGTTTCCATCTCGAAACCCAAGATGACAACAAAGAGGAATATCTCCTCTTAACCAAAACTAACAGATATGGCAAACAAGTGCTTGAAAAAATTTTATCTTTAGCCAAAAATAACGGATTGCATATAAAGTAATTTTCCAAAATGTTGATACATTTCAAACTTGGCATGATCGCCTTGGCCATCCTGGTATAGGGATGATGCGAAAAATTATCAGTAATTCAATTGGTCATGCTTTTAAGAACAACAAATTTTCACAATCTTTGGATTTTGTGTGCACCTCATATGCCACTGGGAAATTGATTTTAAGGCTCTCTTACCTTAAAATCAGAGCTAAGCCACTAAAATTCCTTGAACGGATTCAAGGTGATATATGTGGTCCTATTCAACCACTAAGTGGACCGCTCAGGTACTTCATGGTTTTAATTGATGCATATACACGATGGTTACACGTGTGTCTTTTATCCACATGAAACCATGCATTTGCCAAATTGATTGTTCAAATTATTAAATTACAAGCATATCATCCTGAACATCAAATTCAATCAATTTGAATGGACAACACTACTAAATTCTCATCTCGTGCCTTCAATGATTATTGTATGGTCCTCGGAATCACACACAAAATGGGTTAGCTGAATCTCTTATTAAGAGAATAAAGCTCATAGCAAGACCATTGTTACAAAATTACAATTTACCAATATCTTGTTAGGGTCATACAGTTTTACACGCTGCTGACTTAATACAATTGCGTCCAACTGCTTGCCATAGTAACTCTCCCCTACAACTAGTAGTGGAAATCCACTAGATATTTTCCATCTGCGGAAGTTCGGTTGCGCTACATACGTACCGATCTCACCACTCTAGCGTATTGCTATGGGCCCACACAGGAAACTCGGTATCTATGTGGGATATAAATCTCCATCAATCATAAAATACCTTGAGCCCCTTACAGGGGACCTGTTTACAACCCGGTACGCTAACTATATCTTCAATGAAGAATATTTTCCAGCATTAGGGGGAGATTTCAAGTACCAAAAAGAATACCCGGATATTGATTGGAATCCTCAAGGCATTTCAGCATTGAATCCACATACTCAATAAACTGAACTTCAAGTTCAGAAGATTATTCATTTGCAAAACATTGCAAATAACCTGCCAGATGCATTTACTGATTATAGAGATGTCACAAAATCCTATAATCCTGCCAGAAACGTGCCAGAAAGAGTGGAAATACCATCGAGAACTACTCAACTCTCAGTTCAAAATAAGAGGGGGAGAAGTATGGCACCAAAAGCGGATGCAGTTTCTTGCAAGCGACAAAGGAAACAGAAGAATAAATCTTCTAACACAGTAAATGCAAATCAACGTCAAGTTGATGAAAGTCTCAGGATCCACGAACTTAGATCAATAGTGCACTCTATTACTGATGCTGGGACATCGGAAAATCCTAACTCAAATGTTTTGGGAAATAACAACGAGTCAACAGGGATCCATGAAATTTTCACAAATTATATTGATTCTGGAGAATCATATGATAGAAAGACTACAATTATCAATAACTATTTTTTTGCAATGATTGCAAGCAACCTTCAAAACGATCTAGTTCCAAAGACCATGGCAGAGTGCAGAAAGCACTCAGACTGGAATCAATGGAAGGAAGCAATCCAAGCGGAAATTGCCTCATTTATGAAAAGAGAAGTATTCACGAAAGTGATACCAACACCTCCCAAAACATTTCATGTTGGATTCAAATGGGTTTTCATCCGAAAACGGAACTAAAACAATGAGGTGGTGAGATATAAAGCAAGGCTTGTAGCACAAAGGTTCACGCAGAGACCCGTCATTGTTTCAATGAACATATTCTCCAGTAATGAGTGGAATCACTTTCCAATATCTAATATCTCTGGTAGTACAAAATCATCTATCTTTGCAGTTGATAGATATAGTGACAGCATATATTTATGGGTCATTTGATTCGGACATATACATGAAGGTTTCCGATGGAATCCAAATTCCAAATCCAAACGCAAACCGCAATATGTATTGTGTAAATCTTAACAAATCATTATATAGCTTAAAGCAGTCGGGAAGAATGTGGTACAACCGACTAAGTGAGTATCTTTTGAAAAAAGGGTACTCCAACAATGATGATTGCCCATGTGTATTCATCAAGAAGTCCTAAACAAGATTCTGTATAATCTCAGTGTATGTCGATGATCTAAATATTATTGGCAACGCACAAGATATAGATAAGGCACGAAATTATCTAATGAGGGAGTTTGAAATGAAGGATTTGGGTAAAACCAAATTTTGCTTAGGTATTCAACTTGAGCACCTTCCAAAATGCATACTTATACATCAAGCCGCCTATGTCCAGAAAATATTAGAGAAATTTAATATGGATAAGTCATATCCATCGAAAACCTCAATGGTTGTTTGATCTCTTAACAAAAAGAAAGATCCTTTTAGACCTTGAGATGAAAGTGAAAAGATACTGAGACCCGAGGTTCCATATCTCAGTGCTATTGAAGCGCTAATGTACCTTGCAAATTACACCCGGCCGAATATTGCATTTGCAGTAAATCTACTAGCTAGACATAGCGCAACTCCAACTAAACGCCATTGGGCGGGAGTAAAGAATATCCTTCGATATCTCTAAGGCACCCAAAATCTCAGTTTGTTTTTCAATAAAAACAAAAACATGGATCACATAGGATATATTGACACTGGCTACCTATCAGATCCCCATAATGCCAGATCACAAACCGGCTTTATATTCTTATATGGTGGAATATCCATCTCATAGAAGTCTTCTAAACAGACTCTAGTGGCTATATCCACTAATCATTCTGAAATAATTGCCTTATACGAAGCATCACGTGAATGCGTACAGCTTCGCAGAATGATTAACCACATCCAACAATTAGGTGGCATTGGTTCTATTGAATCACCTACCATTATCTATGAAGATAATACTGCTTGCGTTGTTCAAATGCAGACAGGTTACATAAAGAACAATATCACCAAGCATATTGTCCCAAAACTATTTTTTCCACATCAATTACAACAAAATGGAGAAATTAGTATCTTGCAAACTAAACCTGCGATAATCTTGCAGACTTATTTACTACGTCCTTATCAAGTTCCACTTTTCAGAAATATATTCAAGAAATTGGTATGCAACGACTCTGTGATTTGCAAGAATCAGGGGGAGTAAATTTCCTAGACTAAATGTATCCAAAGTAAATATTGTACTCTTTTTTTCTCTTTAATAAAGGTTTTTAATGAGACAATATAATAACGTAAATAAATAAATAAATATATCATATCTCTATTTTTTCCACAGGGGTTTTTGAGGAGATATCAATGATATATAATAACTTCTCATATTTTTCTATAAGGTTTTAGGGAAATTATACTAGATTATGACTTAATGGTTATAATCATCCAAAATTCTCCATGAGTTTTTTTTTCTACGAGGTTTTCTCAGGGAGATTTCAATATATGTATATCATTTTCTCCTTATATTTTTCACTAGATTTTAAAGGAGTTTTTATGGCATATCTATAGAATGGTTTCTCTTCAAATTTTTTTTACAGTGTTTTTTGAGGAGTTTTTTCAAGTGATAACTTAAGAATGATTACCAGATGGCAATTAATAAGGAAGAGTGTTACAACACAATTAACATGTGATCTAATTCCCTCTAGAAACTGCCACACGGAGGGACATGTCCTCTCCTGAAGAGACACAATTCTTTCTAAAAGATACCCCTTTGTATAGTATAAATATGTACTGCTACAGTATAATCATTTAGAGAATTAATAGAGATTATTCACTAAGACTCATTCTCTGAATTGAAGCGACGGGAAGCCGAAGAAGAAGAAGTCACGGAAAGTCCAGAAATCAAACGGCCCGGCCGGAACACCGATGCCAAAGAAGCGACAAGGTGAAGCGGGCTGGCAACCGAACCGCGCCACCGCCCAGGCGCGCGCCCACCGCCATGCATGCACCACTCCGACCTCCCAAAGGCCAGCGCGGCGCGCGCCTCACATTGCTGCCGTTAAAACTGGAGAAAGACGAGACGTCCACGGCACCATCTGATCGGTGTCCGTGCGTCCGTTTCCCGGAAGAATGGGAGCACCGATCGCATATATAAACGCGCGGTGTACCGCAGAACAGAGAACAGAAGAGACAAAACGAACCAGGCTGGAGATAGCGCATGCATGCATGCACTCACCAGCAAGAGCTTAGCAAGCTAGTAGCAGAGTACCAGCTGTTTGTACAGATTAACGAAACAAGCCACGATACTATATTATGTACACAGCAATAGAGGATGTGAAGGTAGACGGTGAGAGAGGTGTCG
Source organism: Oryza meyeriana var. granulata (assembly GCA_003991445.1). Classification (NCBI taxonomy): domain Eukaryota; kingdom Viridiplantae; phylum Streptophyta; class Magnoliopsida; order Poales; family Poaceae; genus Oryza; species Oryza meyeriana. The sequence goes on along the minus strand of RYFJ01000183.1, from coordinate 109,241 downwards.
AGCCTGTTACGGGTTCGCGCGGTCGGAGGACTGGGCCGGCGAGGCGAGCGGCGGACGCGCGGGCTGCGCGAGCACGTGTCCCCGGCGGTGGCTCCAGTCACGCACCGCGAGGTGCAGCTGCTTGGCCGCAACCAGCGTCTCCACCGCCTGCCGGGGAGTCAGGATCTCCGTCGCCAGCGTCCGCGCCGTCGACAGGCGAAGCTCGTCGGCCTCCTCCAGCAGCCTGCCCAACCCCGCCTTGTAGCTCCCAATGGCCGCGTCCACCTCGGGGTCCACGACTCCTGCTGGTCTGGCGAGCACGAAGCATCCGGCGCCCAAGCCGTCGCGGGCGCCTGAGCCCAGTGCCGCGGCCGCGGCCATGGCGCGCTCCCTTACGATCGGCAGCAGAGGCCGGTCGGCGATGTCCTCCCGCAAGGTGGCCAGCCGATCCGAGAGCGCGTTCTCGTCGCGCAGTGTCCGGCGGTGGAGGTCGTTGACGAGCTCCAGCTGCCTGGCCGTGATCCCCAGGAGGCCCATGCCCCTAGCATCGCCGAGGGCGCCGCGGGCGCTGCTGATGAACTCCTCGATGTGCTCCTCCAGGCCCTCGCCGGAGAGGGAGTATAGCAGCCGGATGGTCAGCGACGGCCGGCACCCGCCCAGCCAGAGCACGGAGTTCTCGAAGGACGTGCACCACGGCGGCGCCAACAGGGCCGCGCCGTCCTCCCGCGCCAGCGTGCGCCGGCTGGTGACATATTCCGCGTAGCCGCGTATGCACCGCTCCACCGCCGCCCTCAGCTCGGCGTCCGTGGCGTGCCCGGCGGCCGCATTGGCCAACGCCGCCTCGAGGTCCCCGAGCCCCGCCTCCTGGCCGGCGATCCACCGCTGGTAGCACGCGACGTGCCGTGCCGAGCTCATCGCCTGCATGCAGGTTACTCTCCGGCCTGTACCTAACGACTGACGAGTAAGCAAGCAACTACTTCCTCGGCTACCACATGTACATATACACGCCGGCCCGTTTCCTTCGCTTGGATTTTGTCTCGTCGCCATATCGTGACCCTTCTATATGGTTCATCCGTTTTTGTTTGTTTCTTGTGGCATATGTAAGCAGAGGGGGAAACCTGGTGCTGGAGTTGGCTCTTCTCCACATCAAGTGGGGATAGTTAAAGCTGGTGATGTGGCACGCACGTAGGTCGAACTGGAGCCTACGTGGATCTCTACCTGATGACTACGGCGAACGAAACATGAAACTTGAGCGAAATGTCAGTGGAAAAGGACACTGGAGACTGAAGCGTGAAAGGATGACGACGACTAGGTGCTAGCTAGTAACGGAGGTTTCCGCCTTGCTCCGCCGTTCATTGATTCTACTCCGTTTAGGGAGATGAGCAAATGAGCATGCACGGCCGAAAAGATAAACAAAAGCATGGAGTGAGGGTGCATTGAGGGTTTCATGCATTCAGGTGCGCACTTTTATGTATTTGATTTTTCTCAGTGCCTTGCACCTGGCTTGCATACTGATGGTTCGCGCGTGGCTGCTGGTTGGCTGTTTTTGCGGCTTTCTCCAGTTAAGTTTTCTCATGAAGGTGGTTTTGCTAATGGAATAAAGTTGACATTTTGACATACTACTGCCTGGGACGAGTCACCAGAAAAAGGAATTGAATGTTACTGATATTTCGGTATATTTATGTTTTCTTTCTATTTTAGTCGTACGCCAATTCGAATGCTTGCCTTTTTTTTCGTTTCTCCTCTTTGAGTTGTGGAGATGCAGTAGTTGAGCGAGCATATATGAAGTTTGAGAAAAACCATTCGGACTGATTTGCACATTCAATGGTCAGTATTTTGCAGCTCGCTAGTTTCATGATGGTACTTTCATGCTTTTTGGATTTATGCGGTATTTACGTAGCGAGATCTCAGCTACGTGAACATATTATCTTTTCAATCACCTAAATTGTATATTGCTAAGCCCAAAATTGTATGGGATTTTAATTAAGACATGTTTAAAACTCTATATTTTTTTTAAGACAAAGGGAATAACAGCACTTATAACTTAATATAGAAATATATAAAAGTGTAAAAACGATGTTTTTATATAAGATTTTATTAAGAAATGAAATCATATCTGCATGCCTTTATACACAAAGCCTTAAAAAGAAAATAAAAGAAAAACGCTATGCCAGACAGGCAGACACCGTGAGAACAAACCAAGCTGCTGCCCTGTTGAAGCTCAATCTAATTTCGATTGAAGCAGTAGAAGTTAGACATGCAAGTTTCTTAAAAAAACATGTAGAGAAAGATGATAATTATCAAATGAGAAGTTAGAGTATCTTCGAGAGATCCAAAAATTAGTCCTAAAAATTTTAGATTGAAATAATTAAAAAAATTAGACTAAAAACATTTTCTATCTTTAAAAAACCTAAATATTAGATCCCAATAGTTTAGTTATCGGTCACATAGATAGGGCTGGGATTGATCTCTTTCTCCTACCGTACCTCACATTGCCACCGATTCTTTTTGCTGCTACAGTGCATCACCGTCGGCTTGCACGTGTGGATAAACGGAAGGTCGAGACGATTCCCTAGTTTAGGAACAAAACATCCTATAGCGACTAACACAGAATGCAAAAGGCACAAACTGAGCTACGTGATTGCCTTCGAGGAAAGCAGTCAGTGTCAGAAGACGACTTGGCCGGACTGAAATACTTGGATTACTAGGTGGCAAAGGATGGAGCGTCATGACACGGCGTTGGTGAAGACCTAGACAGAAGCGACCTCACCGCCGGCGACGGTTAGCGTTCGTCCCCCTAGTTCCTCCTCGTTCTCCCTTCCCTTCTCTTCGTTCTCCCCCCGCTGATCTCAACGTTGAGAGGACCATGTGGTGTCATCATGGCGGGTGTGTGGTTATCGGGCCATCGACATGGGCCTTCAATGGCGAGATTTCTCGAGCCCATCCGAGGGGGTTTTGCAGACATGTTCAAATGGGCCGTGCCCTGTCGGGCCGGCCCGGGCATAGTGCTACAGTAACCATGCCTAGGCCGGCGGTGCGGCACGGCACGGCCCGTCGACTGTAGCAGGCCGACACGGCACGGCACGAGGCACGGCCCGGCACGGCCGGCCCGGAGGATGGCGGCGGAGGCCGCGCTACCGCGGTAGGCGTCGGCGGCCAGGAGGCTATGGGCGCAGGAGGCGGCCGAGGCCGGGGAGGCGCGCAGCCAGGGAGGCGGCAGCAGAGGGTGGCGCGGCGGAGGGCAGGGAGGCGGCGGTGGAGGCCAAGGCAGCCGTCGGCGGCCAGGAGGAGGCGGGCGCAAGAGGCGGCCGAGGCCGGGGAGGCGCCGGCGGAGGCCGAGACAGCCGCCGGGAGGAGTTGGGCGTCGGCGGCCGCCGGCCAGGAGGAGGCGGGCCGCGGGAGGAGTCGGGCGTCGGCAGCCGCCAGCCAGGAGGAGGCGGGCGCGGGAGGAGCGGGCGGGCGCGGGCGGCCACCGGCCGGAGGACGACGATGTCGGTTTAGTTGCCGCTACAGTGTATATTACAGTGTCGAACAGTGTTTCCTCTATACAGTATATTGTCGGAGGAAGCGACCGTTGCACACCTGCCCATTGCTACAGTGCACATGGAGATGACCGTTTGCTGTGGCGTTCGGCCGCGTTGGCCCAATAGCAAAGTGACACGTGTCCCAACGGTCTGAAATAACGGCTAGATTTTGAATCTAGTCGTTAGAGGGCAAAAAAAATCCAAAAAAATATTTAAAAAATCTGAAAAATTGTGAAATTTTTTCCTATAAATAGAGGAACCCTGGCCACATTTTTACTCATCCAAACCTCCCAATCTCTCATCTTGTGCTCTATTCTCCTCTCTTTTGTTCTATTGCGCTCTAAATTTTTGATTTAAACAAAATTTTGTCTAAAATTCAAAAATTTTCCACATTCTCATAGCTAATAGCTGCAGCCTCTGGTGCTCCTGCAAGGTACAAAAAAATCCTAAATTTTCTTCTTTGTTCATACTATTTTTTAATACTAATTTTCTCTATTTATATTGCAGGATGGATCCAAACTACACGACGTTCCAACTGAGCGACTTCGACCCGAGCTATGTTCTGATGTCGCAAGGAGACAACTCCGGGTCGGCTCCTACACCGCAAGAACATCCAGAGAAAGTACATGCGGCTTCGGAAGGATCCGGAACTACGAGTGGGAGCCTATCAACGGCAATCGGCTCGAAGAGATCAAGAACTTCCTCCGCCTGGCAACATTTTGATGAAATCAAGGAAGCCGATGCGGATGGAAGGGAGGTAACGTACGCGAAATGTAAAATTTGTAAGACTAAACTCTCTGGAAAATCTTCTGGTGGAACAGGGCATTTAAGGCGGCATGCTGAGGCGTGTTCGAAGAAGCAAGGTTACCAGCTACGACAGCAGCAACTGGTACTGAATCCTGATAGTACGGTACGTTTATGGGAGTATAACCCTCAAGTAGCATGAGAATCCCTTACCCGTTTAATTGCTAGACAGGATCTACCCCTAAACTTTAGTGAGTCTCCTGCATTTGAGACTTACATTAAAACTGCTCATAATCCTAAGTTTCAAGTTGTTAGTAGACAAACTACAACCCAAGACTTGGTGAATGTTTACAACCAAGGTCGGGATAGTATTAAACAATTATTTGCTACATGCATATTTTCTATTAGTATCACATCTGATATTTGGAGTAGTAGGGCTAAGGAAGACTATATTAGTGTAGTTGCTCATTATGTTGATGATGACTGGGAACTACAAAAAAAAGTAATAGCTTTAAAATTAATTGATGTTTCACATACTGTAGAAAATATTGCTGAACGAATTTCTAGAGTTTGTGAGGATTTTGGCATCACAAATAAAATATTTGCAGTAACTTTAGATAATGCAGCTGCAAATTCCAGAGCAATGGAAATTTTGCAGCCTTTATTCAATGTTTATGCTGAATCATTTCTTTTACATCAATGTTGTGCTTACCATGTTATTAATCTTATAGTTAAATCCGGTTTTAAAAGAGTAACTGTATATCTCGATTCTATCCATGAAGCCATAACATGGCTGAATGGTTCTAATCCTCGACTTGCGACCTTCAAGCGATTCTGTATCGCTTTGGACAAGCGTCCACGCAAGTTCCAAACGGATGCGGACCATCGGTGGAACTCGACTTATTTGATGTTGAGACATGTTTTGCCTTATAAAGATATACTAACTGTTTTCTTGCAGTCCAAGAATGTTGTTACCAGTGACGGGCAACCGCTACTGACAGAACAGTCTTGCCATGTTGTAGAAAGGTTTTATTACTTTCTTCAAATATTTTATGATGCAACTGTTACTTTGTCTGGTGTTTACTATCCAATTGCTAATTTAATTTTGCATAAAATTTTTGAGATTGCCACTTTATTAAAAGAATATGAAGATGACCAACTACTAGGACTTGCAGTATTTCACATGAAACAAAAATATCTTAAATACTGGAGGGACATTCTATACTTGTATGCTTTTGCATTTATTCTTAATCCTAGGGGTAAAATACGGGGGTTTATAAATATTTTGAATCTTATTGGGGATGCAATGAATATTGATTACACTAACTACTATTCTGATTCTAAAACAAAATTGTATGAAGTATTTCGAAAGTATGAAACTAAGTTTCAGGGAGTTTGCGTGCAAAGAGCCCCACCCGTCCCTGTCCCTGGTAAGAAGAAATTGCAGTGGGGCCGAATTTGGGGTGGTTCCTCTTCTTCTTCGAGCACTAGTGGTGGAAGTTCGGCCGCCGTAAGTCCTGCACACGCTTCGCTCGAAGCCCTTGAGCTATCCACCTACTTGGACAGCGACTCCATCAACCAAGAAGATCTCAACGTTCTTCAATGGTGGAACGATCACAAGACCCAATATCCTGTGCTCTCAAAGCTAGCACGGGATGTGCTCACGGTGCCTGTGTCTACGGTATTATCTGAATCGGCCTTCAGTCTTTGCGGAAGAATTATTGAGGAGAGAAGAAGAAATCTTGGCAGTGAGGTGGTAGAAATACTACTTGCGGTTAAAGACTGGGAGTTAGCCAAGGAACGTGCCCAACACACCACGGAGAAACAAGATTTGGCTAAGCAGTTCGAAAATCTTTACCTCCAACATGAGGAACTAGAGTAATGTTTTTTATTTTTGAGTGTTGACCTTTAGCTGTACTCTTTTTTCTTTGTCATGGTTTTCTCAACATTGAGTTTTTACATGACAGAGTTTTTAATGAGGCAGCTGTATAATATCAAAATCAATAAAGGTTATTACGCAATGTTCCCCTATATTTATATAGAAATTAAATTACATAACTATATATGTGCTTCTATTTTGCTTGTTTTAAAAAATAAAAATTTTCCTCCTCTAATATCATCAAAAAATACCCTCATATTTTTTACTCATCTCAAATAATTTTTTATATTTTTTCTTTTTTTTACAACTCCTCTATTTTTTTTTACCCTCATATTTTTTTAGAGCGTCAGCTGCACGCAGCCACAGGCCAGCGACCGGGACAAGGCGGGGGCGGGCGCGGGAGGCGCGCAGGAGGGGAGGCGGCGGTGGAGGCCGCTGCAAGCGGCGGCCGGCCGGGAGGAGGCTAGCGCAGGAGGCGCAAGAGGCCGGGGAGGCGCGCAGGCGGGGAGGCCGCTGCAGGCGGCGGCCGGCCGGGAGGAGGCTAGCGCAGGAGGCGACGGAGGCCGGGGTGGTGCAAGGGCGGGGAGGCGACGGCGGAGGCCGCTGCAGGCGGAGGCCGGCCGGGAGGAGGCGGGCGCGGGAGGCGGTGGAGGCCGGGGAGGCGCGGGGGCAGGGAGGCGGTGGCGGGGGCCGCTGCAGGCGGCGGCCGGCCGGGAGGAGGCAGGCGTGGGAGGCGGCGGAGGCTTGGGAGGCACGCAGGCGGGGAGGCGGCAGCGGACGCCGCTGCAGGCGTCGGCAGCCGCGGGAGGACCGCTGGCGTCTCGAGTAAGTCCTCGCTATAGTGGACCGGGCTGGCCTGGGCATGGTGGGCCGCCGACGGGCCGTGCCGGCACGGCACGGCCCATGACCTAGGCGTGCCGTGCCTGGGCCGAGGGAGGCACGCGGGCCGGCACGGCACGGCCCGCTACAGCAACCATGCCTAAACGGGCCGTGCCGTAGCGGGCCTTGCCGAACCGTGCCTCGGGCCGTGCCGGCCCGGTCCGCCCGTTTGGCCACCTATAGGGTTTTGCCTGGATGAGATTTTCCCTTCTCCTTGCGTTTCATCCAAAATCTGCCCTATAAGTTCCTCCTGGTTGTGGGTGCGTAAAGATGGCTTGGATCTAGGGTTAGGGTTCCCTGCCTCTCCTGCTGACATTGCACGTTTTGGGAGGAAAGCAAGGAGAGTGAGTAAAGCTGTGAGCAGAGTGAGGGATCATCGATCTTACGCCAAGGGCTCATGGATCGGAAAGCTCCCTTTCAGAAGCCAGATCCCTGGCAGAAATAGCAAGCTGGGGATGGTGGAGGCTCTTCCAGCAGAGAAGGTAACGGGAAGAAGAAGACCTTCATAAGCAATTGCTGTTCCAACACCAGCGCCGTCACGAAGGGAACTCTCGACAGGGGTGGCCACATGGAAAGATGAACTGGCAGTCTGTTCAGGGCAAGCAAGGTATGGGAATCATGGGGAGTAGACCAAACAAAGTGACTACAAATCAAGGTAATCGCCCCCCTCCAAATCAATCTATTCCCCCCTCCCCTCCCCATCAAAACTTCAGAGGTGAATGGAATAGAAGAGATGATTTTCATGTTGCTAAGAGGTTGAATGTGGGTGATAACCAGCAAAATTTAAGAGGTGAATGGGGAAAAAGAGAGATGGCTACAGATATACCCAGAGGTGATGGGAATAACCCTAATCTAAAATGCTTTCGGTGTGATCAGGGTGGCCATCACCAAGCTGCTTGTTCAAACCCCCCCCCCCCTCCCCTATGCTATGCTTGCCATCAAACTGGACATATTTCTGCTCAATGTCCTATGAGAGCTGGGAAAAAGTCTGTTCAGTTATGTGGGTTTGTGATCCCTGGTCTTGGTTTCTATAGTCTACAAGTGGATAATCTGGAAGAGGATAATGTCAAAAAACCTGTGAGAGGTATTTTGTCTGTGGATAAGGGAGGAGTTTCTACTAATAGAGTCATTGGTCAAATGTGTGGTCTCTTCCCAAATCTGACATGTGACTGGAAAGTGAAGAAATTAAATGATAGAGAGTTTTTATCACCTTCCCTTCTGAAGAGGATAGAAAACATCTCACCAGATTTCCTAGCTTTGACTTTAAATGTAGAACTATCAAAGCTAGTGTAATTGCCTCCAATATGACTAAAGATGCCACTGATGAACTTGTTTCTGTCTGGGTGAAATTATCTAGGGTGCCATTGATAGCTAGATCTGAGATGTATATCAAAGCTATTGTGCAACTCATGGGGCTCTTTGAAGAGATAGATGAGAGTGGTTTACAAGGAGAGAGATCCATTAGAGTTAAGCTGGCATGTACTAACCCCTATGCTTTACGCTTTACTATCCACATATACATTAACAAGGTTGGTTTTGACATAAAGTGGGAGCCCGAAGGATATGATCTCAAAGACAAACCTGCACCACCCCCATCTCTCCCCTCAAATGACAATGGGAAGAATGATGAAAACTTTGATGGTGATGATGGCGATTTTAAAGAGGATGATAACTTTGATGACTTAGATGATGAGCAAGATTTTAAGGATCTGACCGATAAATTTCAGAGCTACAAGGGTTCCCAGTCTGCTCCCCTGTCACACCCTGAGATTAGCCACACTAAATATTACCTGTGAAAAATACCCAAGAAAATAAATTTAAAAAGGCTAGAGGAATTAATTGATGGTGTAAAATGCAAGATAATAAATTATCGTGGCCGGGAATATTTTTCTTGTATTCTCTGTTCCAAAATACATTAACTGGATTTTTAGTGGAATTTTCAGAGCATAGGAACTATTTTTAATAAATCAAAAACGCTTATCGGAATTTAAATCGTCCTGGAAATCTTTTTCCTTTTTCCTTTCTCTCTTTCTTCGGTTGGGCTAGCGGCCTGCTCCTGTGCCGCCATTCCCCGCGCGCCGCAGGCCGGTTCCTCTCCCTCTCCCGTGCCCGCGCCCTCGCGCCCTCGCGCCGGCGCCCGCGCCCTCGTGCTCGCGCTCGTGCCCGTGCCCGCGCCCTCGCTCGCACCCGCGCCCACGCACCTCCCGCTGACAGGCCGGGCTCGCCTATCGCATCATCTTCCTCCGTCCGAATCGGGCGGAGGGGAAATTCCCCGGAGCCGTCCAATCCGGCGATGCCTCCCGCCTCATCCCCCGCGCTCTCCACTCGTTCAAACGGTCGCGGACCGAGTTCGCCCCACTCCCCCGAGTTCTCCGGCGTCCACGTCCCCTCTCTCCCGAGAATCTCGCACACGATGCCCACGCCGCCATCCACTCTCCCGTGCATGATTGGAGCCGTTCGGCCTCGATCTCTCCCGGACCACTGTATAAAAACCATCTCCGCCCTCTCCTCCATCTTTTCCCCAACACGCCGAGCTTTCCAGTGCCCCAGAACCCCGTCGACACCGCGCACCCATGCTCCGCCGTTTTTTCTCCACTCCGGCCGCCGTCGCCGCGTTCCGGACGCCGCCAGGCCACTCCGCCACCGCCAGCACCTCCGCCGCACCGCGCCGCATCTCGGCCGCCACTCCGTGGAAGCCGAAGCTCGCCGGACCGCCTCGCCCGCGCGCACGGTGAGTATCGGTCCTCCGTTTCCTCCCCGGCCTGTAATTCCTGCCACGCCGTGTCTCCATTCTCCGCTCTAACTCCTCTCCCGTCCTCCTCATCCTCCAGGACACCTCAGCAATCACCTCTCGCCCGTTCCCCGCCGTCGGAGCTCCATCGCCGACGTCGTCCCGAGGCCGCCGCCGCTTTTTCGTCGCCACCGTCGTCTTCGCGCCGTCGCTCGCCGTCGCATGCCGCCGTGAGAACCCCCTCCGTGTGGTGGCCGCCGCGCCAGGTGGTCGCCGTCGTCGACCGTCGGCTCGCGTGCGTGCCACCGCCTCCCGCTCGGGACGGCTGGCTTCGGCCACCGCTCCCCGGGGCCGTCCGATCTGCCGGGTGGCAGATCGGGGCCGCCCGCTCGCTCGCCCGCGGTGGCGCCACATGGTGCGCCCGCTCTCGGCTGCGGTGGACTTGGTCCGCCGTGCGCCTGCCTCTCGCACGCCACTGGCTGGTGGAGCCCGCCCGTCGGCGTTGGCTTCCCGATCTGGTGGCGTCATAAATCGGTTAATGCACATTAAATCACTGGTTAATTATATTTACTCTGAAAATAGCAGTAAAACTTCAATAAATCATAACTATTTCATACGAACTCTGATTAAGTCCATTCAAATTTCATTAAATCCAGAAAAATACCAAGAATCCATTAAAAATACTTTCAACCCATGTTTGATTGCCCCATGTACTTTTTTTAATTGTTTATGCATTGTTTGTTGTAGAATCCAACGCCGGTAATTCTCCTGCGTATTTCGAGATCGTAGCCGAATACCTTGAGCCAGAGCAAGGCAAGTCGCACTGTTGCTTTGATCACTTTGTACCCATTTTTCGCTAAAATTGCTTTGTTTACTTAAATAAACTGCATTATTTTAATAATTCATGTGAATTGATATTGCCTATACAATGTTAGGATTCAGCCTTAGTTTTGATAACTAAATCCTTGTCACCAGGGTAATAATGTGACTAGTTTACAATTCTTATGAATGCTTAGCCATGCTTAGCAACATAGTTCACATGGGAATTAAATACTATTTCTTTTGTATGACTCGACTCAATGTCGGAAAAATGGAACCTTGGATAGGCTGTTGTTAAATTCCTAAAATTTTGATCTAAATGGTGGGCTGTGGGTGTATGGTTTTGCTTGTCACACCCATGGCAATTAAGGACCGGTTCGCGGGAACCACTTGGGCAACTTCCCGTACTTGCCACAAGCCAGCGTGGGCAACGGCTGGGCTTGAAGCGTTTCTTCTCCCTCTCCTAGGCACCGAAGAAGAGGGTGGGCGTGATGGAGTTGGGTCGGCCCGGGGTAGGGTTGATCGGCTGCCGGATTCACTGTGGCGCAAGGGGGTAGCCTGGCCAATATGGCGTGCCTTGTCGGCAGGTGCAACCTCAGCGTGGTGTGGATGGTTAGGGAGGGGTTGCGTGAACGGTCCTATCACAGCCTCGCACAGGACATCGTGGTGATGTACTAGCACACGGGAACGTGTGTGGGGGCTGTGTCTTGTGGGTACAGTTGTACACCTCTGATCAGAGTAAAACTATTCGAATAGCCGTGCTCGCGGTTATGGGCACATTGGCCAAGACTCACCGTGATTAGTCTCACCCTAGATAAATAATCTGATTTTATCAAAATTGGTGTGTGGAAGGTGTTGAGTCCGGTCAGCGTGGTTGAGCTGACTGGGGGTGACCGGTTAGCGTGGTGTAACGCTGATCGGTGGAGACTGATGAGTGTGGTGTAACTCTCATCAGTTACGCCTGATGGTCGTGGTGTAACTTCCATCAGCGCGGCCTGGTCAACGTGGTGTAGTGTTGATCAGGAAAAACTGGTCAACGTGGTACGTTGTCCGGTGGTGACTGGTTAACGTGGTGTAGCGTTAATCAGTGGAGTCCGGGTAACGTGGTGTAACGGTACCCGGAGGTGTCTGATGAACGTGGTGTAGCGTTCATCAGTGGAGACTGGTTGACGTGGTTTAGCGTCAATCAGTTGGGAATGGTTGGGCCTGGTTAATGTGGTGTAACGTTAATCAGTGAAAAATAATCTTGTTAAATAAAACAACTTTTTACTGTTTGCGAACTACTCCCTTTTGCAACTGCTTTTCCGTAAATAAACCCTATCCCATCTTTGTACCCTGTGCATATGCATAATTGTGGGTGTGATTTGTTGAGTATTGTGGGTGGTACTCAGCCTTGCTCCAATTTTCCCCCAGTGTTGGAGAACGCATCAGATGAAGATCATCCTAAGGAATAGGCTGGCTCCGCCGTCAAGGTGCCTCTAGGATGGAAGCGGCTGCTTGGCCAGATGTTTATAGACTCCGTTTTACCTTTTTCCGCTGCATTTATGTAATATACATTTTACTCTGTTTGTAAGACACTCTGTATGGCAACTTGGTTTGTGTACCCTGGCTTTCCTGGGCAGGGATTTTATACACATTAATGTTTAGAATTTCGGTGCGAATTTCTGGGCGTCACATCCCCCCCCCAACCTAAACATAAATCCTTTTCTAACCCTACTTCTAGTTCTAAACAGATGGAGATGTCCCCATTGAAAGATTCAACTGTTACCTCACAACCTAGAGATGAAAAAAATCCCCTCCCCTTCAGTTTCTAAAGCCTTGGTTCTTTGGAAGGATAAACAAACTGATGTAGAAGGAGGGCAGGGCTCTCAAGAAGAGGAAGAGGTGATATTGAGTGCTCCTCTAATCCATTCTGAGTTTGAGGACTTAATGGACACTGATCTGGGGAAACTAGGTGAAGTTGAGAGGTGTGATGTACCTATAGACTCTGATATTGAAAGAATGGTGAAGGAAGAGGAGTTTGAGGATATCACAAATTTCAAAGTGGTATCTCATAAAAAGGGAAAGAAAGACAAAAAAGAGATAGAAGCCCTATGGTAGCTAGGAGGAAGAGTGACAGACAGAAGAATCATGACATACCTGTTCCAAAGAGAGCTGAACTTCTCACTCAAAAGAAGAATTTAGAAATTCCAGGTACCTCTTCTCTTGATCAAATTTTTTTTTCTGTTTTTCATCTTATAGATAATGAGTCTTTAGTTAATATAGCTTCTTCTTCTGGTATATGTTTGGGGGAGTCTAAAAATGATGTAGAGGTCAATATTAGTACCATCAGAGCTAAGGAGCTTGCTCAAGGCTAAAATTGCTGAAATCAATTTTAACAAAAATAAAGAGTTGCAGGAAAAATCTAAGAATTCTCCTGGTTTAAATAATAATAAGTTGGTCTCCCCTACTATTACTCCAGTGCTTAAAAAAGGGGGGCCCAACATAAACCAAAGAAAAAATGAAAGTTGCTTTTTGGAATGTGAGGGGTTTGGGAAATGGCTGAAAGAGTTATTAAAAGAAAATAGAGTTGACATTATTTGTGTCCAGGAAAGTAAGAAAGAGAGTTTCTCTAATAGAGACCTTCAAAATTTACAAGGAAATTTATCCCTTTCTTGGTGCTGGAAAGCTTCTGTTGTGCTTCTGGGGGTTTATTAATTGGCACTAAATGTGATTCTCTTAATAGATAGGGGTTCATGTGGGGAGATTTTTCCTGAGTGTGGTAATGGAAAATATTAAGGATGGTTTTATTTGGGAGATTTTTAATGTCTATTGTCCTGTGATAGACTCTCTTAAACCTGAGTTTTTAGCTGAACTTTTCTTTTATATTTCTAACAGTGATAAACCTTTGGTGATTGGTGAGGATTTTAATATGTATAGATTTGAGTTTGAGAAGTCTAACAAAAATATTGATAGGAAAACTATGGATAACTTTAATACTTTTATTGCTGATACAGAGTTAAGAGAGATTCATAGGAATGGGGGTAGTTATACTTGGACTAACAAGCAAGATAATCCTACTCAAGTGGTCCTGGACAGAGTTTTAATTAATCATTACTGGGAAGATCATTTCCCTATGTGTACCCTGAATGCTATGACTAGGGTGGGTTCTGACCATAACCCTCTCCTGCTTGATCTAGGTGATGATAGAGTTTTGAATACCCCTTTTTTTATATTTGAGTCTGCTTGGTTCCTAATTCCAAATTTTAAAGAGTTGATTTATATAAAATGCCTAAGAGGGATAATAGTTACATTTTAGAGTTTTTGAACAAGAAACTTTCTAATCTTAGAAAATTCCTAAGAAGTTGGAGTGCTAATAATAGGAGAACTCAGAAACTTGCTAAACAAGAGTTGATTTCGAAAATTGAGGTTTTAGACATCCAGGCTAAGGATGTGGGCCTGTGTCCAGAAGCATGGAAAGAGAGATATGATTTAGAGTCCTCTCTGGAAAATATCTACTAGATGGAAGAGCTTTTTTGGATGAAGAGGTCTGGGGAACAATGGATCTTAAAAGGAGATAAAAATACTTCTTATTTTCACAATATAGCTAATGGTAGAAAGAGGAAAAGTCTCATTTTCAATTTATAAGAGAATGGTAAGTTGATTGAAGGTCAAGGAGAGTTAACAAAAGCTATAGTTGATTACTATATGGGGCTTTTCAGAGTTGACAATGTATCCTCTATTCATTTATCGAATAACTTCTGGAGAGGGGATTCCATTCTTTCTGATGAGGATGGTAGTCTTTTAATTAGACCTTTTATAATAGAAGAGCTTGATAATATCATAAAAGGGGCAAAGCTTAATACTGCTCCAGGTCCTAATGATTTCTCCATCCAGTTTTATAAAGAGTTTTGGGGTTCCATTAGAACAGATCTTTTTGAGATGCTATCACTGTTACATGCAGGAGAGTTGGATCTGAAGAGGCTTAATTTTGGGATTATTTTTCTTATTCCTAAAGTAAATAAAGCCACTAACATTAGACAATTTAGGCACATTTGTGTTCTAAATGAGAGTTTTAAATATATTACCAAAGTTATCACTAATAGGCTTGCTGAAGTGGCTGGTAAAATTATCTCCCCTACTCAAACAACCTTTATACCTGGTAGATATATTTTGGAAGGGTGTATCACTGTACATGAAGTTTTACATGAGTTGAAACAAAAAAAAATTAAAAGCGGTTGTTTTGAAAATTGATTTTGAAAAAACTTATGATAGAGTTAGCTGGGAATTTCTCTTTGAGGTACTAAAAAAGAAAAATTTTCCTTTAACCTGGATCCACTGGATTAAATCTTGTGTTGAAGGGGGGTAAAGTTTGTATTAACATTAATGGGATAAAAGCAAGTATGTCAGCACTCAAAGGGGTTTGAGGCAAGGTGACCCTTTATCCCCTCTTCTTTTCAATCTTGTTAGTGATGCATTGGCTGGTATTTTAGATAATGCTAAAATGACAAGCCTTCTGACTGGGATTGTTTCTGATATTTTTGAAGGGGGTTTAACCCACTTACAATATGCTGATGATACTATCCTTTTTATGCCTGCTAATCTCCATGAAATTATTATTACAAAGTTTCTTCTCTATTGTTTTAAAGAGATGTCAGGGATAAAAATTAATTATCATAAGAGTGAGGTCTTTTTCTGTGGCATAGAGCTAGAGAAATAAGTTAAAATTGCAAATATTCTAAACTGTCCTATAGGTGTTTTTCCAATGAAATACCTTGGACTTCCTATTAGTCCCTCTAAACTTTCTAGGTCTAAGTTAGATTTTATTTCTAAAAAAATAGAAAAGAGGTTAGAGACTTGGGAGGCTAAAAATCTCTCTTATGGTGGTAGAGCTATCTGATTGGAATCATGTCTTTTCTCTGTTTCCACTTATGCTATGGGGTTCTACCTTATTCTAGTGGGTGTTCATAAAAAAATAGACTCCCTGAGAGCTAAATGTTACTAGGAAGGGGTGGGTACTAAAAAGAAATACCATATGATTAAGTGGGAGAATTTGGCCTTTCCTAAAGACTTTGGGGGTTTGGGTTTTACTGAAACTAGAACTATAAACAAAGCCCTCCTTTCTAAATGGATCTTTAAAATAGTAAATGAGGTTGAAGTTAATCTTTACATTAAGTTGCTAAGGAAGAAATACTTGACTTCTAAGGGTTTTTTTCAATACTCTAGGGTTAACTGCTCCCAATTCTGGAGAGGTCTGATGAATATTAGAAGATGGATTAAAATTGGTTCTGAATGGAAACAAGGAAATGGTGCTTCTATCTCCTTTTGAAAAGATACTTGGTTAGGGAGTTGTCCTCTTAATTTAACTTTCCCTGATTTGTTTAAGATCTGTGACCAGCAAGACATTCTAGTGATAGAAGTGATTCAGGGGGGGTTAAATAAACTTTCTTTCAGAAGAGTTTTAAATGAGGATGATCTGGAATCCTGGAAAAAGATGAGAGAGTTGGTTTTGATGTCCCAAGCTAGTTCTCTCAAAGATGAATTAGTTTGGGTTCTAGACAGGAAGAAAATTTTTACTGCTAGATCCATGTATAGAGGTTTATCCTTTAGAGGTATTGTAGATAACAACATGACTAGTATCTGGTCTGCTCCTATCCCCCTTAAAATTAAGCATTTTCTTTGGCTTGCTTATAGAGATTGGATTCAGTCGGCTGCTCAGTTGAAAAAATTGAATTGGGAGGGGGAGGTTTACTGGAAATTATGCAAGCAAGTAGAAGATGCCAATCATATTTTGTTCTGCTGTCCTATAGCAACCTTTGTCTGGTACTTTTGCAGAGATGTCTGATTATGGGATAAGAGACCTTTAAATTTCAGTGATTATTTTGACTTGATCTCACTAAATAAAATGCCTGTTAGCAGAAGAATTAAGATGATGTTTTTAGGAGCTATTTGTTGGAATCTTTGGATTACAAGGAATGACTTTGTTTTTCAAAATAGAGTTGTCTCTTCTCCTTTGATTATTATTCATCGGGTTATTGCTAATCTCTTGCAGTGAAATAATCTGGGGAAAACCTCTGAGGCTACGGATGTGAAGAACAGGGCTGATCTTCTTCAATCTCGCTTGGCTAGTCTTAGAACTAATAGAAGTGGAGTGGATTAATTTGTGTGTTTGGATGTGTTTTAGTTTCCTGTTATGTAGACGCCAAAATCTTTTGTGGATGGGATAGTGTCTGTTGTTAGCTTTCTGGAAGCCATGTTTTGTGCTTGGTGGTGCTCTGTTGCAAACGATTTTCTTGTCCGTGTTCTCTGATGTTAAAACTGGTAACCCCAGTAACTCCTGATCTGTAATTTATGGCTTTCTTATAAGCTGGGCTTTAAGCCTGCTATTCAAAAAACAAAACATCCTATAGCTCAATTCAGAATACATGTACAAAGCTGCCAGGTTTTCTAGGATTTTCATGGCACAACAGGACATAAAGTTAGTAATGTGATTAGTGTTCTGATATACAGTAGGAAACCATGGCAATCATCTTAATCGTAGCAGTTCAGAAAATTAAAATATCACACACTGACCATAGCTATTAACATGATCAGTAAGCAACACCAACTAAAATCAGTATGTAATGACATGATCAGTAAGCAACACGAACTAAAATCAGTATGCAATTAATGACACGGTCAGTAAGTAACAACAAATAAAAACCCTCTTTGTCCCTCTCATACTATCAAGTTCAGACATATGTAGACGGATATGCTAGAGATCTTCACGAACTACGGATCACATTCATCAGCCAACAGCAATAAATGCAAGACTACTACTGATGAGTTCTGCTGATCAACAACACATTCAATTTTAATAGTTCATACAATGAAAAATGAACCTCAAAATTTGCAATAAAATTATTACACTACTTGATCTGTGTTCACCAGTGATACTGAAGGAGATTATGCTTTTATGACCAAGGTCATCCTGAAAAGGATAAGGTGATGCTAGACTGAAGGAGAAAATAATTGTGATCCTTTTGCATGACGGATTTCTGAAAAAGAAAAGCGTCTCTCTTTCAATTCAGACCAAGAAAGGCAGTTAATTCTAACATTCTCTAGTGCCTATGTACAATGATGTTACATTTCACAATGCCCTTGATTATTCATACATAATATCTTTTATTTCAGATGTTGGATAAACACATATCAACTGAAGCATGACAATTTTCTTATGGGTACTTGGAAAACATGATTAAAGCAGCACTGTACATGGTATTATTGTCATGTTTTCCACAACACAAATAACATTCACAAGCAGATTTGATTGTAAGTACTAGTATTTTTTTGTTGAATGGTTCAGGAGTTGCATGTCATTGTACTGAACAATAGAAATAGTCGTCCTGAACTATATGCATTTGATGTCAAAGCTGTGCACTATGCAAATCGGCTGATACAGGAGCTGAAAACTATCGATTGCAGTTGCTAGGATGTTTGTTTCTCTAGGTAATACTTCCTCTGTTTTATAATAGTAGACTTCTCTGTTTTTTTAAGAAAATTAAGGTATTAGACATGGCGGCGCGCGTTACCCGTCCTATCGATGGGTAAATAGTATAATGAAACAAAGCTCCTTGCATAGGTAGGAGGATCATTAGGTAGAATACATGTAACAAATACAATACATGTCTTGATCATCAGGTAGGAGGATTGGTAACGTAACCATAATAACCATATAGTCATGGTTAACAAACATACATGCATAGATAAGGGTAGTTCCAAAGTCACAAAGTAACATAAGGCACAAAACGACGGTTTGTAGCAAAAGGCAGATATTTGACAGGAGACCATTGTTTCTTGTTGACCGGCTAGTCTTCACGAAGATCTTACAATTTGATGGGCAAAATGCCTCAGCAAGGGTGCACATATATTGCATCGGCGTTACTTGACAAGCTGCAAAAAGGAGTCGTGGTTACATATCATGGCTATGTAATTATATTGCATATACTAATGACATTTATGATAGTCTGGTTAATATACCTCAGGGTGACTTCCTTTTTGTCAGTGTTGTTTTCCTTGAACGATTTCTTAACTGGTGGTGATGCCTCAGAGACAACAGCAGCTTTTCCTCTCTGCAAAGAAGGTATTAGTTTTCACTATGGTTAGTAATCAGCGGCATATATTACTCAGATAATAGATTATATGTAAAACAAATACCATTTCTATAGCCTTATCAGTCACTGTCAGAGGTAGGAGTGGAGAAAAAGGAGCATCAAGGCTTGCTCGGGAACCTTTTGGGGACATTAGTATGAGGGGTTTTCCAGGACCAGCAATTGAGACCGTGCTGTTGACTTGGAATGAAGCATTCCCAGTTCTAAGTGTGTTATCTGTAAAGCTTACATTCCACGGGAATGACCACTCGAGTAAGGCTGTTATGTCATTTGGAATAAAATTGTTGTTAGCCAAGATCTTATGGCTCACTACCAGATCGAGAGTCGCGTCGCTGCATCAACTCACCGGCCAGCGCAATCGAGCAATGTGCCATGAGATTGATCACCTCGCCGTCGAGCTCGAGCATAGCACCACCAAACTAACAGCCTCGCCACCAAGTCGACTGCTTCACCACCAAATAAAGCTCCTAGCCGACGAGATCGAGCGCCTTGTCATCGAGGTCGAACATTGCGCCACCACCAGGTTGAGCGCCTCGGAAAGTCGGAAGGAAGGAAGGAGCTGCGGACCGGGCACTAAGAGGGCAAGTAAGGAGGCGGCAGAGCACGGGGAGGTGGGGCTTGGCGGGGCGGTATGGGACCCTAGACCTCAGTCTAGTTCCTAGCATGAACAGTGTGACATGCACCTATTGCATTAGATCAGAACCTGTTGACCCTACATGTCATTGTGTTATGGACCCTAGACACTGATCACTGAGGCATGCACAAATATATACACCAGACTTGCGTGTCGACCATCCATAGGTGCGGTCCTTCTACGCTCCATGGGACGAAGTGATCATGGCGGTCGCTGGCCAATCGAACGTCCCAAAACGAGAAACAATGGGAGAGTTACAAACCCAGCAAACTGGTGGCTCCATGGCGACGTGGATAGCACAGGAAACAAACACGCCACCTCAAATTGCTGTGGGAGCTTCAACTTCGGGGAGGTATTAATATACAGTGGTTGTGATTGGTTGAGATAAGAAGGTAGCTGAAAAAAATTGATGGAGGTATAGTTGTGATTGGCTGATAGGTAAAAAGGCAGTACCTCTTTCGTCCCATAATAGTACTACCTTGGGCATTTGAATTTGTTCCAAAGTACTACGAACTTCTCGTTATTATTATTGGTGGATTTTTTATAGTCTGTCTATAAAAATAAACCCGTTCCATCTGCAAAAATAGTTTTTTTATAGTAGGGCCAAGGAGGAGAGGATGAAGGCCAAGACGGCATGTCAGCCCGTGGCGGTGTCTGAAGGGACGATTTGGCGTGAGAGAGATGACGCAGTTTGCAATTTCTCCTGTGTAGCAACGATTGGAGGCGCAGAGAGCTTCCTAAAATTTGGCTCCGGTTGGAGCTAGGATTGGGTGTACGGAAATATTAGAAATAGGATTAGGTATCTATTAGAGACTGTATTTTATACTTAGTTTCTAAAATATAACTTTAAAGATCATGTTTGAGTCTCTCTTTTAAAATGCTCTTAGAGTGCGCCGTACGTACACATGGGAAATCTATTCACACATTGAGGGTTGGCAATCGGGAGCCGGAGCAGTCACGTACATGCATGCTTACGTGGAGTACGACCACACACGTATACGACAGCTAGACTCTAAAAATCTGCAATCCCTAACTTTATCCAGGAATCGGAAGAAGTAGAGAGGAATAATTAATTCCTCATACAAAACTGAGAGTACTGTAGTACACATGCACAGGAGGATGTTGCCGACGCGAACGCTCGCGTCCTAGCATTCGAGTGCCGCACATACCGGCCCCGGAGGTCGCCGTGTCATGGCGTCGTAGCGCGGGGGGTGCCGATCACGCGCGTCGACTCCGCACGGGGCCACCGCGTATGCGTGGAGGGGACCGTATTGCGCCGTGCCGTACTGCCCTCGTGCCAAAAACCCAGGCGGCCGGGCGCGCGCCGATCGTGTCCAAGCTCCAAACTCCAATGATGCGCGCGCCTTGGCCATTTCTGATCAATCGCGAATCCTTGGCCATTTCTGATCAATCGCGAACGGCCTCGCCAGCCGAGCAGCCCAAAAAAAGCGCCACCGGCTGGATGATCAGGATACATATACAGCGCTCGTCCAACGGGTGAAGGCAGCGGCGAATCCAGGTTAAAATAGATAATGGGCTCAAAGTAAGTTAATTGAACTTAAGTATAAACTCTTGCGCAAGCAAATTCAACATATACATGATCAAGTAGACAAAAACAAAATAAAAAATAAAGAAATACCTCACCAATACAAAGTCCATTTTCTAATTTGGATCATTCAACAAATATGCCCTCCTCACTTCCTCTATAATTTTAGGAGGATAATTCTTTATTTTTATTCATGTTGTTTTGCATCAACAAAAAAACAATTAGGATTAATTTCTACTTGAATCCTCTTTGGTTGATTTGTGCCTTGACCAGTTTAATTTCTGGTAAAGTAACTAAACGATGGTGTTTTGTTCTCCATTGCAGATCTACAAACAAATTAAAAACCACTAGGCTCAATTTCTCGTAAATCCCATCATCTCATTTAATAGACAAATACGCAATCCGTCCCAAAATACAACAACATGATACTAGATTAGATACTACGTAGTACTATGAATCTGGACTAGATTAGACACCACGTAGTACTATGAATCTGGACAGGCCTGTCCAGATTCATAGTACTACGTGGTGTCTAATCTAGTACTAGGTTGCTAGATGATGTCTAATCCAGTATTAGGTTGCTGTATTTTGAGACGGATGGAGTAGATTAGAGTCGGAGACTAAATATAAATAGAGAATACTCACTCATAGCACTACTATGAGAGTAGCATTAGCACATTAGAGCATCTCCAATAGCTAACTCACTTTTGACTACTCAAATCTCTATTTAGGTAGCTAGCCAAAAAAGAATAGCCAAAATTTCTGTCCACTCCAATAGAATGGCTATTTATCAATCTTTAAATCTCAACGGCTAGTTCTACTCTCCAAAATTCTGTATGTACATCCACTCCAACAACCTCTGTATTTACATGGCTATTTTTCAACGACTAGTTTTGAACACTATACATATGTTTGTTCTCTACATATATCATCATTCTTGCTCTTCTCTTTTTCCATGCTTGATTTTCTACCACTGCACCACAATGAGCCGTCGCAACCTAGCCATGCAAATTGTATTGGAGTCATCATCATCTGACGACGACGAACTCCTTATTGCTTCAACACTCCTGATTCACCACCATCATCGACGAAGGAATGCCAGACACTATGGAGGTTCCGTCCCTGGGCATGTAATGATTTATCGCGATAGGGTAGATCGGAATGCAAGATTTGTCCAAGATTATTTTTTAGATAATCCTACATACGGCCTAAACTTGTTTCGTTAGAGGTATACAACCATCATAAATCTTTTTGTTGTACTTGATTTTGATCTTTTTTATGTTACTTTTTTTTATTCTATAGGTCTAGAATGTCTCGGACGTTGTACTTGCGTATTGTGCGTGTTGTAGAAGGTCATGATGATTATTTTGTGCAAAGGAGAAATGTTGCTGGGGTACTTGAATTATCTCCATTGCAAAAAATTACCGCTGCCTTTAAAATGATAGCTTATGGTGTTGCAGCTGATTTTTTGGATGATTATCTTAGAATTGCAGACAATACCACCAAAGAGAGTCTTAAAAGGTTTGTAAGGGCTGTTGTTAAAGTATTTGGAGATCAATATTTGAGATCTCCTAATCAGTAAAATACTGATAGGTTACTTGCAATTAGAGAGGCAAGAGGTTTTCCGAGTATGCTTAGAAGTATAGATTGCATGCATTAAAAGTGAAAAAATATCCATCTACGTGGAGTGCTATGTACTATGGCCATGTGCGCGAGCCTACAATAATCCTAGATTCATATACCATGCTTGCAAACCACATTAATGGGGATTAAAAAGGTATAGTAAAATCTAGCACAATCTAAACTCCAAACTAGATATTTCGGAAATAAAACATTGCATCTACTTTAAGGTATGGGCTGGTACAAACTAGATAGTTTTTCCATCTAGAAATCCCAAACGCAAACCCCTGCAGAAATGCTAACAGGCAGGTGCTCATGCCATCGACGCAAAACCCTGTAGAAATGCTAAAACCCCCGAAAGTGCAGCACAGACCCAAAGCACAACTAGGAGCCCCAAACAACAACATAGAGTCGAATCTACTCGATAGTTCCCTCACCTCAGTAGAAACCCTACAAAACAGAAAGGCACCTAACCGTGGCCCCAGAGTTTAAATCGGAGAGGGGCCACCTCAAGCGCGGAGAGTAGCGATGAAGAGGAGAAGCGCGGCGGGGACTTGGCAAGTGGCGGCGGAGAGATGCGAATTGGCGGCGGCGCAGCGAGTGGCAGTGCGACAAGCTCCGGTCGGGAAGCGGCGGCAATTTGCGCCTCGGCGGCAGCATGGCGAGATCCGGGGGAGGCACCGGCATGATGCAGGGGGGTCGCACGCGAGAAAGGGGACATCGACTTCCTCTGTGAAAAAAAAATCAATTTTTAGTGAGTCCCACCTTTTGGCCAGTGGGTTTGGATGGCCATATTTGGCCATCTTGTGAGATGGCTTGGCCATCTAAATGGCATTTTATTAGATGATATTTTTTTTGTCTAAAATAACTAAATTTTGACTCAACCATTTAAATAAGTTAGCTATTAAAGATGCTCTTTGGCCAGTAGCAAGAGCAGGCGAGCAGCATAGCAGCAGCAGATCGGCCTCCTGACTCACCTCGCAGCCTGTCCGCCGCCGCCGCGCGCCTGCGCGGGCCTTAACTATTGCCCACTTGGGCCAAGTGCACAATTGTTCAGCTTCGGCTGTCTTTCTCCACAATAGCGAACGCTCTGTTCATCTTCCTCTCAGACAGAGCTCTAACAAACTGCTAATCGAGATATACCATATATACCTAAAAAATTTGGAAAATCGAAGGTAGGCTAGAGCCTAATGAAAGCCTAATGAAGCCTTGTATTCGCCCCTGGGAGGAGGGAGCAGGGCGGAGTATGGCGAAACATGGTGGCGGAGGTAATTGGCACAATCGTGGAGGAGATGGAGAGGACCCGAGGCCTGGAGGATTTCAACCAAGGCGATAAGGATTCTGGGAGTTTGGGCGTTTCAACGGAGAGGGAAGCAGAGCTCCTCCCTCATCGATCGGGAGAGCTCCGCCTCCACTAATCCCGGTGAACCTGGCACTGCCAGATCTCCGGGGAAATCCACTGAATCCAAGAGGGGAAACTCTGCAACCTTGAGGAACAGCAGGTATGATACAAAGTGTAGTGATCGGGGAGAAGGAAGGTGATGGAAGCGGCTCAGGTTCAGGTGCTGGATCTGATGCTGTTCGTGGAAAACCACCAATGTGGCAGTACAGGCCGGTGCAGAAGACAATGGAGGAATCCCTAGGAGCATCTAGTGGGCAAGGATCTGAGTAGGCTTTGAAAGTTGAGGCTGAGAAGGCTCATTAGGAGGAAATTACTGCCCAGGTGCGTCCACACTTTCAGAATGGAAGATGTGCAAAGTGCCATGAATTTGGCCATGTGGGTGGAGATTGCACTGTTGCTGTATATTTGCGTAATTTGTGAGAACACACGTAGGACTGAGAACTGTTATGTTGGGAAGAATCATGATAAGCGATGAATTCAGAACAAAGGCTAGCAAATATTCTTAGTAGAACCATGTGAGATATGGATGTACAGGATTAATCAATACATCATTACGTCATTGTAATCCAGATGTGGGCTAACCAATGTATAAAACATTTGCTTTATGTATCAAACATTCCCAAAATATTGTACTAGCAAAAGTTGTAATGCCCATTCCATGATTCTCATAACTATGTAATAGCCATGAATAGTTCATATTCTGATAACTGAAGTAGCTTAACTAACAGCAGTTAAAATCCTGCCCCATACATCCAAATGCCAAATTTGCTTCCCAATGTTTAACTTGGACTACATGCACTTGGCTGCTAGCCCATCTACGACAAATGGATTCAAAGCTGCTCAGTCAAAAGCTAGCTGCATATCTGTAAAAGATACTTTTTGCATGCTAAAATGATTGCTCACTAATAATTCTATCATCTGAAAAGTAAAAAAATTCAGTGCAATGTTAACTGATACTAAAAATCTTGACCTTAATTTTCTTTAGGGCTGCATTGAGCATACTAAAATCAAAATAAACGCAATAAAACAGCAGAGCATGTAACTAATGCTGACAGGAGCAAAAATCAATGGTTCTACATTGTCGTGTGCCCTACTACTTAACAATGATGTAATCGAGTCTGCTTCCTCTTTTGAAGAATTTATTCAAGGCTACTCAGCTACCAATGATAGTAGTGAAAAAACTCTACCTCGCAACACCTTCCAATGAGAGCAGTAAAAACTTAGTACTATTAACTCTTATAGGCATGCTTCTGCCCAACACTCCTACTCTACTGCAGGAGTGCACAGTGAGAAGATAACTGAATAATTCGGTGAAGAGAAAGTAAAGAGTGAGATTGCACAGTGTGATGTTTAAGTCAAAATCACACGATAGCATGGCATTTTGGCTTAGTGTTCCCTTTCTATTCCTATATTGAGCTACAATCTCCGGGTCTATATTGACGGGAATATGAGTACCATCAATTGCTCCTAAGCAATTCTGCAAGCATAATATAAACACATGAATGGTTTTGTTTTGGAAATAAAAAAAATTATTACACACGAATGCCAAGTTAGTATGGGACATTTTGATATCCATGCTTTCAAAATCTACACCTATCTCTAATAAGCACGTCCAGTTCTATTTAGCTCTATTAAATCAGGTAGTAATTGCTCCGAATCATGAACTATTCTTTTTTTAAGAATAAAACCATGAATTATTCAAGGTACAAAATATAGATGATGAACAGGTGATCTGCACACAGTTCTGAATCATACCATAGATATATACTGATACTCATGGTAACTGTATTTACATCACAACATGCAAAGTAAACCCTTCTCTTTAAGCTCTAAAGAATTATAACTAGGATCTCATCTGATGTTACTCATGAATCATCTAATGCAAGCTTTATCAGTAACATCAAGCAAGCAAGGAGGAAGCACTTCAGGGATGGGATGAGATTATACCGAGAAGATTAGGGTGCTAGTTGATGGCCCCATCGACGAGGACATCCAGCGTAGCTTGGGAGACCGGCCTGTGCGACACGGAGCGCCGGAGCCGACGGCTGCACTAGGGTGCTCAGCGGGGAGGGAGGCAGCTGCGAGGAGATGCGTCAGCGGAGATGCGTCTAGAGGCAGCGGCTCCGGCTGAGGCGGTGAGAGGCAGTGGCTCCAGCGGATGCGGCGAGAGGTGGCGACAGTGGTGGAGGTAGGGAGGCTGCGGCGAGAGGCCGCACCGCCAGCGGATGCAGCGAGGAGTGCTCGTGCCGAGAGGAGGCGGCGAAGCGCTCGCTACGTCGCCTTGTTTGATTCGGCTTCTGTCACTATTTTATAAACCAAATGGCAAAACGAAAAATATTATTAACGTATGATTAATTAAGTATTAATTATTAAAAACTTAAAAAATAGATTTATTTGATTTTTTAAGATATTTTCATATAGAAAGTTTTTTAAAAAACATATTGTTTTATGTTTCGAAAAACGTACTGAGAAAAAAGAAAGCAAAAAAAACATGATCCACTGGCTAGGGTTGTGGAATAATTTTCCTATGATTTGGGGGTATTGGACCAGGAAACCGAATTTTTTTTATTTTTATATTTATTTAATAAAAAATTTACAAAACTACATTTTCATTTCAAAAATTTACAAAAATATACTCCCGCCGCCCTCTGGGAGGGCGATATGTCTGAAACCGCCCTCCAGAGGGCGATATGATGACGTGGCTGACGGCCGTTGGCCGGCGGCCCCCCGGGTCACACAAAAACCGCCCGCTGAGAGGGCGGCAAGGGGGCCGCCTGTAAAAATCCGGCCGGGGGGCCGGCCATTTTACAGGCGGCCCCCTTGCCGCCCTCTCAGAGGGCGGTTTTTGTGTGGCCCGGGGGGCCGCTTGCAAAATGGCCGACCCCCGGCCGGCCATTTTGCAGGCGGCCCCCTTGCCGCCCTATCAGAGGGCGGTTTTTGTGTGGCCGGGGGGCCGCCTGCAAATGGCCGACCCACGGGCCGGCTATTTTGCAGGCGGCCCCCTTGCCGCCCTCTGAGAGGGCGGTTTTTGGGTCACCAAGGGGCCGCCTGCAAAGTCGGTCCGAACGGTCCGCACTGTATACGGACGGTCCGGACTAGCTACTTTGCAGGCGGCCCCAGAGTACTGTCCGGACGGTCCGCGCTATATACGGACGGTCCGAACTGTACAAATGATCGTTTCACAGTATATAGTCCAGACCATCGTCACCCTGTTCGGACGGTCCGTACTGTACAAATTGTTGTTTTGCATTATATAGTCCGGACCATCGTCATCCTGTCCGGACAGGCATATCTGTGGCGGGAAAAAAGAGGAAGTACCCACGCTGCACACAGTAGTTACATCTCTACTTGGTTATCTATTTAAAATTCCCTAAGGCATGTAATAACGATAACTAGAAACGTTTGATGTGCCGTTTGTACTCTTTGTATGGATAATTTCATTATGTTCGTATGTAATTAACGTGTGTTCGGTTGTCACCGCTCAGAATGTACTTTCGCCGTAAAATTGAAACTGAAAAATTTATGTTTTTGATCAGTTTCGTCACAAACATAGATCGTAAACGATCGACGAGCGTAAATAAAGTAAAGGGGTTTCTTCAGTATACATAGAATTAATAAAACATGATATACAATAGACAAACTATCACTGATGCAACGTACTACGGGCCCTGACCGTAACCTCTAGCCCTCTTTGTCTTCCTACCCTGCCCTCGCACCTGCCCCTGGGAGTACGTCAGCCAGTCTGGTGGTACGGCACGGCCAGCGCGGGTCGTCTGCACGGGTGTGGCAGCTGATGGGTCCTGTATCTGTGGTGGCGGAGCTCCTTCGAGCTGCGAGGCTGGTAGTATCTCCTGGATCTCCTCGCCCGAGTCCTCCAAGTCGTCCCCCTCGAAAGGATCCGGTGCCCAACCGCTACCACGTGCGGCCTGCGTGGAGGAGCCAGCGCCAGCAAACATCCCCGGCGCTGTAGAGTGGAACCATGTACACCAAAATATTGATAATTGCAAATCAAAATTTGGTAAGGCAAAAATAAAGTTTGATATAACCTGAAGAACCTCCTGTGGTGGCCCGAGGGGCAGTTGTCACGCCCACGCCCTACGTGGAGGAGCCAGCGCCAGCAAACATCCCCGGCGCTGTAGAGTAGAACCATGTAGACCAAAATATTAATAATTGCAAACCAAAATTTTGCAAGGCAAAAATAAACTTTGATATAACCTGAAGGACCTCCTGTGGTGGCCCGAGGGGCAGTTGTCATGCCCAGCTGCGCGTGTGGTCGGCTGTGGTATACTCCATGCGTCGATGTGCTAGCTCCAGAGGGATGTAGGTACGGTGTAGCGAAAGCTGCAGAGAAGCATATTGATGTACAACAGTACATGTCATAGAAGGAAATATGTTACGAACCGATGGTTAGTCCAATTTACCTCTGGAGGGGCCAGATGGCTGACTGGAACCCTGCAGTCGCACTCCTGCTCCTGCTCCTGTTCCTACTGGCCGTGGCTGTTACTGCTGTACAACTACGGGAGGTACCGCATCGACCGCACGACAAGTGAGCGCACGAATCACTGTGAGCATCGCCTGACGAATCCTGCCGAAGGTTGTCCTCTGCTCATCGGCATTCAGCACAATCCCACTGTCCAATCGTCCGAACGCCGCGTTTACATCAGCCTGAACCTGTCGCGCTGCGTCGGCCTATTTCAGATGTAACGTGAACATGTGTTAGAACTGTGGACACATACAAAGGAAATAGCAAAGTGCAAAGATAATGTGACGTACCGCGCGGAAGTAGTCCTGGTCACGGTGTCTAGGATACGTGTCCGTCGTAGCGGCGACGTGTGGCTGTGGATCATCTGGGGTGAACGTTACGCGTATGCGGGTACGGGCCTGGTACCACGTGAGGTATGCTAGGTAGGCCTCCTCAGTGTGTGCATGTATCTCGTCGACCACCTCCTCTGTCGGCAACAACCAGTCGTCCACGTACTTCTGCAGTCGAGGATACCACTGAACACCGGCTGCATGTCCCCTACGATTATATCTATTTGCAGAGAGTGCATTAGACTACATTAAATAGTTATAGTAGTAAACAAAGATCGCAGTTGTACTAACCGGTGCACATCGCGGGACACATCGATCTGCACGGGCACAGGGGAGTACTGTCGTAGTCCGAACTGGCGTAGCACGCGCTGCGGAGAGTGGGGCTCGACGAAGATGTCGAACACCAACGGCACTGTCGTCATCCAGTACGCCTGGTCGCGCGTGCAAAGAGTAGAGAGTCCGAGCGGTGCACGGGCCGTGATGGCCTACGGACTGTACGGCTCCCAAACGGCGTCGCTAGGCAGCAGGCGGTCGAACTCCAAAACGAATTCGGGGTAGGCCCTCCTAACCTGCGTGTGGGCGTAACGACGCTGCAAAATAGGAAAATGTTAAACGTCAGTGTTTGCGCATAACTGCTAAACATAGAATTTCACATTTTGTACCTCACGTCGACACCATACGGTCCCCATGGTCGGACCGTCCTCGGGCCACTGGCCGTACAATCCTCCAAGGCCGCCCTCGTAGGTAGAGTGCTGAATCAGAGGACGGCCTATCGCGAACCGCTCGGCCGCCCATAGCTGCAGAAGGAGAGGGCAACCGGCGATAATCGCACCTGGATCGGTCTTTGTGCACGCGTCACTGTCACACCCTGAGTTTAGCCACACAAAAACTTTACCGGAGAAAATACCTAAGAAAAGGAATTTTAAAAAGGATAGAGAAATTAATTGATGGTGTAAAATGCAAGATAATAAATTATCGTGGCGGGGAATATTTTTCTTGTATTCTCTATGCCAAAATACATTAACTGGATTTTTAGTGGAATTTACAGAGCACAGGAACTATTTTTAATAAATCAAATACGCTTATCGGAATTTAAATCATCCTGGAAATCTTTTTCCTTCTTCCTTTCTCTTTTTCTCCCTCGGGGCCGCTGGCCCGCTCCTGTGCCGCCATTCCCCACGCACCGCAGGCCGGGTCCTTTTTTTTTCCCTCCCCGGCCTTTTCCTCCTCGCGCCCGTGCCCCGCGGCCGTGCCCGCGCCCTTGCGCCCTCGCTCCTCGCGCCCGTGCCCTCGCTCCTCACGCCCGCGCTCCCGCGCCCTCGCGCCCGAGTTCTCGCGCCCTCGCTCGCACCCACTGACAGGCCGGGCCCGCCTGTCATCATCATCTTCCTCCTCCGTCCGAATCGGGCGGAGGGGAAATTCCCCGGAGCCGTCCGATCCGGCGCCGCCTACCGCCTCATCCCGCGCGCCCTCCACTCGTTCAAACGGTCGCGGACCGAGTCCGCCCCACTCCCCCGAGTTCTCCGGCGTCCACGTCCCCTCT
This sequence comes from Oryza meyeriana var. granulata, assembly GCA_003991445.1. Taxonomy (NCBI): domain Eukaryota; kingdom Viridiplantae; phylum Streptophyta; class Magnoliopsida; order Poales; family Poaceae; genus Oryza; species Oryza meyeriana. The sequence goes on along the minus strand of RYFJ01000183.1, from coordinate 79,000 downwards.
CTCCCGAGAATCTCGCACACGATGCCCACGCCGCCGTCCACTCTCCCGTGCACGATTGGAGCCGTTCGGCCTCGATCTCTCCCGTCCGACTGTATAAAAACCATCTCCACCCTCTCCTCCATCTTTTCCCCAACACGCCGAGCTTTCCAGTGCCCCAGAACCCCGTCGCCACCGCGCACCCGTTCTCCACCGTTTTTTCGCCGCCTCCGGACGCCGCCAGGCCACTCCGCCACCGCCTGCACCTCCGCCGCACCGCGCCGCATCTCGGCCGCCACTCCGTGGAAGCCGAAGCTCGCCGGACCGCCTCGCCCGCGCGCACGGTGAGTATCGGCCCTCCGTTTCCTTTCCGGCCGGTGATTCCCGCCGCGCCGCGTCACTATTCTCCGCTCTAACTCCTCTCCCGTCCTCCTCATCCTCCAGGACACCTCGGCAATCGCCTCTCGCCCGTTCCCCGCCGTCGGAGTTCCGTCGCCGACGTCGTCCCGAGGCCGCCGCCGCTTTTCCGTCGCCACCGTCGTCTTCGCGCCGTCGCTCGCCGTCGCGAGCCGCCGGTGAGAACCCTTTTCGTTTTCCCGTTCCTTTCCGCCCCTCCGTGTGGTCACCGCCGCGCCGGGTGGTCGCCGTCGTCGACCATCGGGTCGCGTGCGTGCCGCCGCCTCCCGCTCGGGACGGCTGGCTTTGGCCGCCGCTCCCCGGGGCCGTCCGATCTGCCGGGTGGCAGATCGGGGCCGCCCGCTCGCTCGCCCGCGTGGTTGCCCGCGGTGGCGCCACGTGGTGCGCTCGCCTCTGTGCGCCGTCGCCTCCCTCTCCGGTGACGTTTTTTTTAATCGGTTAATGCGCATTAAATCACTGGCTAATTATATTCACTCTGAAAATAGCAGTAAATTCAATAAATCATAACTATTTCATGCGAACTCCGATTAATCCATTCAAATTTCATTAAATCCAGAAAAATGCCAAGAATCCATTAAAAATACTTTCAGCCCATGTTTGTTGACCCCCATGTACTGTTTTTAATTGTTTATGCATTGTTTGTTGTAGAATCCGACGCCGGTAATTCTCCTGCGTATTTCGAGATTGTAGCCGAATACCTTGAGCCGGAGCAAGGCAAGTCGCACTGATACTTTGATCAATTTGTACCCATTTTTCATTAAATTGTTTTGTTTACGCAAATAAACTGCATTATTTCAATAATTCATGTGGATTGGGATTGCCTATACAATGTCAGGATGAAGCCTTAGTTTTGATGACTAAATCCTTGTCACCTGGGTAATAATATGAGTAGAATATAATCCCTAGGGTGCTTAGCCATGCTTAGCAACATAGCTCACTTGGGAATTAAATAATGTCTTTTTATATGATTCGACTCAATGTCGGAAAAATGGAACCTTGGATAGGTTGTTGTTAAATTCCTAAAATTTTGACCTAAATGGTGGGCTGTGGGTGTATGGTTTTGCTTGTCACACCATGGCAATTAAGGACCGGTTCGCGGAACCACTTGGCAACTTCCCGTACTTGCCACAAGCCAGCGTGGGCAACGGCTGGGCTTGAAGCGTTTCTTCTCCCCTCCTAGGCACCGAAGAAGAGGGTGGGCGTGATGGAGTTGGGTCGGCCCAGGGGTAGGGTTGATCGGCTGCCGGATTCACCGTGGCGCAAGGGGGGTAGCCTGGCCAATATGGCGTGCCCTGTCGGCAGGTGCAACTCAGCGTGGTGTGGATGGTTAGGGAGGGGTTGCGTGAACGGTCCTGTCACAGCCTCGCACGGACATCGTGGGTGATGTACTGGCACACGGGAACGTGTGTGGGGGCTGTGTCTTGTGGGTACAGTTGTACACCTCTGATCAGAGTAAAACTATTCGAATAGCCGCGCCCGCGGTAATGGGCACATTGGCCAAGACTCACCGTGATTAGTCTCACCCTGGATAATTAATCCTGTTTTATCAAACTGGTGTGAGTCCGGTCGACGTGGTTGAGTTGACCGGGGGTGACTGGTTAGCGTGGTTTAACGCTAATCGGTGGAGACTGGTGAGTGTGGTGTAACTCTCATCAGTTACGCCTGGTGGTCGTGGTGTAACTTTCATCAGCGCGGCTGGTCAACGTGGTTTAGCGTTGGTCGGGAAAAACTGGTCAGCGTGATACGTTGTCCGGTGGTGACTGGTTAACGTGGTGTAGCGTTAATCAATGGAGTCCGGTAACGTGGTGTAACGGTACCCGGAGGTGTCTGGTGAACGTGGTGTAGCGTTCATCAGTGGAGACTGGTTGACGTGGTTTAGCGTCAATCAGTTGGGAATGGTTGGGCCTGGTTAACGTGGTGTAACGTTAATCAGTGGTGAATTAATATTGTTAATTAAATCAACTTTTCAATGTTTGCAACTACTCCTTTTGCAAACTTTTCCGCAAATAAACCCTGTCCATCTTTGTACCCTGTGCATATGCATATTTGTGGGTGTGATTTGTTGAGTACTGTGGGTGGTACTCAGCCTTGCTCCAATTTTCCCCCCAGTGTTGGAGGACGCGACAGATGAAGATCATCCTGAGGAATAGGCTGGCTCCGCCGTCAAGGTGCCTGTGGGAATGGAATCGGCTGCTTGGCCAGATGTTTATAGACTCCGTTTACCTTTTCCGCTGCATTTATGTAATTACAGTTACTCTGTTTGTAAGACACTCTGTATGGCAACTTGGTTGTGTACCCTGGCTTTCCTGGGCAGGGATTTATTACACATTAATGTTCAGAATTTCGGTGCGAATTTCTGGGCGTTACAAGTTGGTATCAGAGCCGAGCTTGACCGTAGGACCAGCCAAATGGAAACCCTAAGAGCCCTCTGAAATTTCCATTTACATATGCTTCTTACAGTTGGAGTTATTTTGGAAAAAATGGGAAACTATTTTCAGGTTGGGGTAAAATCTTGGCTGTTTATGTGATGGAAAATTTGAGTCAAACCTGGAGTTAAATTTTTGTTTCAAGGATTGACATAGTGTCCAAGTTTTGGGGAAAACATTGGTTATTCTTGGGAAAGGTTTGATTTACAGCATGCATAAAATCTCTTTATTTGTGTTGAAATTATTATGTGAATCTTATGTGGTATTATGTGGTTTCGCAATGGTATTCTGTTGGTTTCAAATTTACTTACAAAACTTATTTACTGCATAAAATCGTTTGTTGTTCCAAATTATTTATTGTTTACTTATTTGGATCTGAGCATACATTGATTCCCCTCCTTGTCTTCTATAGATGGACAACCTCCCCAACCAGCGTTGTACCGACATGGGTGGCTTCGTGGAAGAACTGCGGATGATGAGCTTCACCTTGGGGTACAGCCGTGCCCCAGAGTACACAGCGGTGGAGCCCTTGGAGGGTGAGCTACCACACCGGGTTCGTGTGGAGTTACCTGGCGAGATGTACCTCCTGCCTGCCATGGAGGTAGAGGTTGGCGGGCGTACTTTCAATCACGCCTGTCAGGAGGCTGCTTTCCGCCTGCTTGGAGAGCTGCGTCGGAAGCATCACTCTACTCTCCGCACCACTTCCTACCGCTACCTTCCCTGCCGGACGCCCGGCCAAGAATACAGTCGCTTCCAGCTGGCAGACAATGAGAACAACACCACCATTGTTCACATGAGGCAGGCGATGATAGCTATGGACTACATGCACGCCAACTGGGTGCGTGCAGCTCACGATCGGGAGGACGCCAACAGGATGACTATCATGGGACTCCAGAACCAGGTCGACCGCCTGAAGAAGGAGGTCGCGGAACTTAAGGGACAGCCGCAACCCGGTGGAGCCAGGATCCGGCTGACTCCGAGGAAGAGGACCCTTCCTCCGGTGCGTGTTCATTAGCTCCAGGAACGGGCCACACGCACCACCACCCTCACCAGCTCCAGCACCAGCTCCAGCGCCTGCACCAGCTCCAGTACCAACACCGACGGGTGGATGGATCAGTGCATCGTCTGACGGCGATGGCTCTCAGGGGGACACCAGCATCCACGGGGGTTTCACTTCTACGGACGACAGCAGCTCCTTCAGCGGGTCCCGCACTCGCAGCGAGGCCAGTTCTTCGGCCCACGGGAGTGTGGATTATGTGGACGGATCCAGGAGCCGCACAGACGATGAGGCCGGAGACGAGCAGGAGCCGGAGTACGACTCGGATGACCGTCGAAGCCGCTCGGAGCATTAGACGCGCCACCCTTAGCTTTGCCGTTTTCTTAGTTTGACTTCCTGTTTAGTTGTAATGTTAGGAATGTTTGTTTGTTTGGGGTTAGTGGTGGCATGCCGTCTGTTGTGGTATGTCCGCCGTAATTAGGAGTTGAACTGTTTTTCCTATGTTTCCAACCCAGAAGATCAGTGAATTTAATCCAATCACTTAATTATCACCCCTGTTTCTGAGCCACCTGTTTTTCTCCCCTCCCTCTGCTCTCCCCTTCAGATGGTGAACACAAGGAGTGGAGCCCGTGCTGCCAGTGACACTAGTGCCACCAACCAGCGAGAAGGAGCACCTCAGGATCAGGGAGTACCTAACCATGTGCCACCGCCACTACCGGAGAACCCAACCTTGGCGCAGGTTTTGGCCAACCAGAACCAGATGATGGCTCTGATGATGCAACAGATGCAGCAGAACAACCAGCAGCAGCAACACCAGCAACCACAGAATCCGGCCATTGCCCCTCAATCCAAGCTGCCTGAGTTCCTAAGGGTCAGGCCGCCAACTTTCTCTAGCTCCCCCAACCCCATTGATGCCAACGACTGGTTGTTGGCCATCGAGAAGAAGCTCAACCTCCTCCAGTGCACCGACCAGGAGAAGGTCGCTTTTGCTACTCACCAACTCCAAGGTCCCGCATCGGCTTGGTGGGACAATTTCCTGGTGACCCGCACCGCTACCACGGAGGTCACTTGGGCCGAATTCTGCTACAATTTCCGGAAGTCGCAGATTCCGGCGGGAATTGTGGCACAAAAGAAAAGAGAATTCAAGGACCTGGTCCAAGGGAATAGGACGGTTACCGAATACCTCCACGAGTTCAACCGTCTAGCGCGCTACGCGCCAGAAGAGGTCCGCACCGATGCAGAAAGACAGGAGAAGTTCTTGGATGGATTGAACGACGAGCTGACCAATCAGCTCCTCTCTAGCGACTACCCAGACTTCGAGAAGCTGGTGGATAAAGCTATCCGCCAGGAGAGCCAGCACAACAAGGTGGATCGCAAGAGGAAGGCAGCACAGTTCCGGACTCAACAAGGACAGCTTCAGCGACCACGGATGATGATGGGCCCGCATGGTGGACCAGCCACCATGATCGTCCGTCAACAACGCCCGTTCACCCGGGCACTCTGGAAGCAGCAACAACAGCGGGCAGTACAACCGTCAGCCGCTCCGCGCCCACCAATGGGCACAGTAGAGTCAGCCACGGGAAGGATACGGGGGCAAGAGCTACATCTGCTACAACTGCAATGAACCGGGCCACTTCGCCGACAGTGTCCGAAGCCGAGGCGAATGGGATCCAGACCTGCAGCTCCCCAGCACCCAACGCCAATCAACAGGTGGTAAAGGGGCGTGTCAACCATGTCTCCGCTGAAGAGGCACAGGCTGCACCGGAAGTGGTATTGGGTACGTTTCTCGTGAACTCAACACCTGCTACTGTACTTTTTGATTCTGGTGCAACGCATTCTTTTATATCCAAGAAATTTGTGGGGACACATGGGATAAAGGTAGTGGAACTTAAAATCCCCATGAGGGTTCATACGCCTAGGAACCGAATGGTAACTGCTCACTATAGCCCTTCAGTGAGCCTAGAAATCCAAGGATCACATTTTCTAGCCAATCTTATCCTCTTGGAATCCAAAGACCTAGATGTCATCCTAGGGATGGATTGGTTGACCCGACACAAAGGGGTGATCGACTGTGCAGACCGCACCGTAACGGTGACCAGCCCGGAAGGAGAGTTGGTTATCTTCAAGTCACCCGTGCCGTTTCATCGGGAAGCAAGCTTGAATCAGGTCGCAGCAGAGCAACCGCTAGAAAGTGGAACAAAGCCAGAAAGGAAAATACAGGATATTCCAATAGTAAGGGAATACCAGGATGTGTTCCCAGAGGACCTACCAGGGATGCCACCAAAAAGGGAAATTGAATTCAGGATTGATCTGGCACCTGGAACAGCGCCAATATACAAGAGGCCTTACAGAATGGCACCGAATGGAGATGGCCGAAGTCAAGAAGCAAGTCGACGACCTGCTACAGAAGGGTTATATCCGACCAAGCACATCACCTTGGGGAGCACCAGTCATCTTTGTGGAAAAGAAAGACAAGACAAAACGGATGTGCGTGGACTATCGTGCACTAAACGATGTCACCATCAAGAACAAGTACCCTTTGCCGAGGATTGATGATCTGTTCGATCAATTGGAGGGTGCCACTGTCTTCTCCAAGATAGACCTGTGATCAGGCTATCATCAACTTAGAATTCGAGAAGAGGATATACCAAAGACAGCCTTCACCACGCGGTATGGGTTGTATGAGTGCACTGCTATGTCCTTTGGACTGACCAATGCACCCGCCTTCTTCATGAATCTGATGAACAAGGTATTCGTGGAGTTCCTGGACAAGTTTGTGGTAGTGTTCATCGACGACATCTTGATCTACTCGAAGTCAACGGAAGAGCATGAGCAACATCTTCGTTTGGTTCTGGAAAAGTTGAGGGAACACCAGTTGTACGCCAAGTTCAGCAAGTGCGACTTCTGGCTGAGAGAAGTGCAATTCCTCGGACACATCATCACCGCTCAAGGAGTTGCCGTGGATCCAACGAACGTGGAATCCGTCACCAATTGGAAACCGCCTAAGACAGTGACACAGGTAAGGAGTTTTCTTGGACTTGCGGGATACTACCGCCGGTTCATCGAGAACTTCTCGAAGATTGCCAGACCTATGACTCAACTACTGAAGAAGGATGTTAAGTTTGTCTGGACCCTTGACTGCAATCACAACTTAGAAGAACTCAAGAAGAAGTTGGTTTCAGCACCGGTTTTGATCTTACCTGATCCCAAGAAGGATTTCCAAGTGTACTGTGATGCATCCCGCCAAGGGCTAGGGTGCGTGTTGATGCAAGAAGGCAGGGTTGTAGCCTATGCATCGCGTCAGTTACGCCCCCATAAGAGCAATTACCCAACACACGACCTGGAATTGGCCGCAGTGGTCCATGCTTGAAATGGAGATTGGCGGCATTACCTCATTGGTAACCGCAGTGAGATTTATACGGACCACAAGAGCTTGAAGTACATCTTCACCCAGCCTGATTTGAACCTCCGCCAGAGAAGGTGGCTGGAACTGATTAAGGACTATGATGTGGGGATACATTACCATCCAGGGAAAGCCAATGTCGTGGCAGACGCCTTGAGCAGGAAAAGTTACTGCAACACCGCTCAAGCAGAGGCAATGTGCAAGGAAATGCAGCAGGAGTTTGAATGCTTGAACCTGGGCATTGTTGAACATGGATTCGTGGCAGCCCTAGAGGCTCAACCCACGCTTTTTGATCAAGTTCGCAAGGCACAAGCGAACGATCCAGAAATCGAAGAACTTAAGAAGAACATGAGAGTCGGAAAAGCTCAAGGTTTTACGGAAGATGAGAACGGGACAGTATAGATGGGGGAACGTTTGTGCGTTCCAGAGAATAAAGAACTCAAGGACCTAATACTCCGGGAAGCCCATGAGACGCAGTACTCCATTCATCCAGGAAGCACCAAAATGTACCAAGACCTTAGAACCAAGTTTTGGTGGGCCAGCATGAGAAGGGAAATCGCTGAGTTTGTGGCACTTTGTGATGTGTGTCAGCGAGTCAAGGCAGAACACCAACGGCCTGCAGGACTACTACAGCCACTCAAGGTCCCAGAGTGGAAGTGGGAAGAGATCGGGATGGATTTTATCACCGGGTTGCCCCGGACATCATTGGGGTATGACTCAATCTGGGTGATCGTGGATCGACTCACCAAAGTTGCGCATTTCATCCCCGTGCATACCACGTACTCGGGTAAGAAACTGGCGGAACTGTATATGGCTCGCATAATGTGTTTACATGGAGTACCCAAGAAGATCGTTTCTGATCGTGGTAGCCAGTTCACTTCCAAGTTTTGGCAGAAGTTACAAGAAGAGTTGGGAACTCGACTGAACTTCAGCACGGCATATCATCCGCAAACAGATGGTCAGACTGAAAGAGTCAATCAGGTATTGGACGACATGCTGAGAGCTTGTGCACTAGACTTCGGAGGAACATGGGATAAGAGCTTACCCTACGCAGAGTTCTCGTACAACAACAGCTACCAGGCCAGCTTGCAGATGGCACCGTTTGAAGCTCTGTATGGCAGGAAGTGCCGCACACCCCTTTTCTGGGATCAGACAGGTGAACGTCAGGTATTCGGAACCGACGTACTCAAAGAAGCAGAAGAGAAGGTAGCCATAATACGAGAGCGTTTGAAGACGGCTCAATCCAGACAGAAGAGTTATGCTGACAACCGACGACGAGACTTAAGCTTCGAGGAAGGAGACTACGTGTACCTTCGCGTCACCCCACTCCGCGGAGTACACAGGTTCCAAACCAAAGGGAAGCTAGCACCACGTTTCGTGGGACCCTACCAAGTGCTAGCCCGTAAAGGTGAAGTGGCATATCAGTTGAGCCTCCCAGCTTCAATGACTGGCATACACGATGTGTTCCACGTGTCACAACTGAAGAAGTGTCTGAGGATACCAGCAGAACAGGCAGATCCGGAACAGATCGAGATCCAGGAAGACCTCACCTATGTGGAGAAGCCAATACGGATCCTGGAGATCAGTGAAAGAAACACCAGGAGCCGGGTAAATCAGATTCTGCAAGGTACAGTGGAGTCACCATTCAGAGGAAGAAGCCACCTGGGAGCGAGAAGACGAACTGAAGTCCGCCCATCCTCACCTTTTCGCCAGCGCCTCCGAATCTCGGGGAGGAGATTCTGTTTAAGGGGGGTAGTTTGTCACACCCTGAGTTTAGCCACACAGAACTTTACCGGAGAAAACCTAAGAAAAGGAATTTTAAAAAGGATAGAGAAATTAATTGATGGTGTAAAATGCAAGATAATAAATTATCGTGGCGGGGAATATTTTCTTGTATTCTCTGTGCCAAAATACATTAACTGGATTTTAGTGGAATTACAGAGCACAGGAACTATTTTAATAAATCAAATACGCTTATCGGAATTTAAATCGTCCTAGAAATCTTTTTCCTTCTTCCTTTCTCTTTTTCTCCCTCGGGGCCGCTGGCCGCTCCTGTGCCGCCATTCCCACGCGCCGCAGGCCGGGTCCTTTTTTTTTTCCCTCCCCTGGCCTTTTCCTTCTCGCGCCCGTGCCCCGCGGCCGTGCCCGCGCCCTCGCGCCCTCACTCCTCGCGCCCTCGCGCCCTCGCTCCTCGCGCCCGTGCCCTCGCTCCTCACGCCCGCGCTCCCGCGCCCTCGCGCCCGAGCTCTCGCGCCCTCGCTCGCACCCACTGACAGGTCGGGCCCGCCTGTCATCATCATCTTCCTCCTCCGTCCGAATCGGGCGGAGGGGAAATTCCCCGGAGCCGTCCGATCCGCGCCGCCTACCGCCTCATCCCGCGCGCCTCCACCGTTCAAACGGTCGGGACCGAGTCCGCCCCACTCCCCCGAGTTCTCCGGCGTCCACGTCCCCTCTCTCCCGAGAATCTCGCACACGATGCCCACGCCCGCGTCCACCTCCCGTGCACGATTGGAGCCGTTCGGCCTCCGATCTCTCCGTCCGACTGTTTATAAAAACCATCTCCACCCTCTCCTCCATCGTTTTTCCCCAACACGCCGAGCTTTCCAGTGCCCCAGAACCCCGTCCGCGCGCACACCCGTTCTCCGCCGTTTTTTCGCCGCCTCGGCCGCCGTTCGCCGCCGTTCCGGACGTCGCCAGGACCACTCCGCACGCTGCACTCCCCGCCGCACCGCGCCGCATCTCGGCGCCACTCCGGGGAAGCCGAAGCTCGCCGACCGCCTCGCCCGCGCGCACGTGAGTATCGGCCCTCCGTTTCCTTTCCGGCCGGCTGATTCCCGCCGCGCCGCGTCACTATTCTCCGCTCTAACTCCTCTCCCGTCCTCCTCATCCTCCAGGACACCTCGGCATCGCCTCTCGTGTTCCCCGCCGTCGGAGTTCCGTCGCGACGTCGTCCCGAGGCCGCCGCCGCTTTTCCATCGCCACCGTCGTCTTCGCGCCGTCGCTCGCCGTCGCGAGCCGCCGGTGAGAACCCTTTTCGTTTCCCGCGTTCCTTTCCGCCCCCTCCGTGTGGTCGCCGTGGTTGAGTTGACCGGCGGGTGACTGGTTAGCGTGGTTTCCACCGCTAATCGGGAGACTGGTGAGTGTGGTGTAACTCTCATCAGTTACGCCTGGTGGTCGTTGTGTAACTTCCATCAGCGCGGCCTGGTCAACGTGGTTTAGCGTTGGTCGGGACAAAAGCTGGTCAGCGTGATCCGTTGTTCCGGTGGTGACTGGTTAACGTGTGTATGCGTTAATCAGTGGAGTCCAGGTACGTGGTTGTACGGTACCCGGATGTGTCTGGTGAACGTGGTGTAGGTTCATCAGTGGAGACTGGTTGATGTGGTTTAGCGTCAATCCAGTTGGGAAGGTTGGGCCCTGGTTAACGTGGTGTAACGTTAATCAGTGTGAATTAATATTGTTAATTAATCAACTTTTTGCAATGTTTGCCAACTACTCCCTTTTGCAACTGCTTTTCCTCAAATAAACCTGTCCCATCTTTGTATACCTGTGCATATGCCATATTTGTGGGTTGTGATTTTTGAGTACTGTGGGTGGTACTCAGCCTTGCTCCCAATTTTCCCCCCAGTGTTTGGAGGACGCGACAGATGAAGATCATCCTGATCGGAATAGGCTGGCTCGCCGTCAAGGTGCCTGTGGGAATGGAATCGGCTGCTTGGCCAGAGGCTTTTTATAGACTCCGTTTTACCTTTTTCCGTGCATTTTATGTAATATACAGTTTACTCTGTTTGTAAGACACTCTGTATGGCAACTTGGTTTGTGTCCCCTGGCTTTTCCTGGGCAGGGATTTATTACACATTAATGTTCAGAAATTTCGGTGCGAATTTCTGGGTGTTACAGTCACAAAGAGCACGGTACGTCGCCGCTAGCACAGCAGATCCCCAACTCCACTGCGGTACGAGGCCGTCTCGCTGTCGCGATCGCACGAGCGTATGGATCAGTCCCTTGTCCACCGCGTGCCCGTGAGTGTTGGTGAACATCACCACGATGCTATATCTAATCGTTACAGCAACAACAGGTACGCCTCATGCTCCGCCGCACAGAATAATCGTCGGCGTCATCTGCTAGCTTCTTATCAGGCTGTCAGGAAGATTATAGTCAGCAGCTCTGTGCTTTGTAGATCAGAATGATTGTGAATAAAAGGAATCCACACTTACGGTGAACTGTAACAGCCAAGCTGCGAGGGGGCCGATCGTGGTTGTAAGTCAGTACGCGAACCCGGGTGTCCAAGTTCAGGTCGACGATGCACGGGCACAAACCGAGCAGTGATGTCTGTGACCAACCGTGCGCCCCCGTCGTTTTGATCGGGCCGACTGCGTCTCCTGCGAGGGGAGTTTCCTAGCAGGGTACGACACGTCCTGGAGTTGTGGAGTCATCTCGCCGCCGGAAGGTGGAACGTGTGGTCTCCGGCTCCAGCGATCCACCAGTGCGGCCATAAGTGACGATCAGCGTCCCATCGCTTGGCGGGGTCTCCTCTCGTCCGGTGCGGGCTCGACTAGCCTACACAGAGCGGAAGAAGTCCAGCTCACACAACCTGCAAAAATATAGCACTGTAATCATATTGGGGAACATACATATGCACAGACGATGTGAATGAATATTCGTACAGCTCTTACTCTCACAAACCGAGGATCTATCCGCAGGAGGTGACGTGAAGGCCGTGGACGGAAGGTGGGTAAGTGGGCACCTCGACGCGCTTTTGACAGGTAAGGACGCCGGTGGGGCAACCGTCGACACCTCGGTCCAACAACTCCGGTGTATCGTACGCGCCATACCTGCATGCAAATAGAGAAGTTAGCGTTAATTATTATTATATAGTTTATAGCATGTTACTGATAATAAAAAACAACAGGACGGTACATATCCTTCTATTAACAAAGAAACTAGTATAGACTTACACTACACCATAGCACCACTAATTGTTCGAGAACGCCTAAGACGGGGTCGTCTTGAAGTTGTGCCTTCACCGTAGGACGCCTGCCATCAGCGACTGAACCCGACGGTCCAGCTTCCGCCGCACTTGGACGGCTGCATCCTTTGGACATTCTTATATGTATGACCTGTTTGGTCACACTTTGAACAACGTTTATGCTTCACCGGCTTCTGACTCATCCATGTCATTACGGATGCGTCTTGTTTGCGGCGACCTCGTTTATCCCTCAATTTTGTTGGGTCAGGAATGTACATAGCTTGAGGATGCTCCATAGTAAATGTACCCGCATATACTGAACCGTAATATCTCTCCGCTCCAGGTATTAGATTGCTTCTTTCCTGAAATAAGGTGAGACAAATAGCGTGCTTCTATCCCGCACTCACCGCTCGCGGCAATAACGTGAGAGCATGGCTTGTGGAGCAGAGTAGGTTTTGGCAACGAGCACTTGCAGGTCCGTCTTCCTTCAGCACACACTCTGCACAACTCTTTATGGAGATTCGCGCATGCCCTTGTCGACACACAATATTTCAAATCTGTGTTCTTGTGTGCCTTGAGGTAGAGCACGATGTCTTCGGGCCTTTTACTTTATCTTGCAGATACTTCGTCGTAGTGTGCCAAAGAAAAGATTATTGTCCGTCATTGAGGGCCTAGCTGCTCTGAACCGATCTCTAAAGTACTTGCATGTGCCATGCAAGATAAATTCAACTATGCAACAAGTGGGAGCCCTCAAACACCACGCATCACCCAGTTATAAACCTCTGCCAAATTTGTGTCATTATGCCAAACCGAGAACCATCCTTGTCATACAACAATGCCCATTTCTCCTTTGGCTCATTCTCAATCCATCTGAAAATTTCTAACTGGGATGCAGACCTTCTTCTCATATGAAGTCCGTCAGTTGATAGAGATTCAAGAGCTTGTGGAGCCTCATCCCCTCCAATGGTAGCCCTCCTGGACTGCTCATCTGTTTGTTTAGAGGTCAGCTCATCCAACCTCCTCCAAAGCTCCTTGAATTTCTTCTCTTGATTCTGGGCGCAAAGCCTCTTGAAAAGATCCATAAGGTGCTTATTTCTAAACTGTTTGTAGAAATTAGCACCCATATGACGTATGCACCATCTGCTTTGGACATCAGACCACCTTGGTGGGTATCCCTTCTCAACACATCCATATCTCAATTCCTCAATTGCACGCAGCAAGCCGGCGTGACGGTCATGTATAAGGCATACGTCTGGTCTCATCCGTACAACTGCAGACTTAACCTTTTCTAGAAACCAATACCAGCTATCAGTGTTCTCACTCTCAACAAAAGTAAAAGCAACTGGTAGAACTTGGTTGTTTCCATCAACTCCAATTGCTGTTAAGATCTGCCCTCTGTACTTTCCGGTCAGAAATGTCCCATCGATGCAGAGGATGGGACGACAATGGACAAATGCCTGAATGCAAGCACCTAATGCAAAGAATACTCGTTGCAACACACTTTTATTACCATGTTGAATTGATGGAAAGGCTTTTAGGTCGTAGCACGTCTCCGGATTCCTCTGAAGAATACAGCCTAACAGACGAGGCAAATTATCATAGGATGCTTCAAATGTGCCAAATCTCATCTCTACAACCTTCTGTTTTGCCCTCCAAGCCTTAGCATAGCTAATTGTGTATTTAAATTTCTCTTCAATATGTCTAACAATTGACCTTGGTTCGTACCCATATTGTTAATAATATGGGAGTACATCTCTGTCGCAACAAATGCAGATGTCATATTTCTGTGATATTTTTCAACACCGGGTAAATAACATGAATGCTCAGTCACGATTGAAACTTGCCAATAATCTTTCCATTTACCCTTGAATGCGTGCACCCGCCATGGACACCTATCCTTCATGCACTTTACTTCATAGACCGATTTGCTTGACTTCACGACTGAGAACTCCCTTTGAAGTGACACGGCCCATTGTTTTACTGCCTCTTTTAAATCCTCTACATATGCATATTTAGCCCCTTCGATGACCTCATTTTCCTTGTACTCCACGGCACATGATGTCCCTCGGAGATAGAAGCCTAGAGAAATCCTGGTTGCTCCATTCTGCAGGCATCATGGTGTCCTCATCAGATGAATCATCCTGCTCTGCATGCTCGTTTTCAGAATCTTCCTATCCATTCTTCAACGATTCTATTGATTGTTCTCCTCATCTGCCACACCTGTTGGCTGTCTATCTTCTTCATTCCCTCCATTCCCTTCTTCATTTTCTTATTGTTTCACTATTACCTCCGCCGTACTTGGACCCTCATCATCTTGCACGGGCATTGCACCAGGTTGTTTCTTTCTCATATATCGACACAAGTATGCCCAGTGGCCAACCACGTTGAAATGCATTCTCACATACCATCTCCAAGTGGCAGTGCAATCCCCGGCATCAGTTCCCAAAAAAAACCTTCAACTACACGACTGACTACTACATATCAAGGTTATTGCGCTGAGCTGAGGTTCCAGTCGAAACCCTCGCATCAGCCAGTTGTATACTGATCCAAAACTTCTCTCAGCTGGTCTATCAATCCCTTAGCCGTTGAACTAAAATCCGACAGATCTACCCCTTCTGGACCATATCTCACATTCCCTTGCCCGTGAAATAACTGAAATATCACCTTATTTGACATTTCTGTTGATGAAAAATATAGTTAAACTAGGTACCATTTTCCTCACATCCTCCTAACATCTAAAACCGTGTATTCCAGATACAAGTACACAAAAAAAGTCATCTAACAGATCTAACGAGTAAAAACTTACAGATTTATATAGTACTATACACATAACCTAGTACAAATTACATTCAATTCTTACATACAAATAGAAATTGCAAAGAGATAATGGATTTTACCTGCAAATCAGCAACTGCAGAGCTTCGCTGCTTTCGCCCTCTCAGCTCTCTCCTGTTTTTTTTTCTAATTTCAGTGAATTTTTTTATGACTTTTTTGAGTCTGGGAGGGGGTTTTATAACCGGCCCGGGATAAAAACCGCCCTCCCATTAGGGCGGCAAGGGGCCGCCTGCAAAAAACCCCGTGCAATGGGCGACATTTGCAGGCGGCCCCCGGGAGCCAAAAACCGCCCTTTCAGTGGGCGGTTTTTGGCACATTTTACAGGCGGCCCCCTTGCCGCCCTCTGAGGGCGGTTTTGGGGCCCGGGGGGCGCTGCAAAATGGCTGACGGCCGTCGGCGGGGGGGCCAACGGCCGTCGGCGGGGGGGCCAACGGCCGTCAGCCACGTCATAAAATCGCCCCTGGGAGGGCGATTTTTAAAAATCGCCCTCCCAGAGGGCGGCGGGAGTCTATTTTTGCAATTTTTTGAAACGAAAATCTATTTTTGCAAAATTTAATAAATAACCTATCTAAAATCGGGCAAAGGCCAAAATTCGCCAAAGGAGGCCTAACGAAGGAAATTGTCGTGGTAGCTTATATTGTTGGCAGGAGTGGTTGAGCAAATCTGCACGAGAAGACAATGGTGGCATTGTCAAAAACGTGAAAGTTTTGTTGGTGTGTGTTTTCTTTTTTCTCTTCAATCTCAGAAGTCTTGGAATTGTTGTAAGTTGCTTATCTTTTCCAGCAAAGGAGGAGGGAGGGGCTTTTTGCCTCTCTGTTAAAAAAAATTCAAGCTACATATCTTAAAGTAGCAAACAAAAAAGTGGGGAATACAAATGTACTATATATATATAATGCCAATAGGTTGCTAAGAGAAAAATTGTAGTGGGTGATCTGATTTTTATCTACCCTTGAAAAGAAGAATCGAATCGACCGAAAGGCCTTGTTGTAGTCTTGTAGATTGAATTTAAACCAAAAGGCGAGACATTTTTTCCTCATCATGTATAAACAAATCACGCCGGTGCTTCTACGAAAAGATATACGTGGGGAGTGATTTTATTTATTTTAACTAACTTGATTTATTTTTAAAGGAACCTAGGTAACGTTATACCGTTTTAACAATGAGATTTAGATTTTTTTTAGTGCTTGGAATTAATTAGGACCGTTAATTGTCTCTAATCTAACGCAGTACAATGAGAGGTACCAATAAAAAGGTACCTAAGGTACTGAAGGTAGAAGGTTAAAATGGTAATTGGCTTGTAGAGTTAATTTGTGTGTTTAAGGGCAAATACGTATAATCCTCCGCGTCTCTCTCGTTCAATCCCATCCAGCCGCAACATAGGTTCATATCACCTGTTCTTGATGCAACGATGGCTAAGCCAACAAATGTATATTGATTAGATTTGACTCCCATATCTGATATTTGCACGAAAATATCAAACGCATCTGGAGCCATGTCATGTCGATTGAAATAAGAGATCATCACACTGCAATGCACCACGTCGGGTTCATCTATCCTGGCAAAGACTTCATAGGCATCACACTGTAATCACGCATGCGCCGTCGCCGGTGGAAGCGAAGCAGCCGGCCAATCTATACATGCGCCGCGTACGTTGAGTTCTTTCGCCGCTGTTGATGAGCACCGGCCAGCCAACGATATGCGCATGCAAAAGTACAAAGGTTAATTATTCAGTGAGATTAATTAACCTTTTTAATGTTATTTTCTATTTCTAATTTACCCTTTAAACATCAATGGCTGATACTGCTTGATTTAGAATATAGGTGAGATACCTTTTAAGCACCATAAAAACTCTCTTTAACGATATATCTAATACATAGGTATAACAACTGATACCCATATATCAGCCCTGATAACTGTATACGTTTTTTGGTATTTCAGTTATTTTTATCCCCCAACTATTCGCGCCGATTCTGTTTCTCTTGCATTCGATCTCCCGCGACCGCGGAGCTAGCTCCAGGGAGAGATCGCCGGCGATTCGCGATGGTCCCGTGGCGCCGCTCCTCCTCCGCCCGTCCCTCAGGGCCCGCGCGGCTTCCCGCCGGCGGCACTGCGAGGGTCTCCCCAGACATCTCGGCGGAATTGTCGCCGTTGGCGGGGGAGGAGGAGGGGGCCGACGAGGAGAGGTGGTCGGCGCTGGTGCCCGACCTTCTCGCAGATATTCTGCGGCGCGTGGAGGCTGGGTCGGAGAGGTGGCCGCCCCGGCGCGACGTGGTGGCCTGAGCCAGCGTCTGCCGCCGGTGGCGCGACGTGGCTGTCGCCATCGTGCAGATGCCTCTCGAGTCCGGGAGGATCACGTTCCCCTCGTCATTGAAGCAGGTGAGGACCGATCGAAACCCTAACTACTTCAACCTGTATTTGATTGCCGTCTCGGTAAACTCGGTGGATGCCACAGGTAATGGTCAGTTACTTTTTATTACTGAACGAGGGATTACTCAATTTGAACCATTCCAACCAATGGATTCTAAATTCCTAATGCAGTTCTAGTATAACTCAATTTGAACCAATGTCAATAGATCCTGAATTCCTAATGCAGTTATAGTCTAACTCAATTTGAGCAATTGGATGGTATTTTGCCGTTCAGTTCTCAAAGAATCCTGTGGAGGCCATAGGCCCTGAGTACCTCATGACAAGCATATGGGCCACTCGGACAAAAGATGGGCCTAGCCTTGTAATTTGTAATTAGGGATATAATAGAACTCGACAGACTTAGCCTTGTACGACAGTCTGGAACGAGATCCCTTGGTCGTAGTCCGTCTGGGACTCCTACTTTGTAACCCTATCCCCCAGTATATAAGGGGAGGCAGGGCGCCCCCTGAGAGCAAGAAGAAGTCATACATCCTCAAAGAAAATACACCACAACGTAGGGTATTACCTCATCTCGAGGGCCTGAACTAGTATAAACCTTTCGTGTTCCTTTGCAATCCATCGAGTTTCGGTCCAACGAGTAGCCCTATATATTTATTACCAGTGTAAAACATCGACAGTTGGCGCGCCAGGTAGGGGCTTCGTCGAGATTATCTTCATCAAGCCTAATGGATCCAATCACTAGAGTCGACGGCATCAGCTTCTTCCCCGGGCAAGCAATCACTTCGGGAGCCTCGACTTCATCGCCGACAAGTTCAGCAACCTCATCCTATCCGAACCGGACTTGATCCAATTGGCTAGGAAACAAGCCGACTCTACGCCGGTCGGCCCAAGCAACGCTGCGGCAACCCTCGTCGACTTGCTGTGGCAATCTTCATCTTGTCCGGGTCTCGGGACAACTCTTTCCTTCGGTATTCGACTCAGTCTCAAGACAACTCTTTTCTTCGGTGTTTGACTCGGACTCGGCCTTGAGTCGGCCAAGATCAAGCCAAGAAGGGAAGAGATCGTCAATCTCGCGTACAGACTCGGCAACGCCGTGGATATCTTCAAACAACATCCGACACGGCAAACCCGATCCCCTGGAGTTCGACTTGATACGGCCTAGAGCCGCTCGAGATCGGATCTAGGGAGGTCGGAGTTATAATCACCCCCATCAACTATTCCGACTTCGACTCTCAGTCGGACTCCAACTCTAAGCCGGATGGCAGTTCGGCAAGCTTCTCTCTGCCACGAGAAATCTTCATGGCATCCAAGGGTTCAGCTCCCACTCAGGAATCAGGCCGACTACGCGAGCATCAAGAGGAGGAGGCCCGCCGACTGCAAGAACAACAAGAGGAAGAAGCAAGACGTCTGCACGCCCGCAACGACGACCCACGCAGGGCTGGACGGACTGCTCAGCAACAAATCCTCCAAACCCGAGTCGGCGACCACGACGTCTTCGTTACTCCTCAACAGAACATCATGGCCGCTGCAACTCTACTGGATACACTCCAGTTCGGGCCTGATCACCAGGCCACCCCGACGATAGCAAGGATAAAAGCCATGATCACCGCTGCTGCATGTCAACAATATCAACAGTCGGGTGATACACTGATACCGACCAATCGGTCGGCTTCTCCAACCGAGATCTCGTCTGCCTCAACACGACACCGAGCGGCCGGCTCTAGTCGGTTGCACATGGAGTCATGCCACACGTCACTCGGCAACCACAATAATGCCCGGCGGCGCCGACATCCAAACGACCGTCGGGACAACCGGGATCTCCGAGGCTGACTACGACGTGATCTTCAACAAGACATCAACGCTCGGCGCCGCGAATGAGAGGAAGACGAGCAACGCCGACTAGAAGACGAGAACGAGCGCTTCAGCCTCCACCACGAGCGGTTTCGCCATCGTAGGCGGAGTCGGAGTCCTCATGAAGATGAAGGTGTACCGGCCTTCACCCATAAGCTGCAACAAGTCGACTGGCCATCAGGTTTCAAGCTGACTGGAATTAAAAAATACGACAGGAAGATCGACCCCGAGTCTTGGCTCACAGTCTACACTCTGGCGATCTAAGTAGCCGGAGGAGATCACAAAGCCATGGCTAACTACCTCCCAGTCGCTCTAGCCGACTCGGCGAGGACATGGCTAACGGGACTTCCTAAGCAACCATGGCTAACTACCTCCCAGTCGCTCTAGCGACTCGGCGAGGACATGGCTAACGGGACTTCCCAAGCAATCAATCGGCTCCTGAGGTGAACTCCGAAAACGCTTCATCGCCAACTTTCAGGGAACATACGAGAGGCCATCTTCCGAGTACGACCTATATCAGTTGCATCAAAGAAAGAACGAGTCTCTTCATGACTTCATCAAGAGGTTTTCTAAGAAGAAGAACTCAATCCCGAAGATCAAGGACGAGATCGTCATCGCCGTCTTTCGAAAAGGAGTCAAAGACACCTTGTTCATCGCTAAATTCACTTGGAAGCCTCCCAGCTTTGTCAAGGCTCTATTCGACATGACGAATAAGTACGCCGACTCGGCCGACGCTGTTGCTGAGGCCCTCGATGACAAAAAGGCATCCTAACAGAAGAAGCAGAAGGACACCAATGACGCGGCCCCGACTAGGGTTGGGAACCGCAAAAACAAGTCAGACGGCTTCATTGTGGCAGTCGGTCACAACAGTCTTCGATTTTCAACAACTAGAGATTATCAGAACGACAAATGACATGTTTGGGGGCTCACAAGCTCAACTGTAAGGATGGCATCCCCACTCCCAAATACCGAACAGCTAAGTCGCTTTCTAATAAATATTTCTTCACTCGGCCTCGCCAATGCTGCAGCCACTTACACCTAATAGGTGTACAAGCTGCACATTTTTTTGTTTTTTCTCTTAACGATTGCAAAAGTACTCGAGTAGTATAAATTCCGATCTGTGAAACTTTGCTCCATGAAAGACGAACTCAAATCACCCAAAAAGCGTGTCTGGAAAAGAGCCATGAGCCAACTCCTAACACTAGGGGACTATGACTAGTTGGGCAGAGTGCTTAAACGTAAGGGGTCAACTACTTGGGGAAATTAATATCAATAAGAGGAAGAACACATACTTACATATATTGTGAAATACATAAATTTTCTTCGGGTGATTGTTTTTCTCATCAGATGTTACTCATCCGATATGTTTATAATGCAAGGCCAATTCCGGACACGCATGACAGGAACTCAGGGCTACGAGTCTATCTCCTACGCTCGGGGGCTGGACCAGTCTACCAAGATACACTTGAAGTGCGACGCTTCAAGAATCACTCGGAATGCTCCATGAGGACTACTGACCGAGTACTTGCGCCAGTCGGGACGTCATCTTCCCTATGTAGGCTAGTAACCGACCTCCGGCGCCAATCGGGGCTCGGGTACCACTTGGCTGGGTGATGTACGCCCCATGAGGGTCGCCAGCCAAATCCTACACTAATGCTAGGTTCGGGTATCTTATTCGGTCACAACTCTACTGAGTGAGGTACGCCCCATGAGAGTCGCCAGCCGAATCCTATGCTAATGCGAGGTTCGGGTACCTTATTCAGCTAACAACCGAGGTACGCCCCATGAGAGTCGCCAGCCGAATCCTATGCTAATGCGAGGTTCGGGTACCTTATTCAGCTAACAACCGTCCTCCGGCACTAGTCGGAGCTCGGGTACCACTCCGCTGAGTTGGGTACGCCCCATGAGGGTCGCCAGCCGAATCCTATGCTAATGTGAGGTTCGGGTACCTTATTCGGCTAGCAACCGTCCTCCGGCACCAGTCGGAGCTTGGGTACCACTCCGCTGAGTTGGGTACGCCCGATGAGGGTCGCTAGCCGAATCCTATGCTAATGCGAGGTTCGGTACCTTATTCGGCCAATAACCGACCTTCGGCGCCAGTCGGGGCTCATGTGCTACTCGGCTAGGTAGGGTACGCTCCATGAGGGTCACCAGCCGAATCTTATGATAATGCAAGGTTCGGGTACCTTATTTGACCATAACTCTGTTGGATAGGGTACGCCCCATGAGGGTTGCCAGCCGAATCCTATGCTAATGCAAGATTCGGGTATCTTATTTGGCTTTACCGAAGTCAGAGAAGACCTACGTCGTCAAAGCGCATCCGGGGTTCTCATGCATTACGTCACACTTGAGGAGGACAAGCAGATCCTGCAATATACCTACTCGGGCATTTGTGGCAACCATGCTACATCTAGAACATAAGTCGAAAAGGCTTGCAAACAAGGATTCCTCTGGCTGATTGCTGTTACCGATGCTGAAATACTTATCCTAACATGCGAGGGATGCCAATTTTATAGGGCTGCGCTGGGTAGGTCGGTTTAGGCGGGCTTATTTGGTAGTAGGCCAAAGATATGAGTTTCTACAGTAGCACGCTCAATCTGGGCTGCTCGCTGGTTGTGTTAAAATCACAGTGCTGGTGCTACTCGCAGAAACCGATTAAATAATCAGATATGCTTCATGCTAAGCCTACAGCCGGGTGTATACATTCAGGTATCTGCATTATTTACCAGGTATTGAGGATATATTCTTATAAGGATCACAAGCTGGTCTCCATTAAAATTAGGGATAGAGGTATCTCTCAAGTACACCTGACCACGTATTGGGTTACAATCCATAAAGTGGTACTCGGCTTACATGCTTAGCCATTATTTGCCATGAGCAAAAACTATTCCAGCTGACATGACGCTGAAGAGTCTAATTTTCGAGTGATATACTACTTGGGAAAAACTATAAAAAATCATTCCGGCTGACATGATGCTGAAGAGTCTCATATACCAGTAGTACACTACTTGAGAAAGACTACAAGGTTAAAGATCTTTAACTTTATGTTTAATTATTTCATAATTAAGCACAAAGTCGGGGCTACACCTAATAGGTGCGCCTATTTGGCGCACACTATTCATATTTCTACATGGAGCCCTTCATAGCCTCGCTGCTAGCTGATATGAAGCAAGACTTGGGAGAAGAAGCACTCAGACAAAAAGTACTCGGGAGCAATGCACTTGGGAATACTGCACTCGTCATCAGCTATGACTCAACTATGAAAGTCTCAGGGGCTGCTGTGGAGGCCATGGGCCTCGGGTACCTCATGACAAGCATATGGGCCACTCGGACAGAGGATGGGCCTAGCCTTGTAATTGGGGATATGATAGAACTCAGCAGACTTAGCCTTGTACGACAGAAAAAAATACAATCCTAGTCGGAAACGTTATATCTCTAGAAGGAGATCCCTTGGTCGTAGTCCGATTAGGACTCCTACTTTGTAACCATGTCCCCTAGTATATAAAAGGGAGGTAGGGCGCCCCCTGAGGGCAAGAAGAAGTCATACATCTTCAAAGGAAATATACCACAACTGGACGTAGGGTATTACCTCATCTCGAGGGCCTGAACCAGTATAAACCTTTCATGTTCCTTTGCAATCCATCGAGTTTCGGTCCGACGAGTAGCCCTATATATTTATTGCTGGTGTAAAACATCGACAAATCCTTTTGATTTAGACGCTGGGGAGCAAAAGGTCAAGTTCTTTTTTTTTTTGACATGGCAAACGAGCCCGTTTCTCCCAATTTATCAAAGGATATTACAAGATCGAAATACGAAAATCACTATTAGAACTTCAATTTTTCATCATTCAAAAGTAGTGAGTGCATATGGTAGTATCTCTTGTAACATTTATTTATTCAGTTGTTTGCTAAGTTCAGTTTGGGAAACTATTGTTGTTATGCTGATAAGGTCTTATTTGGATGCCAATGCTATCGCTGCAGCCTGGACCAAGGGATGCACCAATGCAGTGTTTCATCAGGAGGAACAAGAAAAACTCTATCTTTTTCCTATATCTTGAATTAACACAAGGTAAGCCTGTCTGCAGTATTGTTATCTGCTACTTAAACATGAAGCTCAGAAAATATTAACTTTTGGTCATGTTCTTGTTCCATCTGTGACAAATGATACTACAATAGTTAGAATTTTTTAAAAGAATTATTACTAGATCTTGTTTCAGAAGAAAATAATTATTATATGTTTTCATTATTGTGATCATTGGCGAAGATGTCATGCACATATGCTGTACAAGTTATTTGTCTTCCGATTAGAATGGCTAGGAAACTTTCTTGTCCCTAAGGTTTTTAGGCTGAACTGAAGCTCCACTGAGGGTTACTAAGACTTTGCTTAACAACATTTTAGTGTTATGGACCGTTTCAGGGAGGAGTTTCATACCTGATGTGTATGTTTTACTATGGACATCATGGTGAGATGGTTACAAGGGACATTTTGTTCTGACACTTGAATAAATTGGCACATGCAACTTTGTAAACTGTATGCTCTTTTTTTCATGTTTAATTTCTTTATGGATGGTTTTCCTGTTCTTGCAGAGCTAACAGATGAAGGAAAATTTCTGTGGGCGGCTCGGAGGTGCAGGCGTGGTTTGCACATGCAATATATCATCTCTATTAACTCTGATGGTCTCTTCCATGGAAACCATTCATATGTTGGAAATCTAAAGTGAGGCCTAGCCGCTAGTAATGCAGTAACCTCTAATTTCGATTCGTTTGGTCAGTTTTAGATTTCAAATAAGCCTCAGGCTTCTGATTACTTTATGGAAATTTTCCTGGAAATTCCACAATGCTATACTGACAATGCAATCTCTGTTTTTAGGTCTAACTTCACCAGAACAAAGTTCACCATTTATGATTGGCAGGCACCATACTTAGGTGCTAAGGCATTCAGCAGCAGATCCAGTTACTGGTTTGGAAACAAACAGATAAGCCCACTAGTTTCCATTGGTGATGTAGAAGTTGGAGAAGTATCCTATAAATACAGTTTACTCAAATCAAGAGGCCCAAGAAGAATGAACTGCGGTGTTCAGTGTCCCATTATTGCGGGTACTGCATCAGATCCACAAGATGCAAAACTTAACACCGCTAGGTCATTGGTTCTGAACAGTAAAGTGCCAAGTTGGCATGAGCATCTTCAGTGTTGGTGTTTGAACTTTCACGGTCGGGTCATGGTTGCATCTGTGAAGAACTTCCAGCTTATTGCTCCAGTCAGCCCCGGGGAGCCATGCGATGAGGATACAGTGGTACTGCAGTTCGGAAAAATTGACGATGATGTTTTTACAATGGACTACCGGCAGCCTCTGTCAGCATTCCAGGCATTTGCTATCTGCCTCTCCAGTTTTGGCACAAAGCTTGCTTGTGAATAGGTGGTTCTGTGCACTTACTATTGTTCTAATAAGTTTTTTTTTTTTTTTGGGTTAGAGCATCTCCAACAGTAGCCCCAAAAACAAGAGTTCCTACTTTTTTAAGTAGGAGCTCATTCTATTTTCTGGGGCTCTGTTTTTGACATCCAACTCCAACAAAGGTCTCTAAATCTAAGCGCTTATTTCTTTTTCTCTCATATTTTCATATAATCTATATATATTCTTCATATTACATCACTAAAATTCAAACTCAAATATTTGTAAACCATAACAATAAACCATATTCAAATTCATGATTTCAAATAAGACAATTTAAATTCAAATTCAATTTTTTTTCAAATATAAAAATCATATAGGCATGTAGAAATTATCTATCACACCACATAGCAATAAATTACGATTAAACTACAACGAATCATTCTAGCTAGCATCATGAAGTGCCCACAAATGCTCCACAAGATCATCTCGAAGTCTCTCATGCACTTGTTTATCCTTAATCTCCTGATGAATCTTGAGGAACTCGTTAAGTACGAGTGGATTACGCCGTTGGTACTCCTCCTCCCTCAACACCTCGTCTCCATCTTGATCATAGTTATAGCCCCCATCGTCATTTGTATCTCGCTCATTTTCAATGATCATGTTGTGCATGATAACAATAGCTGTACTATAGGGTGTTTTTGTCCCAAGATCTAGCAGGACCCCTCACCATAGCAAATCGAGCTTGTAGGACACCAAATGCTCTCTCTACATCCTTTCGCACTGATTCTTGAGCTTTTGTGAAATGAATTTTCTCATTGCCTTGTGGATTGCTATAGCTCTTAACAAAAGTTGCACATGAAGGATAGATCCCATCTGCAAGATAGTATCCTATAGTGTACTTGTTACCATTAACAAGTGGTGCAGTCCCTGAAGTTAGCTTCTGAAATAGTAGCGACCTATGCAAGACATTGATATCGTTAAGAGAGCCAGATAGTCCAAAGAAAGAATGTCAAATCCACAAATTCTCAGATGCAACAGCTTCAATGATCATGGTTGGACCATCCACATGCCCCGAATAGTGTCCTTTCCATGCTGTTGGGTAATTTTTCCATCTCCAATGCATACAATCAATGCAACCAAGCATGCCAAGCCATCCTCTCCTCTTTTAGTGTTCATAGCTATTAATCTTGCAGTGTCATCAACGGTAGGTGCCCTCAAGTATTGCTCACTAAACACTGCAACCACAGCCCGCACAAAGTGGTGAAAAGCTTCTAGCATGGTATTCTCAGCAATTCTTACAACTTCATCCATTGAATCAGCTGGAACATCATATGCGAGCATGCGGAATGATCCAACCACCTTCTGCAGTGCAGTGGCTCCAAGAAGGCCTACTGTATTTGGCCTCTGTTTAAAATAGTTATCATGAGCCTTCACCCCAGCTACTATGGGCAAGAATAGCTGTTTGGATATCCTAAACCTTTTCCTAAAGAACTTTTCATTGTACACAGGAGGATCTGCAAAATAATCAGCCACAATGCGCAAATTACCACCAAACATGTCCCTTCGAACTACCTGATGACCCGGCACTGATCCACGACGCTTCTTCTTCTACCTCTCTTCATCATCCATGTCGCAAAGCATAGCTAATACAATGAGATCATCATCATCAGATTCCTCCTCTTCCTCCCACCATTGCTCAATGATATCATCATCGTCAGAGAAGACAATCTATAAAAATTATAAAATTGTGAATGTTACAATCATATTTATATTGAATATTGCATAACAATTCTCAATATCAAACAACATAAATACTTTGACTAACAAAAATAGTCCACAAATGATTCCACAAACATAAATGATTCCAAAAAAATAATTCCACAAACATAATTAGTTCAATAAACATAAATAGTTCCAAAAAATTAAATGGTTCGACTAACATAAATAGAGTCACAAACATAAATAGAGCCACAAACATAAATAGTCCATACTACACTCAAATGTTACCACTATCTCCACCTATACCATCACTACATCCACCAAAACCGTCATTGATGCCTGCAACCTTTTGAGCTGCAATTTGTGCCCTCATTGCTAGCACATAGGTCTTTTGTTCTGGATCCATGGTGGAGATATCACAGAACATGATCTTATATTCTTGCTCCTACATCAACTTGCGCTCCTCAAGCATAATCTTGTGCTCTTCACATGAGATCTTACGGTCCTGGATCATCTTACTCTCCTTCCATCTCTCTTCTTTCAGTTTCTCTTTCTGCAGGATATAATCTTGTACGAGTTCTTGCATGTTCCAGATTCCCCTCCACTCTTCATCTTCTCCTTTGCTTGCTTCCTTTCCATTGGTTTTTTATTTGAAGTTGGCTCTGATGAATCAGGAGATTGGCTCTTGGTACCCTCTTCTTGTGCACCATTTTGGGCAATTAATGGTGAAGAGTTGCTAGTCCTTGGCCTCTTGTTTGTATCAAGTGTAAGGAATTTCTGACTATTCCTCACCTTGAGCCAACAATTAGTGAATTGAAAGGATTTCTGCCCACATAGCTTGCGCTTCCAGCAACTGTGGTAAAGAGAGGTACAAATGAGTTCCAAAGTTAGTATACATTTTATTGTAAATTTAGGACAATTCACAATGTACAAATGAACTTACATACTCCTTGTATGGTATACTGCTTGGATGCCGACGCTCAATAGTTTCAAACATTGCTTGAAACCTCTGGCATTCCTTTTGAATGGTACTCCAACGGTGCTCAAGAGAGTTAGCACTCCTATTGGACTCAAAGTTCTTATGGGCATAAAAGTGATCAGCAATCCTTTTCCAATAAGCCTTTCCTGGTTGCTCATTGGCAGTGATAGGATCTGTGCTAATGCTCTCCCATGAGATGCACAACTGAATGTCCTCCTGATGAGTGTAGTTGCCTGCCCTCTTGGATGACTTTGCACTACTAGTTTGGGTACTACGTTGGGTACCAAAGGTTTCAGGTAGCATTGATAGTGAAATATCATCAACATTAGTATCCTCAAACATCATCCGTGTCCAATGATCACCTTCAGAAGCCATGGCAATCTATCCACCTCAAAGTTGACAAGCATTGAATCATATTGAAATTGACAGAAAACATATAGAACATGAATTAAAACAAAATAGATTGATGCCATAAAAGTTCGTAACAACAATCTAGGCGTGTACGCTACGCAACAGCGGCGCCCTAAAACCTCTTCGGAACAATATTGATTGCATCTATAAAATCACTATGAAAAATCATCGGATTGATGAAATTAAGTTGATTTCGATCCATTTAGAATGTCTCAATTACAATACCTTTCTGCAGGAGGCGGACGGGGAGGCGGCGTCTCTGGATGGGAAATGCCGGTTCACCTTTCTGCAGGAGGCGGCTGGGGAGGCGGTGGATGGGGAGGAGGCGTCTCTGGCTGGGAAACGTCGGAACCGGTGAAGGGGAGGGCGGCTTCGGCAGCCCTAGGCCTGGATCCGGCGACGCCGCTTTTTCCCCGCTCGGATTGAGGCGGAGATGGAGGGCAGAAGGCGGCGGCGCGAGAGGGAGTCTGACGAGTGAGACTACGACGCGGGGGAAAAATTGTTTCGCGGGAAAGAAAAAAACTCCCAACCGTAGAGTAGGGAGCTCCCTACGTACCCGTGGGAGATGGGGTTGAGGAGGAAGATTTCGGGGCCTCCATAAAGTAGGACTCAAGTTGGGGCCCTATTAGACTTTAGTTTTTTTGTCTGACTTCAAGAATAGAATAGAGGCGCTATTTAGGGACCCTGTTGGAGATGCTCTAACGGAATTTGTATATAATCCTGGCTAGAAGGATGTTAAAAATGAAACAAACATCCTGCATTATAATCTTTGTCGTCCGTTCTGACCATTTTGTTCTCATCTTCTGATGAGACGATGATCCGAATTATATGATTTTATATGTCAGACGTTGGTGTCTTGTGATGTTATAGTGCGACGTATTTGTAGCTTCTGTGTTTGGGATCCTGTATATGCATTCAGGATGAGGAAGACTAATTCTGCAGTCCTCAATGTAGTCCTGTATGACCGCAAACTTGCAGAGAGCAAACATAAACTTGTTTTTCCTTTTGCATGCTTTCTACAGAGAAAATTGGAGTTCACATCTTTTGGGTGGGATAAGACTTTGTTACAATCTTTTCAGTGGCATTCTTTAGAGTGGAAGATTTTTATCGCCGGTGACAGATGTCTAATTTGTGCCTAATGGATT
Source organism: Oryza meyeriana var. granulata (assembly GCA_003991445.1). Taxonomy (NCBI): domain Eukaryota; kingdom Viridiplantae; phylum Streptophyta; class Magnoliopsida; order Poales; family Poaceae; genus Oryza; species Oryza meyeriana. The sequence goes on along the minus strand of RYFJ01000183.1, from coordinate 50,116 downwards.
TCCACTCATCAAGAGCAATTTCTTTTTTACCTTAGAACACAAGAGCCAATACACATCATGGGGTTGCAAATAGTTAACCTTCCCAATTACAGCATAGAGCATTCAGAGAAGCGAAGCTTTCTGACAGAAAACCGATGTTCAGATAAGCAAAGCTTTCTGACAAAAAAACGATTCTCTTCCCTAAGCACAATAGGCTAAAGCTAGGATCACTGATCAGGACACATCTCCATTCCCGCGTTTTGAGGAACATTATCCAAAAAGTGATCAGCTTCATCACACATGCCAGCGTTGTCAGAATCTGCCTGCATCTCGTATGATAAAACCAAAAACATTCAGCAACGCGATGTTGTTAACACTGAGCAACATATCGACGTGGAAGACATGTTTACCGGCAAAGCCGTGGTCCGGCCGTCGCTCCAGCCCAGCAGCCGGCCGACGGCGTCCGCGAACGCTCGGTGCGCCAGCCTCCTCCCGGTCCGGGACACCGACCTGGCGTGCTGCACGAGCGCCGTGCAGCCGGCGAACCTCTTGCCCGCCCTGGCGCCGGTCCCCTCGCACACGAGGCACAGGAGACGGCCCTTCTCCCGCTCCGCCCCGTAGAATCCCCTCAGGCCCGCGTCCTTCTCCAGTAGCTCACGGAAGAACCAGGCCACATTGCCTTCCTCCTCCTCCTCCTCCTCCTCGCCGTCTTGGTCGACGTGCTCCCCGAAGAAGGCGCGGCAAGCCGCCACGGCGGCGGCCTGCGGGGACACGGCCGCCGGTGCCGGCGGCGGCGGTGGGGATGCCGCCGGCGGGTCCCAGCTCCAGGCCGCGGAGGGCTCGGGGTCCGGAGGCGAGTCGCACTTCCACGGCGTGTCGGGTAGCGCGCGGGAGGGGGACGCTGCGGCGGCGGGGGGCGGGGCGCCGAGGGGCTCCCACTGCTCAAGCTCGAGGGCGAGGCGCTCCTGCCACTTCCGCTCCTTGCGCTTGCGGCGCTCCTCGCGCTTGAATGCCGTCGACTTGCCTGGCCGGAGGAGGGGCTGGTTGCGGCTAGGGTTTGGAGCGAGGGAGGGCTCGGGCTCCATGGCCGTCGCGCCGCGACGCCGCCTGCGGCTGCGTTACTGCGTAATGTCGCGGTGTGGGGGTGACGGGTCCAGCCGACCTGTGGGCCTCTCTCTGCCTTCTCCCATGGGACCGATTGACCGAACGAGCGACAAGCGGTCGAGTCCCAAGTCGCGTCCGTGAGATCGTGACAGTGTCACGGGCTCACAGTCAAACAGCTGCGATGTTGTGGAGCTATCCGATGCTCTGTTCTTTGAATTGTGATGGAACGAAGCGTCCGCTTCTGCACCTGTTGCCCATTTTGCTTGGCTATGCAACAACTAAACATCGAGCCCACCTAAAAAGGAAACTATACGTTGAACCTGAACGAAAAGGCATGACCGTGCAACCAGTGGCGGCTCCAGGAATTTTTTGTTGGATGGTCCTTCTTGACTTAAGAAATATAATATACATATATAAAATTAAGTCAAAATTCGATACAAATATAGCGATTGTATCTCAGAGCATCGTAAATTGTTTAAAATCAGCATTTAGGTTCGAATTTGTAAAAGTTAAAACATAGATATCTCACTGCAATTTGCACCACAAATTAAAGAGACAAATTGCACCACAAATTAAAGAGACAAAGAAATAAATTCACACTGCAATCTCACCCACAAACAGGAAGTTAATTTTTCGAATAATTTGACGACCGATCAAAGCTAGATATCTACTTTATTCCTGCTCTCTCGTTCTCTCGTTCTCTCTGTTTATATATATGTACTGTAGTACTCAGTCAGGTAGAGAGAGAGATGGAGGCTGAGGGGATCCAGTACTTAGGAGGCGGCCGAGTCAAGAGGCGGCGGCGACGGGCAGGAGTCGGGACGGCGACGCGTCGCCGGCAGTCGGCGCTGCCGGCCTGCGCCTTGCGCCAGTGCGCCGATGACCCTGCCCAGCTGGGTGCCTGGGCGCCGGACGGGGAGCCCCGGAGGCGGACGCCGGCGCCGATGCTCCCTTCCTCCTTGCGGCGGGCGCGGCGGCGACTGGCGGCCGACCGGTAGGCGGCGACGATGGCGGCGGCGGGCGGCGGGCGGCGCGGCGCCGATGCGCGATGGCGGGAGTCGGGAGGCGGCGGCGCGCGACCGGCGGGCACGAGCGGACGGCGCGCGAAGGCGGGCACGGACGGCACGCGACCGGCGTGCGGGCAGGGCAGCGCGGCTGCGGGAGTTGGGAGGCGGCGGCGCCGTTCTGGTTGGTTCCTGCTTCTCTACTGCTTCTAGTGGCTTCCACGACCTAATGGGCTAGGCTACAGTAGTGGGCTGTTCAGGTAGTGGGCCGGTTTTCTAGGAATAGGGTACTTCTGGGCCAAATTCTAGGGTGGTCCAAGGCCCACCCTCTAGAACCGCCACTGCGTGCAACAAAAGGACAATGGGTAATATGGCAACAATGATTTCCTATGGTGCAATATGTAGAAAAGGGTTGCAACAGCAAAAGAATCAATATCATTGCGTCCATCGCAAACTAATTTTCGGTAATCTGTAGATCATTGGAGGGGAGTTGATACATCACCATTTCAAACACTTGCATAGTTACCTAGGAGTATTGATTTTTACATTGAAAATACATTATAATGGTATATTTTGGGATAATTTAAAAAATACCATTGTAAAGATAGCAAAATACAATCAGAGACCTAGATCACATGTCAATGATACATAAAATGGTATTTTTCAACTTCATAATTTTTGTGATGGTACTCAATAAATTGGACCGTTTTTTTAAACTAGTCAAACGTCCATGCATTACAATGGAGAAAAATCACGCTAACCATAACTCATATTGTGCAAATAATATGAAATAGCTCAAACTATGATCAACATGCACCCTGACACTTAAAATTCATTGCATAAACATGCGTAACAATTAGACGTCCTACACTTCAAGTACAAAAAAGACCAATCCATCATTGACTAATTTAAATTTGCCACCAAAATGAAAATAATGTAAATAATCATTTTTTTTAATTTTGATATTCACCCTCGAGGAATTGTGTTTTGTTCAAAATTAAAATAATGTATATACTGTGTACCAAAAAGAATTTATTATTTTAATAAACCATATAATTGAAGTGTACATACAAGTCAACATTTTAGAGGAAATAAAGAGGTAAAAATTAGCTCACACACCACTTGTAAAACATGATATATATATATATATATATATATATATATATATATATATATTAACAATCAAGTATAAAATAAGATATATTTAAGATTCATGCAAAAAAAAAAGTTAGATCCAAAGATGTATAGCACCAATATCAGATCCTTCTTTGCAAAGCTGGTTGCATGCCTACACTTTGGTGCTGTCGTCGAAGGTGCTGAATGTAGGTCATATAGAAGATTACATGCCGATACTCCTGCCGCCACCGCTTGATGCCGCTCGTCGCCGCCAGGAGCCGCCGCCGAAAGCCGCTGCCAAAAGCCGCCGCCCGACTCATCTCCAATTGGTACCCTGCAACTCATCGAAGCATTGTTTGACTCCATGCGGGGCCCCGCTCACCCGCCGGGTCCCCGATGGGGACGAGGCTGAGGGGTGTTTTCCTCCCGGTTAGATTTGCGGGGCCAGGGCGGGTGGAGAATAATTGCGGGGGCAGGGGTGGGGGCGTTCCTGCCCAACCCGGTCCCACCCTGCCCCATTGCCAACCCTAGTCAGAAGTGAGAAACAATCAAAATTCTACTAAATTATTATGATAGCTCTAGGAACATGATTAATTGTCCACAGCCATTATCCTTTATTTCTTTTTAGGTCCTCCAATAACCACTAATTTACAAGTAATTTCTAGGAACATGGTTAATTGTCCATGTTGGAGTAGGACCAGGCACCGTGCCCTCATTTTGACTGATACTTGGATAAATACTAACAATCTTACTTGCCAGTCACAGGGGTAACATGAGTCATTCGGTCTGTCCGAAGGGGAGAACATTTCGCTAAGATGGAGTTCGAGAACATTTTTCCTTTGGAGGAGAAGAAATACCGAGGTCGAAGACGAAGCTTAGGACGCACGCCAAATAGAGAATATTCCCCCACTTGACGTGAGGACCAGCGTGGACCACCCCGGACAACTCTCCCTAAGGGGACCAGTCTAGTGTATAATGTCTAATTTGCCCCTAGGGTTAGCGGTCCCCATGGGCATTTTTGTAATCTCTCTGTACGGCCACTGGGCTATAAAAGGCGGGCAAACTCCAATGTAAAAGACAGAGAATATTAAAGTAAACAGTGCTTTGAGTGCATTTTGCCCCCAGATTGTATTTTGCAAGGATAAATGGGAGAAAACATTTCCCCGCTTATCCCCATTTTTTTGTTCGTTGACCGAAGGTCACAACAGTGGTGCCGTCCATGGGGATCGAACCAGGCGTCGTGCCCCCAATTCGACCGATACTTGGGCAAATAATAACAATCTTGCTTGCCAGGTACAGGGGTAACAAGAGTCATTCGGTTCGTCCGGAGGAAAGAACATTTCGCCAAGACGGAGGTCGAGAACATTTTCCCTTCGGAGGAGGAGAAATATCAAGGTTGAAGACGAAGCTTAGGACGCACGCCAAGAAGAGAATATTCCCCCACGTAGCATGGGAACCACTCTGGACCACTCCAGACAGCTGTCCCTAAGGGGACCGCAAGTCTATTGTGTAATGTCTAAATTACCCTTAGGGTTAGCGGCCCCTAGGAGTATTTCTTGTAATCTCCTTATTACGGCCCCTAGGCTATAAAAAGACAGGGCAAAACCCCCATTATAAAGGACAGAGAATATTTGAGTAAAAAGTGTTTTGTGTGTATTTAGCCCCTAGATTGCATTTTACAAAGATAAGTGGAAGAAAACATTTCCCCCGCTTATCCCTATTTCCTGTTCGTGACCGAAGGTCACAACAGTGACGCGTCCGTGGGGACGCAAGTCTCTGGAAGGTGAGAGTCAGGGGGTAGATGCACATAATGCCACAAAAGAGCGAGAACAGTACCAACAAGATACACCGACGTATTTCAACAACCAAGACAAATAGTAGATCCTGTTATGGAAGGTGAAATAGAGCCAGAGAGAGAAATTGAGAACATGGTAGATGGAGTGGCAGCAGATGCAGCAGGTGTGCAAGTTGGAGGAGATGCTATTCACGCAAACGAGGTGAACCTGGCGTAAATGATGGAAGCGTGAGGGGCTATGATGATAAGCAGGGAACTATTCAAAAAGATGCAGAGGGAATTGCAAAGGTTGCAGAGTTTGCAAATTCCGATTGAGGCGGTAGAAACAGCTATGGCGGATGTACCAGAATCATCGCAAAGATCATGACAGAATGTTGTTCCCCATTTTTTGAGCCAAAATCCAATACAAGCAAATCCACCTCTCATGAACAACCTATTTCCACAAGTACACCACCCGTCTAGAATCAGCCCAGCTCTACAAATACGCCACCCATCCCGAACCAACCAAGCATAAATGCACCTATCTTAAGCCAGCAAAACATCTCGAGTTCCACACTCATACCGGCAGAATTATCACCCCAAGGCGCTCTGAACACCTCAGCGCAAACATGTCTACCAGGTGGCCAAACTCCCATGCTCAATACCCAGAGCCCAATTCAACCTCCTACTCATCCCCGTACAATCAATTCTCTCATTCAATTCCCCAACAAACTCCTCTGCAACAAACTTTTCTCCAGCAAAATCAACATTTTCCCCTATATGCTCAACAATTTCTCAACTAATCTTCTAACAGCTGTTTTAAAATCAAGTTGCACAAGTAACATTCCAGAACACCCCCACTCAGAACATGCCTATCGCTCAGCCACAGTTTCAAGGAGTGCGAATGGTGGATGATAAAAATCCTTTAAGCCCAAACCTACAGATGGCACCTTGGCCAGCACAATTTCAAAGTTATCAAACATAACCAAGTACAAGAGAGACACCGACCCAAATGAGTATCTGAGAGTGTATGAAACAACAGTAGAAGTAGCAGGAGGAGATGACACAACTAAGGCGAAACTACTTCCCACAATGTTAGAGAAGTAGCACTCTCTTGGTACATTCATAATTCCCCCTTGTCAATATACTCTTGGGAACACATAAGAGATACATTTCGAGCTGGATTCATTAGAGCTTATGAGGAGCCGAAATAACATAACGACCTGTATGCAGTGCAGCAACTCTCATAAAAAATATTAAGGAAATTCATATTGAGATTTTCTCGAGTCCGCTGCCAAATCAAGCATGTGGATAATGCAATGATAATAGCCACGGCGACAAGGGGCTTGCTTAAAGGACCGCCAAATCAAGCATTTTCTCGAGATCATATTTCGCCGCTCCTTTTCGAGGTAAGGGGGACTGCGAGCTCAGGCCAGCTACGCGGCCTATGCGCCTAAGTCGATCTCGGGTTCAATTTCGACGTGATGAAAGTTCTCGACTTCGAAATCCATATTTTGCCGCTCCTTTCGAGGTAAGGGGGATGGCGAGCTCCAGCCAGCTACACGGCCTGCACGCCTAAGTCAATCTCGGGTTTGATTTTGATGCGACAAAAGCTCTCCACTTCGAAAACACGTTTTGCCACCCCTTTTCGAGGTAAGGGGACGGCGATTGCAAATTATTTTGCGATATAACAAGATATTTCGAAATGTAGGAGTGCTTGTTGTTGAGAGAATTTTTTCAACTTAAAAAGCAAGAACTTTATTCATACAACAGCACTCTACAACAAGTACAATGGGCTTCCAACCTTAATAGTAACGCCCGAGGGAGAAATGTTTTCCCCGGGCGTGACAAGATGTCGGTTATTTCGAATTCTAATTTGTCAGCAAGAAGGCCTAAAATCCTTCCAGAACGTCGAACTATCGGAGAAATGCATGGACCTACGGGCTGGCGAAAAATCTAGAATGAAATCTCGTATGCTAGCGCCGGCGTGTTCCCTATACCAAGACAAGAATCTGTAGAAAAAAATACATGAATCGTCATAATGTACATCGCCAATATCTTCATCGGGCATATGGACGTCATAATGGAGCTTCGCGAACGGTCAGTGGGAAATATGCTGCAACGAGAAGTTGAGCTTATTTTTCGATTGATCAGCAGTCGATTTCTGCCCGAAGTTAACCTGCACCCTCAGTAGCAAACATAATAGAAAATACAAGTAGCAGCAAAAGGAGGCGCCAACCAATTTTCATCATAGTTAATTAGAACCATCAACATAGTTTTTGAGTTTTTCGAACCAACAAAAGTTTTTAGTTAAAGAAGTTGAGAATACTTTTCACACCTAGGGAGCATATGGTTCACCCCCAGGGTTGCCCAACTCATCATGGGAATTCTTTTCGCCCCCACCTTGTGCTTGATCGACAGTTTGTGCAAGCGTCTCTCGGAGGAAAGAAATGATATCTTCATATCCCTGTTTTGACCAGTAGAGAGCTTGGTGAACTTTGGCATAAGGGCGAACTGTTTCTCGACGGCTTCGAAAAAGAGCTCGATCAAGTAGAAGCCGAGTAAGGCCGTCCTTGAGATTTTGTATGTGTTTGCAGCCGCTTGAATACAAGACGGCGCACAAGGCCTCAATGGATATTCGAGAACATCTCGAGGCGAAGCGCACCACACCTTTCCAAAATGCCAATGGCGGCATCAGCAACCCACTCGGTCAGATTGGCGAGGCTGCTGTCAGAGGCAGGAGGATTGGGTTCGGCACCCAAACTTTCGAGAGTACCCCTAATGACACAACAGCCCGAAACCAGATTAGCATGAGCCTCTTCAAGAACAGTTTGCTTGGCCTCCAACTCTCTTGTCATTTTTGCATATTTTTTCTTCAAGCTCTCCAATTCGGTTTCCAAAGAAGCTTTTTGCTTCAAAAGATTACTATTGGAAGCAAATAGCGCGTTGAAGCTCGTTAACGGTGTCAGCTGCTTTGTCTCGAGCTTCATTCAATTCTAGCTTGAGCCTCTTCCGAGATTCATTTAAGCTCTTGTTTTTGTCTTCGAGATCGTCAATCTTTCGAGAAAGCTTGATTCTATCTCCCCACCAATTTGGTGATTCGGTCTCCCCTGCTTTTCAAACGATTGCAAATGTCATTCAATGTCTTAGTGACAACAGCCTTTTGCAGTGAGTGAGGCAAGTGTCTGCGAAGGAAACAAATAATAAGCACAAGTGGCAAAAACATATTTTGAACATTTAAAAGGAAGAAACATATTTCGATTACCTTGGCGGCAGCAACTTCCAGGGCAGATAGTGAAGAATACAAATCAGTTTGTTCAATGAAATCCTTGGTTAACTCAGGAGAAAATAGAAGGGGAACCACGGCACCAGGCAGCCAACCAACAGGAGATCGAAATCTCAAATCTTCCATGTGAAGGTGCATGTCCGAGGTGGTGGACTCAACAAAATCATTGAAGTAGGAATCCCCATTCAAGAAAGGTCCTTCTTCGACACATCGGCGGCGGAATTGTGCAAGGACCTGGAATTGTGCAAGGACCTCTACAACTAATGTCTCCTCGGGGGTAGAAACCTAGGGACCAACCTGATTGTCATTGTCTCTTGGCTCTGGTGGAATTGTTTCCGGAGCGACTTGGGGAGAAATGTTTTCCCTTGGCGGAGAGTCAATGATCATGGGCGTAGAAGATTTTGGGCCAGTCTCTGTCGAAGGACCTGGCGCGTCAAGGATACCAGCCCGAAGAGGAGACAGAATAAGAGGGATGTCGAAAATGTCCTCCCGGTAGTCACTAGGAGGAGCAATTCGAACGCGCTTTGTCGAGCGCGATGGAGCTGAATCCAAGTAAACCTTTTTCTTTGGCAGCTCGAAGAGCGTCTTCATGAGCAGTGGGAGAGGGAGAAAGGTGTTCCTCGGCTCCATCCGATCCATCATCACTATCGTGCTCGTGATCGTCGCCATCACTGTCCTCGGGTTCGTAATCACCCGACAAGGAGACTATTTGTCGTTTTCGACCGCCACTAGAGTAACGATCCGGGATGACGAGGAAGATTCGAGCAGGAATCGACAGATCAGCAGCAGACATCGCACAGTTGCGGCGGATGCTGTTTTGGAACTTCAAGAACGCCTCGTGCTCCGCCGAGCTGTAAGGACCGATTAGTCTCTCAACATCCTTCTCGACCGTCTCGAGATAGAAATCTAAAAAGAGTGGGGAACAAAAACAATATGAACTCTAAGAACAGGCAATACGAACGTAAAAAGGATAAAGAGGAAAATTACCTGATCCATCGTTTTCGGTGAGGATGAATGGCACAAGCATAGATCCAGAGGTGTTCGAAGTGTCGCCGAGTAGAATTCGCCAGTCGGCCAACAGGGGCCATATGTTAAGTAGGAGGAACTCCTCAATTAGATCTCTGGGGCTAAAGTTCGATGAATTTCCTTCATCTTGGGGCGACACGAAACAAAATCCTTCGAAAGAGATACATTTGGCTCAGCGCATCGAACTCGGTCACTTTGCCAGTATAACCAAGAAGCTGATACGTTTCAGAGCTTGACTTGGCCTTGATCTTGTGATAAAACCATCTCGACTACCAGCTGGCACCCCACTTCGAGCGTATGGCAAGGATCGGCCAATAAGCCCCCTGATTGGATCGAGTAAGGAAATTCATCCCACCGAAGTAAGGGCCGCTGGGTATAGTGACGAATGCTGTTGGCATACGCGAAATCTTCTCCGTGAGGAGCGCAGCCACAACTTCGGGCAATCCATTCGAAAACCCCCATGCGAACAATAGCGTTGGGAGCTAGCTGGGGAAGTTCAACCTTGTAAAGCTTCAGAACCTCAGAAAAGAGGGAACTCCAAGGAAAGCGAAGCCCGGCTTCCGAAATAAGCTTTGGAAAACCACAGTATAAGAACCCTCATGGCTGGTGGGATCGGATTGTCTTCACCCTGAGGAAGCAAGAACATCATCTCGACTCGAGAATCATGCCTTTTCGAGATCAATATCTCGAAGCATGGTTTCGATCATAGTAGAAATGTCAAGATTTCGGTCGCTGCTGTCGCCTTCAGAATCGACGTTCTTGGATTTCGAGCACACTTTGCTCGACTTCTTCGAAGATTTAAACCATGGCGAAATCAAAGAGCAAAAGAAAGATGAAGGCGAAGAAGCGTGGCGAAATGAACAGGACAGGAGTGAATGTGTAAAGCCTTGCCCCCTTTTTATATAGGGGGGCGGGGAGGTCGGTGGTCGTGCTCTGGCATGGAAATCGAGGCAGCACGACAGTCGAGGCGGCATAGTGATTAAAATATACAATAAGGAATATTGGTCGGTAACAAAAAGCAATAATAAATAGTTTAATTAAGTTAAAATTAAAAAAATAAAAAATAGTAATTAAAAATAACAATAATAATAATAAATAAATAAATAATAGTAAATATATATATATGTATAAATAATAATAAACGCAACAATAAAGGAGAAAACCATGTTTTCGGCCGAATAGGAGGACAACGAGGATCCTACAAATTCTTAAACACGGCTTCGGCTGAAAAGTGTTTTCACCCTTACCATAAGGGGCTTGTTGGAGTAGGACCAGGCGTCGTGCCCCCATTTCGACCGATACTTGAGCAAATACTAACAATCTTGCTTGCCGTGGGAGGCAGAGGGGTAACAGGAATCATTCGATCCGTCTAGAGGGGAGAACATTTTGCCAAGATGGAGTTTAAGAATATTTCCCCTTTGGAGGAGAAGAAATACCGAGGTCGAAGACGAAGCTTATGACACACGCCAAGGAGGGAATATTCCCCCACGTGGTGTGAGGACCAGCATGGACCACTCTGAACTGCTGTCCCTGAGGGAACCACAAGTCTAGTGTATAATGTCTAATTTGCCCCTAGGGTTAGCGGTCCCCTAGAGGCATTTTTGTAATCTCTCTGTACGGCCCCTAGGCTGCCCCTGGGCTATAAAAGACAAGCAAACCCCAATGTAAAGGATAGAATATTGGAGTAAATTGTGCTTTGAGTACATTTTGCCACCAAATTGCATTTTGCAAGTATAAGCAGGAGAAAATATTTCCTCGCTTATCTCCATTTCTTATTCGTGACCGAATGTCACAACAGTCCACAACCATTATTCTTCATTTCTTCCAAGCCCTCCAATAACCACTAATTTACAAGTAATGTATGCTGAAATTTGCATTTAGACCAAAATAATAGGAGATAATAGCAAGCCCCAACTGAAATTCACGTAAGATGAAACTGAATAATCTAAGTCCTTACAAGTATATCTTTGAACCATCCACTCCACGTACATCCTTGGTAAGGTTTTGAAGTACAGATTTTGCTCTTATCTGTATTCATCAACCAAGAAGGTCCTCAAGCACACGGTAGCGATGCACTTAAATTAGAAAACAGAATCAGTTGCCTACAACTATTTGATGCAAACATTTGGCCGCATGTCCCAGGATCTCAGTAAAGTATATAACCTTTGTTGGTAATAAACAGTGCAGTGCAAACAGGCCAATGCCCTGGTAGTTGGGATGGTGTTTAAACTCCGCACCTTCTGTTGATACTGAATTTTATAGATTCTCTGAACTAAGGTTTACAGGTATTCTAAATTGACTGACATATTAAAAATAGACAACCTAATGTTAACTAAATCCAGAGATTGTGTTTTTATTCTAATTTTGTAGGAAGGCATCACGGTGAACTTAACATTCTAAAGATAATTTATAGTTTAAGAACAATAGTCCCTCTGGTTCCAAATGTAGGTCGCTTTAGAGTTCTCCACTCTTCTCTAAATGTATTATAGGACATAGAGAAAGTGAGAAACTTGTCCCTCATTTTTTTTCCGTTACACCCTTGATAATTGAATGCTATCATTCTCATCAACACATGAAGTATCATTACTGGTCTGTAATAATTGCAGGGCAACAAGGTAATTTTAACACTGATGAGGGAATACTGATGAGGCTCAATCAGACTATTCTTCCCATTGGTGTTTCATATTTTCAGTAAGATAGGAATTATGCAGCTTAAACTATATGAGTATATGCATGTGCTTATGGAAATGGTAGGTCCAACAGATGATTGATGGACATGCAGTGCTTTTAATAGATCAAGAGAATGAAACAAAATGACGGCAATTTTCATCCAAGAGCATGGACCAGTGTTCATCAATATCACTTCCCTCTACTTTAAAATGACATCAATTTTCTGATATAAATAAATGAGGAAAGACAAGTATGTCATTTCAAAAGAAGAAAGAAAGACAAGGATGTTAGGACAACAACACAAGAGAGTATGGCTGCGATTTTTTTTTATTTAACTCATGGCACATTTATGTAATATTCAACCATAATTGACAAAATAAAACCAGAAAGAGTGTCAGCAAGTAATCTCAAGTTGAGATGAATGATAACTAAATTTTGCCTTTTTTTCACCTGAAATCTGGTCTAGAGCTTTGGTCTCCACCTAACTAACCTAAGAGAGAGCGAAACATAACTAACCTACGAGAGAGTGCAACACATATGATTCAAGCTTGGGTGGGCTAGTGGATTACTTCTATATAGTGACATACGTAGAAAAAAAATTCAGTAGTTATACACGCTTCACCAAAAGAAAAGTATATAGTGGAGGGAGAATGAAAAATAGTGTTGGGTGAATGAATCTAGCGTTTGCTATTTGTCACTGAATGACATGCTATAAAGTCTCTTTCCAAAATAATGATCTTTTGGCCGTGGATTTTGCCAACAAAAATTGCATCAAATGTCTATACTTCCAGTTATGCACTACTATGTAGTCATGTCAAAAGTTAAAAGTACATGCATATATGCATATGTTCCGAATAAGCTTAATTCCTTCACCTACTGGGGAAGGCAAATTTTATTACCTACAGAGTATATATTGTAAACAATTGACGTGTTGCTACTGCTAAGTGGTATTAATTCTCATTAATACCAAAATATTTTTCAGATGGCGTACCTATATTAAGCTAAATTGATTGGAAGTTCACCTCCAGAGCATTTGTTAAAATACAAGAAAAATTGTTTTAAAAGAGAATCACAAAATTTCATTGTGTTACAAGAGAGCAGAAAATTCTGTCTATCGACTGATTTTACTCTTGGTCACCATACCCATACTCAAAATACAATTATTACAGGAGATATTGTTGTTACCTTCACTTTAGGGGAGCACCCTGGGTGCTAAAGGGGATCTGAAGAAGGGCGCTTGAGGCGGCGTTCTGGAGACCATAGAGACGGTGCGACGAGGTTCTGGAGACGGGGGATCGGTGAGGAGGCGACGGCTTGGACAGGGGATCAGCGCCTCTTGAGGCGGCAATTTGGAGACGGAGGATCAGCAGTGCCGGCGACAACGACAAGGCGGAGGTCGTGGACGGAGGTGTTGTCGAAGCCGATCCCGATGTGGCGGATGGAGGAGAGAGAGGGGGTAGATGGAAGCGAGGGAGGGGCAGACGGATGCGAGGGAAGGATGGGCGGCGAGGGCCGCGGGTGCCAGCCTCGGGCAACAGTGCAACGGTGAGGACGGAGGCGGGGATGACGCGGTGCGCCCGATCTCCGCCGCAGAGCTGGTGATGTCGTGGGGGGACACCCTGATTCCTGTCTGACGCGAGGGACGATGGAGGTCAGCAAAGGAGTGGAGGTGGAGGATCGGACAGGGAGTGGCAGCAGCGCCTTGAGGGAGCGGCTGGGCGACGAAGACCAGACGGCGGAGATCTGATGGCGGAGCGAGGCAGCGGGACAGCGAGGGCGGCTAGGTTCGGCGCTAATTGAGGGGAGCGTGGTGGCTGAGGAGCGCTCGTGCGTGTGGGTTGGGGATCGCGACGGATCAACGGCGACCCCGACGACTATGAGGCGGATTGACGGCGAGATGCGACGGCAAGCTAGGGTTTCAGGGAGAGCAGGAGGTGAGGGGAATGGGGACTGCGTAGGGGAGCGGGAGGTGAGGGGAAAGGCGGGCGTAGCGAGGAGATGAGGGGGGATGGGAGTCGGGAGAGGAGGATGCGCGAGGCGACGGGCGATCCGGGCAACAGAGAGCGGAGGGCGGCGGCGGTGGCTGAGAAGAGGTCTCACCCGCCTTGGAGGTCACAAAGGGCTTGGGACTGGCGGAAGAGGCGCACGGAGGCATCGGCGTCGACGTCGGTAGCAGAGGAGGTGGTGGCGGAAGCGGCGACGTCGGGCGATCCGGGCGGCAGAGCACGGCGGGCAACTGAGGGGGAGGAGCGAGGACATAGAGGAGAGGGAGAACGGGAAAGACGGGCGTAGCAAGGAGATGGGAGACAGGAGGGCGATCCGGACCGTTTGATATTAGGATTAAACAGTTACGATTAAGTGTGTCTGTCTATGGTAGGATTCATCGCCGCCGCTACGTTTTTATTAACTAGTAGAGATGTTTGAGATTGACAAGATTCAGACACACTGCTCTCTTTTGTCTCATCAATGATTCCAATGTCCATCAACCTTTACCGCGGTTTTAATGTTTTAATGTCGTCCCTTGTTGTACTTACACCACCTAGGGCAGTGTTCGAACTGCTTCTTAGCTTATTAAGTAAGTCATTAGCGCGTGATCTATTTGCTTTTTTAGAGAAGCTGCTGGCTTTCAGCTGAAACGAACAGCGCCTTTAAGAATCTCAGTACCATTATATTCCCTCTAATATACAATCTCCAAAAGATCTGATAACCAAATAAACTAGGCCAGTACCCTAAAAAGTGAAATGATGGTTCAAGTCCGTTATTATCTCAATCTGTATGTACATTTTGCTTTTTTTTTCACGCGAGAAGCGAAAGCCTTTGCTGGTTGCAGCGAGGAATCGTGAAATTAGCCCTAAGGAGATGTCTACTTTGCACTGCTTTTTAAAATAGGAGGCTCAAAGTTTTTTTTTAGAAATGAATTTTTGCATGGAAGTTCAAATTTTTGCCGTTGAGATCGAAAGCTTACCCTTCGTGGCAGAAAGTTCAGATTAGTTGCTAGTAGTTAATCTTTTTTTATTGAAATGTCAGTTTTACCATTGAGGCTCCCTTTGTAACGTATAATTAAAAAACTAGGAATAGGAAAAATAAGAGAATAGCATAGAAACATTTATTAGCACATATACATGTGTAGAACAACGAAAAGGATTCCTGTAGACAACAATAGAATCCCGAGTAAATAAAAAATATAAGATCACTTTGGCAAGTTTTTAGAGACCTACTCGGACTCGGTCAGGATTGCCGAAGAGGATTCCAAGATTATCTATATGAGTTAGTCCCGTTAGGAAAGGATCTATGGTATAAATATACAACCTCATGAAGGGTGAGAGGATGGATAATCGAATCAACACAAAAGCCTTCGACAATCTAGAGCCATCGCCACTGAGCCATGCACAAGCCAAGGAGATTCTAAACAACCAATTCGCTGACCACCTGTCACACCCTAGTTATTCCCCTTAAATAGAGCCACACAAAATATATTAAAGAAAAGCCCACAAAGAAATTATTTTAAAAGGCCAATGGAATTAATTAAATAAGTAAAATACAAAATAATAAAATATCTTGGCTAAAATATTTTTCCTATATTCTCCTTGCCAAAATACACTAACAGAAATTTTACTGGAATTTTTAGAGCATTGGAAGTATTTTTAATAAATCAAAACAAGTTATTGGAATTAAATTCCTTCTTAAAATCCCATTTTCTTTTCTTTTCTTTCCCTTTCTTTTTCTTTTTTTTTCTTCCCACCGGGCCGCCGGCCCAGCACTGTTTCTCGGCTTGCCATGGCCCCCGCGTGCGCACGCCTCTCCACCGGCAGTCGGCCACGGATTTCCGTCAACCCACTCAGTCTTTTTCCCTCCTAGCACCTTCGCCAGGTCCTCCCGCACCTCGTTCGTACCTCCGTCGTCGCTTTGAGCCATCGGAACGCCGTCGTCGTCAACATCCCGAACCTCGTTTCCACCAATCCTCTCTGCTCGCCATCGTTCGCCGCTCTCCATCCATCACTGCAACTCGGTGAGCACCCTATCGTCTTCCTCGCCTCCTCCGCCGCTCGCCGTTGCCCTCCGCCACGCCAGATGGTCGCCGGTGGTGACCATCGGGCCACACACGCCGTCACCGGCCACGCGCGCCGGCGGGGCTCAGCCTCAGCTCAACCGGAGCCATTCCCGCGCGCCCGTGCTATGCCCGATGGTGAACGGACCCGGCCACGTATGCGCCCCGCCCTCTCATGCGCCTCTGACCTGTGAGTCCTGCTTGTCG
Source organism: Oryza meyeriana var. granulata (assembly GCA_003991445.1). Lineage (NCBI taxonomy): Eukaryota > Viridiplantae > Streptophyta > Magnoliopsida > Poales > Poaceae > Oryza > Oryza meyeriana. Next base: position 33,902 of record RYFJ01000183.1, on the reverse strand, counting down.
GCGCCGGTTCCCCGTGGTCCGCTGGCGCAATAATCCCTTTTAATGGCACAATAAATCGATTAATAATTAATTTGTATAGTGAAATCACAGTAAAACTTCTAAAATTCATAACTAATTCATACGAATTCCGATTAATCCCATCCAAATTTCATTAAATCCAAAAAATGTCAAAGAATCCATTAAAAAATACTTTCAGCCCCTATTTCCATGTTCCACATGTACTTGTTTTTAATTGTTGTGCATTGTTTGCTATAGAAACCGACGCCGTCGATCCTCCTGTTTACTACGAAGTCGTTGCCGAAGTCACCGAGCCAGAGCAAGGCAAGTCACATCGTTTTTTCGATTATTTTGTACCCATTTATTGCAAATAATTTGTTTTAAATTAATAAACATGCATTATTTCATCATTTCATATGAGAAGGGTGGCCTATACAAATGCAATTTTAATTGCTTTGACTTTATTCCACCTATATACTTTTGTAGCTGGGTAATAATATGACTAGAGGATATGATTAAGATGCTTAGCCATTGCTTAGAGACTATTAGCTCACATGGGGAATTAAGTTGCTCTTAGTTTACACTTATGTTCGACTCTATGTCGGGAAATAGAACTTTGGATACGCGGATATTAAACTACTAAAATTTGACCTAAATGGTGAGCTGTGGGTGCATGGTTCTGCTGGTCGCACCATGGCAATTAAGGACCGGTTCGCACGGGACCCTTGGGCAAAATACTCGTACATTCCAACAAGCCAGCGTGGGCAGACGGCATAGGCTCCATGTTAGCGTTTTTCTCCCTCTCCTAGGCACAGTTGGTGAGAATGGCGTGATGAATTGGTCAGCTCGGGGTCGGGTTGATCGGCTTCCGGATCCATTGTGGCTCAAGAGGGGTAGCCTAGCTGATGTGGAGTCCTATCGGCAAGTGCAACCTCAGCGTGGTTGTGAATGGTTAGGAGAGGTTGCTGTGAACGGTCCTGTCACAGCTTCTTCGGAGTGTTGTGGTGATACGCCGGCACACTGGGAACGATGTGTGGGCTGTGTCTTGTGGATACATGTATACCTCTTATCAGAGAAAATCTATTTGAATAGCCGTATCCGCGGTTATGGGCGATTAGTCAAGACTCATCGTGATTAGTCTCACCCTTACTTAATTAACTTGACTTAATGGAACTGGTATAGTTCAAGTGGATGGTTGGGCCTGTTTAACGTGTTGTAACATTGATCAGTGGAAGATTAATATTGTTCAATTAATCAAACTTTTCACCGTTTGCGAACTACTACTGTTTGCAACTGCTTTTACGCAAATAAACATCTAGCCTATCTTTGTCTCCCGTGCATTGTGCATATTTACGGGTGTAACTTGTTGAGTACTATGGATGGTACTCAGTCTTGCTCCCTTGCCCCTCTCAATGGTCGAGTACCTATCCGACGAGAATTATCCGGAGGACTAGGTTGGATCCGCTATCAAGACACCTGTGGAATGGAAGCCTCCACTTGGCTAGCTGTATATAGACTTTAATTATATTTACCATTGCATTTATGTAAGACAATTTTATTCTATTTGTAAGACGCACTCTGTATGGCAACTTGGTATTGTGTGCCATGGCTTTTCTGGACAGGGATTTAATACACAGGAATGTTCAAAATTCTGGTTACGAAATTTCTAGGCGTGACACCACCCTACCATGAGTCAGTTTGTTAGAATTCCCAATGAGACTAGAAAAATACCCCGAGCATTGTTGCGGGATTTATTAGATTTACATTATTATAATAATTAAAGTTTACAATTAGCAGATGAAAATGGATGCATAAAATTGATAATGTTGCTTCATGGTTAATTTTTTGAAAGCACCATTTTATATAAATTTTCATAGAAATGGATATGTACTATTATGAAATCTAAAAATTACATGATTATTTAACTTTGATGCTGCAATTAGATTGTGTGCTCATCTCCCATTTAGTTCATATTTCTCGTAAGAACATGTTACTAGACACAACTATATAGTTATTATAGATTAAAGGTGGAGAGAAGAAGAGATGACTAATGAATACAGATAAGTAACTCATAGATCCAACGGTTGATAATTTTGTACTAACATGATCAAATGGTTTAGAATTACTGATAACATGTATCTAATTAAAGATAGAGAGGAGGGGAAGAGACAGCTAATAAATGCGTATAAGTAACACTTTGATCCAACAGTTGATGTTTTATTGTAATATGATCAAATGGCTTAGATTGCTGATGACGTGGCTTCTTGCATGTGTTTCTTTTGGTGACAACTATATAGGATATATAGATTAGTCAACTAGTTCTAGATTAGGTCCACATATACACCCCTGTAACATATTTTTCCTATATATCAATACCAACAGGAGTTCGTCGGAGGGGTTAGCGCGTGTGTGGCGTGTCCGGGAGTTATAGAGCCACAATCAAATACAGGTTCGGGCCTCCCGTAGGATAACAACCCTACTTCTATGGCTACTTCATGTCAAAGATGTTCTTATAGATTTTTAAGTGCTCATGGGCTAACCTATAAAGCTTAGAGTTCTTACAGATCTGGAGCTTCTAACCCTACTAAGGTTCTAATATGGGTTTTTATATCCAACAACTCTCACCGCTTGAGGAGAGACAAGAATACTGTACATCATCATCAGTCTGAACTAATTCTTTGAACTCAACACTAAAAACATTGCAGAAGCAGACGTCTTGTGGGACTCTACGCCGGACCCACCTCTGGTCTTCATCCTCTCTCACGAGCGCCTGGTATACTCCACTAGAGAGAGATTGTCTAGGATACACCGTATCTCTCAGCATTAATGCTGAGAGAAAACCTGCAGCAATCTTTAGTCAATCCGATGGACGGGCTCTGCAGCCTACGCATCGCTCCTGAAGGCAATGTGGTATCCGGTTGGACACCTATCCAAATGTCTTCAACATATGAGGCCACCACTTGGCCACCCTAAGGCTGCCGCAGTGCTCGCTATCGAATACCTGGAGTGCAAAATTCAACCTCCTTCTTGGGTACCACCACTTGGCTGCTCCCAGAAGGAGTGACCTGACTGCTCTACTTGACCTGGCTAGTCAGGGTGCACATGGTGGTCTCCGGATAGCCCGAAGCAGTGGACCAAGTTTTAGAAACATGTCATGACCTAATTCCCGGATGTCCAGCTAGCGTAATCCCTTTTCCAGCTCAAGGGACACATGGCAGGCTTCGGGCAGCTCAGTGAGACGGACTTTAAACCCAGGTCCACATACCCCTTCGAGTCCAGATGTCCAAGCCTTCAAGCGTATCTCTGGACGGATGGTGGACCTTCCTACAACCCCTTGGATCCGCTCCAACCTAGGGAAACGTCGGCCCACGATTCCCGCAACATTAATAACTTGTTTTCTGTGCTAAGCAAGCAAGCCAAACGGACACCCCTTGGCATGGACGCTAACAACATATACATTTAAAAACTAAAGGATTGAAAAACATAGGGATTTTGTAGAATTTGGGGTATTTGGATGGATTATAAGAAAAACAAAGTAATTTGTTTGGATTATTGGAATACATTGTGTTTCTTATTTACCGATCTACTAGTATGCATTAATTCAATGGGCAAGTGGCTAACACCTACCTTGATCCTATATGAAATGGCAAAACAATGATTTATATGTCAAATTTCCTAATTGAAAGAAAAATTGTGGAGCACGTTTTTCCACGGAAAGAAAAATTTCCTACGCTTTCCCTTTGCACATTCCTATAGTCCAAAGACATCTACGATGATACTCCTACTTTCTACCAGTATATGATTATGATTCCTACGTTTTTCTCCGTTCAAAAGAGGACTTAATGTCTAAAATGAAAATCTCATGTACTCCGTGCAGCAACTTTGAAAAATACTCTAATCTTTAACGAGTTCTAGACGAGCACAACAGTCGAGTGGACGAGACGGGAAAGAGAAGCGGTGCCTTTGCCTTCAAAAGCATAATACAGATTCCACCAACAGAGCCACTTTGAGTCAGGCACACAAGTGGCCCCTGGGACCGGCCATTGCCCCTGGCGAGGTTCAACGCATCAAGCACGTCCGCTCCATTCCGCCCCAGAATCTCTCGACCCGGCAACCGCGGCGACCCAACCGGAGCCCTGGTTGGTTGCCCTGCCCTGCGCGGCTGCGCCCCGCACCACTCCCCCTGGCCGCGGCGACGTACGAGCCAACCAGAGGCCGCGCGGCTGTTGCCCCCACCCTGCGCAGTGCTCGCACTGGCTAGATGAGCAGCAGCATCTCGTTCCGCTGAACCGCCCGCCGACCAAAGTGCCCTCTGCTTCAGAGAGGATCGTCGGCCACCAGCGAACGGTGCCGCTGCTGCATCGGAAGGACGAGGCACGCCGACTGAGCCGCCGGGTCCACAGCACAGCACGTGGAACGCGTTCCCATCGTGAGACGCTACCTTTGCGGGGATTAGACTTTTTTTTACTCTTTCGACCCGCGCGATTGGTTACAGAGGCCTATACCTGTTCGGCACTCCAGAAGGCAGTGGCTTAACTCCTCGTTTACCGCGCGTACGTTTTTCAAAACGATCAATGGTGTGTTTTTTAAAAAATTTTCTATATGAAAGTAGCTCTAAAAAAGCAAATAGATCCATTTTTCAACTTTTTAATAGTAAATACTTAATTAATCACGTACTAATGACGTTTCTCGTTTTGCGTGCGCTGAAAAAGAAAAAGCTACCGTGATGCCGAACCCGGCTGCTTCTCGTTACATCAGGAAACAGCTGCTTTAACTGTGTGCTCACGTGCCGCGCCCGGGCCCCACGTGCGTCACCCGCACCCCCTCAGCATTCGGGAGAGCCGGGTCCGGAACAGAGGCCCGCGTTCCTGGACCGCGCGCACCATGCGCCTCGGGTCGCGGGCCTTTCGTCGTACGTTCTCATCGTGCACCGAGCGCAGGGAGAGAGGGAGCTCACTCCGCGGGGCCCGCATGTCATGACAAGGGCGGCGTGTCGACCCGTACAAGGCACTTGGCCGCGCCAGCGCCGCGGGGCCCACGCGCAGCAGCACCTAGTACAATCTCACGCGACTAAAAAAATTGGGAGCGGCAGAAACGCTTAATGACTCGATTTGGAGAACCCCTAATTTGCCTCGCATCCTCTTCCTCCTCTTCCAGTCCTCCTCCTGGGCTTCTCCCCTCCCTTCTAGGCTGCGAGGGCACTCCTCTCCTCGTCGCTCCCCCGTCGGCCTCATCCGCATGGCGAGCAGGCGCTGATGGTCCGCTGCGTGGGGATAGGACGCGGGGGCCGCGGAACCTAGCTGCTGCTGCTGCGGGAGGTGCTCGACGATCGATCCCTGCCCAGGGGAACGCGCAATTCGCCACCGCGGGCACCCGCGTCCTCGTCAGGATCGTCCTCGCCCGTGTCGTTCCGCGGTGCGTATGTGATGCACTGGTTGCGTGGGTGGATCTGAGTCTGGTTTTAGCTGTCTCTCCGCTCGGATGCCGTTGGGTGTTTGATGAAATGCCGATCGCGTCGCGGCGATCCTGAGTGGGAGTTTTCATCGGGGGATGGGGATGGATGCTTGTTTGTGTTTAGTTGGTATGCTGTTGCAGCGAGCGCGCTTTTGCGTGAATCTGTGCACCATGAATTTTAGGGCGTGATTAGGTGCAGCATGGTAGTCTGCCAGTTCATAGCTTTAGGATGACCTTACTGGCTTACCCTATGCAGACATCCCTTTAAACTGAATGCATAGGAACTCCTGAGATGGCTCGAAATTTAGTCATTCCGTCGGATCTTGGTGTCTAACTGATTTAACATCAATGTTGTACTCATTATCGTCATCCAAATTAATAGGAGGTCTGCATTTGCTACACTACCTTTTTCTAGATTCCACTGTGTATCAATAAAAGTGATCTACATCTTGTAAAATGTGTCTTGTTACCACAAGTTTTTGATACTTTTTAGTCTGTTTTTTTTAGGGATACATTCATGGCTAATGTCACAAAATGTACTTTGTTGATTGTGTAGGTGCTAGGATCGACAGCTTGTGCTTATTGCCACAGCTGTGGGGATCCATTGAGCAACCATCGTGTTGCAAATTCAATCAGTCTTCTGAAGTTTTGACAATTCTGATCTTCCCAATAGTACATCGAAGTGCAAGATGCCAAAAATAAAGAACTTGTCTAATGCTTGTAAAGTATCATTCTCTCCGGATGGGCCCATTTCTGAAGAAGCACTTGAGAGAGTTCGTGCATTGTTAGGTCAGTCAAACTTTATATGATTTATGATCTTTGGTAGTAATTTCACTTTTCTAAACATATTTTTCATTCTGAACTCAATATCAGAAATAGTATTATGCATTAATGATAAGATGTTTGTTTTGGGAGAAAGCTCTCTCTTGCTAGAATGTTTATCGTGCAAGAAGGCCATCTTGCTAAGTTGCTATGAATTGTTTTGTTACTTGTTGCTGTGATGGCATGTTTCTTGCTGGTAAATAGTGATTAGCAAGTTTTGAAATTACTCTATAGGTTTGGTGCTGGCACTCTTCATCTTGTCGTCCGTGTACAGTACACTTGATTTTTTTGAGCAATATTTGGCTGCAGAGTGGTTTAGCTGGACCTGCTATTCAGACAAAAGCAAAAAGTTGAGGACACAATAAGCTTCTAGTAAATTATCCTGTTGAAATGATGATATTAACATAGGTCTAGGCTTCTAAGTTGTATTAATTGTTAGCAAGTAGCTAAATACCTTGAAGTTCCTTGAACTTTCAGAAGAATACGCAGCTATGGCCTTGAACACCTCTATGGAAGATCATCTGAAAGGAAATATTGTATACCTGCGATGACTGTTGTGGCAGTCCTTCTTGGTTATGCTGTAAAGCGAGTTGTATTGAGTTCTGCAGCTTGTTTTTAGATTCTTGGGTTCCTTGCTAGTAGTATTTCTACTTTATTATTATTAGTAGTAGTAGTACTATACTTTCCTTTGGTTCATGTATCTCGACTTGAGTTTCATCTCCTACTTGCCTCAACTTGCTTGGGACTGAAAAAAGCTCTTGTTGGATCCTTTGCTAGTCATATGTGCAATTCGCAGCAGTGATGTTCTTGTGTTTGCATTGTTGAGTCCATGCTGCTCTGCACATGTGATGCTTGATTTATTTCATGTCCTGTACAAATTTGTATTGATGAATAAGCCATCTGCAATATGATTTGCTTGTTGCCTTATCAGCCACTGCCAAAATTTGAATTTTGAAACTTAATTTTAGAGTTGATTTTAGGTTTTTTTTCATCGCAGTTTATTTTCCAGCATTGGCTTTTAAATCGCTAAGAACACACATATAAAAATTTTACCCATAAATCAATTTTGGTTGCTTTGTTCATTTTTCCATGGCTTATCAACCGTGGAGCAAATGACGGGAGGCAAACTTGTTTCTTACAGGCAACTTTTTTCCCATCACAATTATGATGGCCAGAAGAGTAATTTATATTGTTGGATGTTGGTTATTTCATTGTTAACTATAGCTCATTCTCAGTCATAACTCTATTTTTATTTTTACCATTTTGAGCTTCTCTTTTGCACAATGGTTTATATTGTGAAAAACAGGTCCCAAACTTAATTTTAGAAGTTGCTAATTCTGGTAGACAAGAAATGTTCAAGCATTGCCAAGATATAAGCCAGTAACTTTTGAAACGTAGATTTTCTGGTTGTCTTGATGGTTACTTATTATTATTACCTATGAAGAAGTATGGCCAGTAATGGACCGTACCTGTTACACAGGATTGCTTGTCAAAAGCAACTAAGACAGTTTATCTCTTCCTGTAGTATGAGTTGATTAATTTGTTTTATTTCATGGCTGAAGCCTGACAGGTAGTTCCATGAATTTTGGCTATGGCATATTCAATAGCAAGACATTATTTGCTTAGCTATCTCATTAGCCTGCATATTCTATTAGAGCTTGCAATTTAAGATGTTTTTCTAAGATTGTTCAATGCCAATGTAGGGTAAAACTAAAAACTTTTGATCTGATTCAGTGAAATCCAGTGCTTCAGCAGACTTGCGTTCTTAAGTTTGTTTCATTTTCCCAGATGAGATAAGACCTATAGATGTCGGCCTAGATAATGAAGCACAGATTGCACGTAATTGGAATAATTCAACGCGTCAACCAAATGGAAGAAGAGGACGTAATGGGGCTAACCAGTTCACATCTCCAATCAAATATTTGCACATTCATGAAAGTGAAAGTTTCTCTGTAAGATCTCTTCATCATATTTCTTAGATCATTTGTTTCATTTGAAGTGCTTTGCTAAATACTTTGAGGTTTTAAAGTTAGATAGAACACTCCCGTGTTACGGCATCTGATGAACACTGAATTTTTCAATTTATGTAGATGGGTATATTTTGCATGCCACCATCATCAGTTATTCCACTTCACAATCACCCAGGAATGACAGTTCTGAGCAAGCTTCTTTATGGCACACTGCATGCTGAATCTTATGATTGGATTGATATAGCTGATCCAACTGATCAAATACAAGGTGAGCTTTGGCATTTGAATTCATATTGTTCACTTATTCTGCTACATAACAATAGTTGTTCATTTTACCATCTATTTGCTTAATCCTTTCAATCGATTAATCAATAATCCAATTACTGGCTACTTCAAAATCAGTTGTTTTTGCACACCTCAATAGAAATCTCTTCTTTCTATTCCAATCAGATGGTAAAAGAATGCACAGTGCAGCAAATAGATATCATCTGCCAAGTCATAAAATTTCAATATATCAACCATAGCACAATGGGTATTGTATAATCACGTCCAACATGGAAAAAGTTTCAAATGTCACAATGGGCATTCATATGTTGGACTATATCATTTCTAGCAAAGATGTTTCCAATGCATGAGCCTTACTCTTGCCATTGAAGTTTTAACCCTATTTTCTTTGATTTTTTTTTCAAAATTTAGCCTGGTTCCTTTAATATTTTATCATAACTAACCTGTCTGTTTGACTAAACAAAATCTAATTGCTCTCTCAAACTACTTTCCAAAACGTCGTTTGCGGCAACTTCTGATTTCTGCTCTACTGTCTTCTGCTTCAACGTACACAGCACCTTCTATTGGCGACTGATAACATGGTATTGTTCTTCATGCCCTGCAGAACTTGCAGTGAGACCAGCAAGGCTTGTCAGAGACCGTGAAATGTCTGCACCGGAGACCACCATTCTTTATCCCAATAGAGGCGGTAACATCCACACTTTCAGAGCGATCACGCCTTGTGCTCTCTTTGATGTCCTTTCTCCGCCTTATTCTGCTGAGAAGGGGAGGGACTGTTCATACTTCCGGAAGTCTTCAGTGAGGGAACCGCCTGGTATGTAGAGCTCTTGTAACTTGGAACTTCTTATTACGCCAGTGCTGAGCTGCTCTAACTCCCCCACCCCCTCCAATATTCTGCCAGTTGTTTTGCCCGGTGAAATAAATAGCGCAGAAGTAGTCTGGTTGGAGGAATTGGAGGACCATCAACCTCCAGAGGGCTTTGTTGTCGCGAGAGGTCTGTACAAAGGCCCTGTAATAAGGAGATAGTTAGGTTCGAAGCACGTCTGTCCACGAATCACGAACCGGTTGAGGATGCAGGTTCCTAGTATCTGTTGCATGTGGGTTAGTATAGAGCAAAGCATCGTTGAGTCATCTGCAGCCTGCGATTTACTTTGTACATGTCAAAGTGATCTGTGAAGATTTAACGGCCAGGTTAAACAAGAACTAAAAACTTCTATGGTTGACAGACACTTCGATTCTCTTCGCTTACTATTGGATCGGTGTTGTTTCTGTGATATAGTTGCGTGGCCCCTATCCGCTGAAGGATGTTACTCTTTTTTGCGCCGACTTGCAGAGCACTTGTCATGCTGTATTAGGTAACCTCAATGGCAGAACCCTTTCACCTATTGATGATTTCAGAAAAGAATTGGTGTGGTTGGTGTGGGTATTTGTCTTATCACATGATGTTAATTTTGTACGCACTATTTATTACTGGATGTTCGCGGCTTTGCGCGTGTTGTGTGTGGTGTGGTGGGGAGCATCTCTGCAAGAAACTGGCCATCAAGTACATGACTAGACATCAGAGCTGTTCGACGAACTGAACTTTATACCAGTTGGTGCAAACCCAAAAAAAGCAGCAAGTTGGGTCTTTGAGATTCAAATTATATGGATAATAATCAGTTTGATCTGCTGTACCTACTTGTCTAAACATGGAAACTTAAATTGTGATTAGTTCACTTAAATTCGTCATTAAAAATAAGAGAAAAATATAGAAAATGGTGTAACGCTTGCTAATGGAGTATATAGCCTACCGAATCAGCCGAAGGTTCTCTCACTTGGTACTTTACCTGAGGCTGAAACCCAATAACCTCCAAGCCCAGGTCCAGCGATAATGTACCCAGTAGGTCAGTACCACTCTGGGGCCTATCTCTAAAGGCCACAGCACGTTCAATTGACCAAATGAAAGTGCAGTCAGCAGATATGCAGCAATTGATCTCGTTCTGCTTCCACAATTGATGATTTATTTTTAGGGACCATCACAAGATTGCTTCCTTTCAGAGTAGGTCACTGGTGTAGTGGTGTTCTTTCTCCATGAATACCCTTAATATTTGTTAAGTGGATGACTACTTAAAGACGAGTCTCGCAAATGGCAAACCATGAGTAGACCACGTTGCATCAGTCTACGGTGCGGTCAGGTCGTCACTCGCCAGGATGAAGTGCAGAAAATGCTTGCGTACTGCGCACTGCGCACACGAAAATATCTAAAGCTCACTAACAAAAACAGCACTAGTAGTCGTAAGGTGAACCGCACATATTCAGTGCAGTAGTTGACAATCATCCAATAATCTTAATCCCAAATCAGATACTACATTTGAGGCTACGATGAAGATAGTTTTTTCTTTAGATTGTTGATACTATTGTTTTTTTATTAACATGATTAGTTAATATTTTAAAAAATAAATTTTATAAATAGTTTAGAATAGATAGTCTAATCAATACAGTAGAAGAAAGTTTTTTAAGAAATCGTATTTTTAGAGGCATTAGCAAATAATTCGTTTTAAAAATCTGAAGAGAAAGCACAGCCTGACCAAATGAGAGGCGTGACATGGATTAGCACTTCACTTTGGTGAACAGGTGTGCGTTCCACCTACAGCTCCCCTTTTCAATATAAGAAGGTAGTAGTATTGCTCATATTCGACATGAGGTATCATCTTGGTCCGGATCATGCGTCAATCATCTAGGCTGCTTCGTTCATCCGAGGACAGCACTTTCTACAGCATCTCAGAAGCTTGACAGGTTTCAAGCTTTCTGAAAATAATACAGGAGTATGATCCATGCAAAAGACAGCCACGAGCAACAACGTTGGAAACGGAATAGCTAGCAACAATGTACCAAATAAAGCTGCTGCCTATCATGCCATGACAATCTGTACAGAACCAGACAAGACAAATGAGAATACTATTGGAATCACATGAGAAAATGCTCAGGGAGGGTATATATTTGAGCTGAAAAAACCAGGCATGGAAGCCTGACTTGCTTTGGCATTTTATTCTATGATACATGCAATTACATTTGATGATCAGCTCAACCTTTTGTGGACTAAATAGTACTACATGATGTATGGACTGTAAGGAAGCAAAAAGAAGCTATCCTGTATAGATATGTGATTTACAATGGATTTAAGCCAACGCCAACTTACCTTGAGTAACACATTGCACATAGTACACAAATATGGCATGCACACCGACAATTACCTATGTGCTAGTACACAGGAGCTGCTCATGGCCAACATTGCGACAGCAAACTGAGGGGGGAGGGGGGGCATCCAGGGAACGATTGGGCTGGCAGATACATGGCCGTTTTGTCTGCCAAGGCATTATGAACAGGTATTGGTCTTGAGGGAAGACATCATATCTCAGTATCCAACGAATTAGGCCTTTCTACCACCTAAACAAGCAGCCAAAAAAAGAAGGTTAAGCAATGGCTCTGTGACAATTGGAAATATAAGAGAAACAGAAGAAATTAAATATTACGTCTGCAAATCTTATCTGTCGTGATATTACTTTCCTTTGGTTGCATTGAGGCCCAGGGAGTTTGTTTCTTCGACTGTAATTGAATTCCAAGAAAAGATGGCACTGGTGGTTTACTTGTTACAGATGGCAAAGTGCGAGAAAGCCAAGATTCTGAAGGTGATCTTGGGACTGGTAATGGGAGTAAAGATTGCAAAGGCATATCCCTTTTGGCAACACTACTATCTTCCAGATGACCACAGGTTTTCCCATCATCCAAATTCACTGATCTTAACTTCTCAGAAGGCACTAACAATGTGCGTTCTGGAACTTCAGAGACCCTTTCTGTCAATGGATCATTCTCTTCACCTTCACCAATAGGGTTTCTCCCGACAATCTGTTGTTCTCCAAGCTGAGAGTCACACCCACCAGCATCCAAAGATGCCCTTGAGTTCAGTAACACAGTCACGTGGCTAGTTTCTGAGTCAATATCTCCATGGTGATCCATTGAATCTTCATGTACTGGTCTATCCAGCCCCGAGCTAATGGAGCTTGATCCCTTTAAACTACTGCGATCTGATCCGAGCAAAGAACCACGATCATGGTCTCTTCCAAGTGAGCTGGAACCATTACTTCTACTCATTTTATCTTCTTTTTCGCCTGTTCCAAAAGACTCGTTTGCCTTACTCGATGACGACAGGACAACATCCCTGTAATAGGGAGACATGCCACCACCTGTGGAGTGATGGAATGGTGACCCATTGCCTGTCTGCGAGTCACTCCAGAATGTCAGCTGGTTCGATTCGCTTGTCAGCTTGCTCCTCCCATCGTCTCCTTGACGAAGGTACTTCTGCTCCAATTTGTGCTTGTATACGTCCTCCCAGGACTGCTGCAACACAACATAGACTGAGATGTTTAGAGGTATTATTACTCATCCCTAGCACTAATAACAAGTAGCATGATTCTGAAATCATGAAGTGGAGTATGTAATGTGTATCTGCATCAGTACCCCGTTGGAAGAACACCCAAGATGCTTGTTTTGTGAGCTCCGGGCAAGCGGACTCGCTGCCCCTTGCCCCCTGCCTTTGAACGCGGACTCCCGGGCTCTCTCATTCCCCCGCGCCTTGCCACGCTTCACCGCAGGCACCGGATTCAGAAGTAACAGGGAACTCTTCACACACAGACTAGGGAGCAAGCCACATCCCTTGGAGGCAAAACCCCGGGTACTATGCACATCATAGTCATCGTCATCGTCTTTCTCCTCCTGCTCCTCACGTCTGGGATAGTTGCAAGACAAATAATTGGGAGGCAGGTGCTGGTAGGGGAGCTGAACGGGCGTCCTCCTCCCGGGATCATCGCCATTGCTTGCACTCGCGTTAGCACCAACGGCACGCGCAAGTTCGCGGCTAGAATTGCTAGTGGAGCTGGCTGCGCCGGCCTTCCGGAAGGTGTACTGCGGGGAGCCTATGGCCACCGCCTGCGCGGCCGGTAAGAATCTATCCATCATGATGCCGCGTGCGCCTGGCTCAGCGCCGCCGGCCGCACGGGAGGCGGGCTCTGGCATGCCGCTGAGGCCGCTGACACTGCAGTTCACGGTGAAGGACTCCGTCCGGGAGAGCGTGTCGAGCGCGTCCGAGAACCTCTCCTCCTCCTCCTCGTCATCTTCCTTCGGCAGTACTGCCGCCACGGATACCACCTGCTTCTCCGTCACTTCCTTCTTCGCCCGTACCGCCGCCACCTGCGCCCTCTGCTCCTCACGCGCCGCCGCGCCAGTCAGAGACCAGGCGGAGGCGGGGGGCGACTCCACGCCATGAAGCGCCCCGCCGTATCGCTCCCCCAGGGCGTCGTGGTAGGGGCTCCCGTTGATCTCATCCTCCAAGCCGTTCTCTGACGGCCGAGGCTGGGACGCGGTCGTGGGCGGCGGCGGCGGCGCGCGGCGGGTGCGGACGCTCTTGGGCTGCCCAGGCCGCTGCTCCCAGACGAAGGGCACCGCGCCGGAAAGCCGGACGGGGCCGGACTTGAGGTCAGCCTTGTAGTAGGGCAGCGCGTCGGCGTGGCGCACCGAGCGGAGCGGCGCGCCCAGATCGATCCGCTTGCCCCCCTCCGCCATCAAACGATCCGCCCGCATCGCTCACAGACTATACAAAGCGAAGGCGAAACAGGGAACAAAAAAAGCGCCGCTCGCTTCGGCCGCCGCGGACGGACGGAAGGATCTGCGGCACGGCGTGTTGGCGGCGGGCGGCCACTAGAGGAAAAGGAGAACGAACTTCCTCTACTCGCGACGGGTGTGGGGCAAGCAAGCAGATCAGCCGCGCCGCCAGCGAAGCCGCCTCTTCCACTCCACTAGCTAGTGCAGGCGCGAGTGCGGAGTGACTCGGCGCGGCGCGGTGCGGGGGGCGGTGCTCACGCGGTCACGAGCTTATTGCTACGCGTGCGACGAGGGACGGTGACCTGGGGGCGCGGGCGGGTGGCTGCTGGCGTCAAACGACTAAAAATTTGTAGACTCTCTGCTCGATCTGCCTAAAAAGTTGATGCAAGCAGCAGTATTTTTCTACTACTACCATCACTTTGGCTGCCGGAACATGCACGGGGGCCAGTGCTGAGCTGCCTCGGTGCGAACCAGTGGCTTACTGCGACGGACATGGACGTGACCAGATCTGCATCCACTCCGGGCGGCAGCCGGGCAGGTGGCGGAGTTAGGCAGAAACTGGCTGCCATCTTGAATGCCTGCGTGTGAATCGGGTTAGAATTAGATCTTGTTTTGTTCGATCAGTTGGAGCAGGAACTAGATTCGGTTATGCTGCGCGGCTGGCATCCTGTTCATTAGGGAACACGAAGGACCCTGAATAATGGGTTTGTTGGTGTAGATTGGTAATCCATGTCTCGTGATTAATTTAGCTTTTGAATTTCAAACAAATCTATAGCATAGAATGATGGTGTAGTGCTAATCCGTGGCGCAAACGCATAGTTGCTGTACAAGAGCGGCTCGTCCATATTTCACTGCCGGTCTTGCTGGACTTGTCTCCTTGCTTTTTTAACTCCGGCGTCGCAATGGAGGGAGCCCTGACCAGGGTTCACAAAGCCGTTAGTAGATCAGAAATCACTCCTTAGCAGTTTTCTTGGTTTTCATGAAAAATTGTTCGGGAACTGTTGAAAACGGGTTATGTTTAGATAAAATTTATCCAAAAATTAAATTCAAATTTTTACCTGTTTTGTTAACTTGAGATAGCTCAAAACCTCGAGATTTCTCAAAAAAACAAGCGGCTTGGTTGGTTTTGTGAAACCTAATCGTGACAAAACATAAAGGTTTATTCATAGAGAAACTTTTAGGCTTTTCTAGGACGATGGTGGAGCCACCACGTCACCAATAAGAGAGAAAATGGGACATTAAGTCATGTGACTATCTAAAAATCTTACGATAGATTTTTTGATAAAAATCTTTCAAATATAACTATAGTATAATAATAGTGTAATTACATTTTAACTATACTATAATTACGTTATAACTTCTATATAACTTTATAAGTTATATAGAAGTTACAACGTAATTATAGGATAATCACAATGTAATTATATTATAGTTATACTATAGTTACATTTTTTTTACCCAAAAATCTGTCGCAAGATTTTTAGCAATTCCGTTAAGGGTGGGTTCTAAACGGCTGAATGGCTGGGTTACTCTCTCGGTTTCCGTTAGCACGTTTTCAAATTACTAAATGGTACGTTTCATGCAAAAACTTTCTAATAGAAGTTGCTTTAAAAAATCAAATAAATCGATTTTTCAAGTTTGTAATAATTAAAACTTAATTAATCATGTGCTAATAGCCTGTCTTGTTTTGCATGCCAGCATAAGCTCAACCCCTTCAGCCGTTTAGAACGCACCCCAAGTCATTTGAAATGCAAGCCACTTCTAGAAGTAACCTTATCGGCTATGGCAAAAAGGTGTGCCATTTGAGATAAAGTCATTTATAAGGGACTCAATCCACAATACATGCCACCCTCAAGTTCTTTTTTTTATTTCAACCTGGTTATTTACATGTCATCCTCTATAATATTTCTTATTATCAATTCAACTGAATTTTTTTACAATTTAAAATATGTGACAACAAATAAATCAATATATATACCCTCTGTACCTATAATCAATCAGATATTTCTATTCCTGCTAAGGCCTCACCCCAACTCACCCTCTCCCTCTCCTACTCCGCCGGCCGCCATGCCTCCCTTCCTCCTCCGCCGGCCACCGCGTCTACCTTTCTCCTTCACAGGCTGCCACGCCTCCCCTCCTTCTCCTCAAGAGCTTGGGCGGCACTAATGAAGCTTGAGTGACGGTAGGCACATCTTCTCCTCCATCCCCACACTCAATCTCTCTTCCCTACTCCCATCCGCCATGCCATGCTGCCACTTTCTTCTCTGACCACCGTCGCTCCAAGCTATAGAAGGACCGTACCAGGGGACACATGAGTAGCGATGAAAACGGACGGAATTTTTCCCGCCCCGACCCGTTCGTTTTTCTACATTTGACCCGACCGTTTCCGTATTGTCGGAAAAATCCGGAAACGGGACGGGTCTCGGAATGGAAGGTCTAGGAATCCGAACGGAAGTAGAAATGGCGTTTTTCCGTCCGTATTTTCGGAATTCCGTATTTGGTCGGAATTTTACCCTTTTTTCCGAAGTTTACCCGGATCCAAGCAGGCCCATCAAAACTTGTATTTGTCCCAAAGGCCCAACACTAGCCCATCTAAACAAAACCTAGACTCAGCCTCCAGTCCTCCACCACGCCGCTCTCTCTCTCATTCGACTCCCTCTCCCGTGTCCCGTCGGCCGTCGCTTGGGCGCAGCGTAGGGCTCCGGCGCTCCGCCTCCAAGCCGCCGCCGCGCCCTCTAGGTCCTAGCCTCCTGGCCGGCCGCCGGCCGCCCGCCCTCCAGAATCCAGCATCCAAGCCGGCCCTCGACGCCGGCCCCGCCCGGCCGGCCCTGCCCTCTAGGCTCCAGCTCCAGTAAGCAGCCCCGCAAGGCTCCAGCGCTCCGCCTCCAAGCCGCCACCGTGCCCTCCAGGTCCTGGCCTCCTGGTCGGCTGCTCGCCCTCCAGCTCCAGTAAGCAGCCACCATGTCGAATCGGGGTCGTGCCAGCTCGATGCCGCCAGCTCGTGGAAGAGGAAGCCGTGCCAGCTCGATGCCGCCGGAGCAGCATCTTGGTTTGGGCACCATGTTGCCAGCGCCCCTGCGACCACCATCTTCGATTAAAGACAGCACAAGCGAATCCATTACAGTTACAGGTAAGCAGTAAGTAGCCAGTAGCAGTAGCAGTAGCAGTTAGCAATAGCACTCTAGCACTAGCACTCTACAAATTAATAATTTTATTGTTTTCTTTGATAGGAAAGAAGATGAAAGTCAGTGAAGTCGGTGTGTCAACATCATCATCTTCAGCAGGACAGAATGAAGATCCAAATCAAGTGATTGTCAATGGCGTAGGAGGTGACACTCGGAACCAAGAGGAAGGACAACATACTTTAAGCACTGAAGAAATACTTGCCCTTGATGATGATGATCCTGAGAAAGAGGAGGTTGCTGGGTCAACAGGAAAGAGGAAGAAAAGGTGCACATATGTTGTGTGGCAATATTTTACCAAGAAGACAATGGTAGTAGAGGTTGACGGCAAGAAGTATGAGCAGCTGTAGGGTTATTGCAACTTCCCAAGGTGCAAGCAAAGGTACAGAGCTGAGTCTACCAATGGAACAAATGCATTTCAGAGCCATTTGAGATCAACCCATAGTCTTGTAATAGGTCAGTTGCAGCTCAAGGCTGAAAAGGACCGTGGAAAAGATGTTACCAATATTCAGCCTTTCAGATATGACCTTGAGACTAGTCTCAAGAAATTCTATTTGGCAATAATCATGCATGAATACCCATTCAATATTGTTGAGCATGACTACTTTGTGGATTTCCTTAAGTCTTTGCGTCCAAGCTTTGCCTTCAAGTCGAGGGTCACTGCTAGAAAAGATATAATGGACATATATATATAAGAAAAAGATAAGTTGTATGTAGATTTGAAGAAAGTTCCATGTCGCTTTAGTGCAACCATGGATGTATGGACATCATGTCAGAACAAAAGTTACATGTGTGTGACCTTGCATTGGATAGATGGTGCGTGGCAAATTCAGAAGAGGATTGTGGGTTTGTTTCATCTAGAAGGACGACATATTGGCCATAGGTTGGCAGAGGCCTTTACTGAAGTATTGGTTAAATGGTTTGTTGAGAAGAAAATATTTGCCTTGACTTTGGACAATGCATCAAATAATTTAGTAGCAGTCACTGATATTATTAATGATCTTAAATTGAATGGAAATGGTTCTTTGGTTTGTGATGGCATATTTTTTTCACATTAGATGTGCATGCCACATACTTAACTTGGTTGCTAGAGATGGGATGGTTGTTATTTCAAAAACACTAGACAAGGTTAAAGCATTGGTACTGACTGTGAATGGCTCTCCCTTGCAATGGGAGGAGCTTATGAAATGTGCTACTGAGTGTGGATTGGATAAATCAAAGGGCATTCAACTTGATGTTTCAACTAGGTGGAATTCAACTTATTTGATGCTCAGGGATGCATTGTACTACAAGGCTGCTTTCATTAGGCTCAAGGTTGCAAATCGCCGTAAGTATGAGAAAATTTCTCCCTCTGATACTAAATGGGGCATGGCTGCTACAATTTTTCAGTGCTTGGAAATATTTTATGATCTTACTGAACTGCTTTCTGGTACCTCATATCCCACTGCAAATCTGTTCTATAGAGGCTTCTGTGAGATAAGAGAATTGCTTAGTAAATGGAAGAATCATAATAACTTGACTATTAGGCAAATGGCATCTGCCATGAGTGAAAAGTTTAAAAAATATTGGGGCTGTTCTAGTACAAGTCTTGCTGTAGCATGCTTTTTCGATCCTAGGTATAAAAAGAAGATTATAGAATTCTATATGAAAAAGTTTGCTGGTGACTACTATCAAGTTCAGCTTGAAGAGTTTGTTACTGTTGTAAAGAAGTTGTACCAATTTTATAGTGCTTCTAAACCTGCTTCTTCAAGTAGTACTATGGTCGTGGATGCTAGCTCAGCAGAAACATTAGGTGCCAAACGATATTCTGAACTTGAGAGCTTTTTGTATGATGATTCTGGACTGATGGAAATGATAACCCACAAAAAACAATCCACTCAAATGAGTTGGACCTATATATGGCAGAGCCACTGTTGAAGCAAGATTCATTTGATATTTTGGCTTATTGGAAGAACAAAACAGACAAGTACCCTATTCTTTCACAAATTGCTCGTGATTTGATGGCCATACAAGTGTCCACAATTGCTTCTGAGTCCGCATTTAGTGGTGCTGGCCGAGTACTTGATCCTTATCGTAATCGTCTTGACCCTGAAATGGTACAAACACTTGTCTGCAGCAAGGATTGGATACATACAACAACAAAAGGTACTAATTTTCTAAATTGTTCAATTGAATTGTCCAAATATAGGTGGTGTACATGTACTGATCATCTATTCATCTATGTCTTATTGTCTTTTTAGATCGTAAATGCATTCCATCCATAGTGGCTGATCTGAAAGCGCAGGACACCATGTCTGCAGCCCCAAGTGCCCCCCTAAATGATGAGGTATGCGTTGTACATTTGTAGCAGACTTATATTTGCAACATTTAGCAATAACTTGTGACCAAAAAAATCAGCACAACCATATATTTGCATTATTTAGCTTGTGTTAACTATATGTAGGAAGATGACAGTGAAAGTGATCCTGACGAGATGGATGATGCTGGAGAGCTGTGATGGAGATCTGTGAAAAAATATGCCATGTTATTATGTTGTGATGTACTGTGCTGTATTCATGCCAGCTCATTTTAATTTGTTAGTTGTGATCTGAACTAAGTGTGTCATGTGTCACAGTGTTAGTGTTAGTGTGTGGACAGTTAATCCTAAACTACTTTCATTTGCGTCTGAATCTCTGAATTCATGCTTTATCTATTTTTTGTTGCTAAAGATGTGTGTGATTGTGATTGTGATTGTGAGTATAAAGATGTGCGGTATTCCGGCTTAAGTTCCCGGCTTCCGACCGTTTTCGTTGAATTTTCGGTCGTATTGGTTCGTTTTCGTGCACCCGTATATCCCGATTCCGTTTCTGAACCCGCATTTTTCGAACCCGATCCCGTTTCCGCTAAAAAATATAGAAACGGAAGTAGAAATGGAATTTTTCCGTCCGTTTTCGTCCGTTTTCATCGCTACACATGAGTATTCCTTATCGTAGATCCATCATGTGCTCTCTGCAAGACATGAGTAACTATAGGGGGCACGAGCTTGGTTGAGATAGAGGGAAATCTCTGGCGTGGTGTGCATATGCCCTCAGCCACTCCTGCGTGAAAAACCGAGATGTCAAATTAGAGGACAAGACTGCTGATTCGGTTCGCAATTACTTGGCCAAATCCATGTGACAACGTCAATACGCCATGTAGGACTGTCCCGCCGCACAGGAAAAATTGTTGTCATGGCACTGTCTACTACTCTATATGCTGGTAGCAGTGGTAGGTGCGGTGTCGCAACATTTTTCGTTATCCCTATGAGTATAGACAAAGTCATCTTCGTCTGTCATCAACACATGCAGATCACGTCAGAGAAAGTCCCTTTCATTGACAGCATGGAGCGAGGACCAAGGATGACCAGCGCGAGGAGAATTTTTACTGTTACTAAATTTATTTATTTTTAATTTACAAAACTAATTTTCGATTTGGATCATTTGCAAAAACTAACCTCTTACCGTCCTGGGCCACGGCGTATTTAAAACCGCCGTGGCCCAGGCGCGAATGGCATCCCGTCCGGGGCTAACGGCGCGGCGGCCGTTTTAGCCGCGGGGAGCCACGTGGATTTCGCCGCCTGGGGGACGGCGGCGAATGCCCCCAGGGGGCCAATGCCAAAATTGCATTCGCCGCCTGGGGGACGGCGGTTTTTAGCATAGTGAACGGACGGTCCGCACAAGGATCGGACCGTTCCGAATCCAGGGGGCCGCTGCAAAATTTTTTTTTTCTTTTTTTTTTAATATTTTTTCTCAACTAGCAACACGAGAATAGCAAAATCTCGTGAAGGTGCAGCTTAAACCGATGTAAGATGTGGCCTGTAGAAAATTATGAGTGTGCTTTAAAAACCGTGCTGAAACTTCAGACCTCAAAACTATCTTTCCCGGCCGAATTTCGTAAAATTTTTTTGGACAAACCCGACGAAGGGGGGGGGAAGCGGATGTAAAATTTTCTGTAGATGTCCGTAGATGTACTTATTTGCCCGATTCCGAGACCGTATGCGAAAGTTATGACTTTTTTAAGGTAGTTAGCGCGCGTTACAAACAATTTGCCGTCGATTCGGACCGTCCGATCGCTGTGCGGACGGTCCTATGCATTCCCTGGGGGGCGGCGAATGTAATTTTGCATTCGGCCCGCTGGGGGCATTCGCCGCCGTCCCCCAGGGCGGCGAATCCACGTGGCCTCCCCGGGGCTAACGGCGGCCGCGCCGTCAGCCCGGGTGACGGGGATGCCATTCGCCGCCCTGGGCCAACGGCGGTTTTTAAATCCCGCCGTGGCCCAGGGCGGCAAGAGCGGTAGTTTTGCAAATTGATCCAAATCGAAAATTAGTTTTATAAATTAAAAAAAAATTAATTAGTAACAGTAAAATTCCGGGCGAGGAAATTTTGTGGCCATCGACGACACTACAGGGACAGCGGGGACTGAGAGAACAGAGAAAGAATCAGAATGCAGAAACGGCCATTAGTCCACCAAGGCCCTATTTAAATTGGCTCGAGTTTATAAGCTACACGTAAAATAAAAAATGTTGTTAGCATATGATTAATTACATATTAGCTATTACAAACTTAAAAAATATATCTAGTTTGATTTTTAGCATATGATTAACTATATATTAGTTATTACAAACTTAAAAAATATATCTATTTGATTTTTAAAGATAATTTCATCTATAAATTTTTTTAAAAAAACACACCGTTTAGCAGTTTGGAAAACATGCTCACAAGAAATAAGGGAACAAGCCATGGCTATAAATTGTTTTGAACATCACCTAAGTTATACCTCCTTCGTCTAAAATATAACTATTTCTAATACTCAACTTTTGTTCGAAATATAACTATTTCTAATCCTTTAATTTTATTATGCCTATTATACCTCTATTAACCATCTCACATTCAACAACCACCTACTTTCTATAAATCCTACTTACATTAATGAGGGGCTGTTTTTTAGATAAAAACTAAAACAATGTTTTTAGTAGAAAGCAACATAAAGAAGTACACTGAGGACACCAGCTTTACAGGACAAAACAACCAGAACACAAACTCCACAAATACTAAGCTTTTCATCGTCACAACTCCAACCTAGTAACCGCCCTTACTAAAGACAATTATTTTATTGCAGGCCCTTACAAGACAAAGGTAAAGACTAAGGTGTTATTTGAGATGGCTTATTTTTTTCTTATAAGTCGCACGCAAAACGAAAAACATCATTAACACGTGATTAATTAAGTATTAACTATTAAGAACTTGAAAATTAGATATTTGATTTTTTAGAGATACTTTCATATAGAAAATTTTTGCAAAAAACACACCGTTTAGCAGTTCGGGAAGCATGCTCACGGAAAACGAGAAAAAAAGCTGCTGGCTCCAGGTGTATTGTGGCGATTCTTTTGAGTACTATATCTAGAAATCCCTGTCGATTCCTCAGTGGCACCTTTTCGAACACAACTCACACATTGCAAAATAACTCTGATTCTAACATCTTTTCCCTTGGCCATGAACCTCCTTTCCTTTTTGGATTGACTTAACTTAATTCTTCTACTTATTCTTTTATTCTTCTATTTTTGTTCTTTTATTCCTCTATTTTGAAGTCAAAGAGGAAGAAGAAAATCCATTAGAATAAAAAAATTTTGAAAATTTTCAACTAAGTAATAAAAATAGAGAAATAATTAAAGAATACAATCCTTATCGAATTAGCAAGGATTTTGCTTTGAAATCCTTTCATTTAAGTAGCCAACCCAACCTCTTTCTTTGCTTCGATTTCTGAGGCCTGACTTAGCTTGGATACTGCTTTTAATTGAATTTTTGTTTTCAAAAATGAGATTTACCAAATTTTTCATGACCTTAAGGGCCAACCCAATCCATCTTTTCTTTCTTTTTCTTTCCTATACTAAAAAAGGATTGAAAAGGGGGAATTTTTTATCATGTCACAAAGAACTCTATTCCTCACATAGCAACAACTAGAATGAAAAAAAAGGAATGACAAAGCATCTGGAAATAAACGATTAATTTCTATCAATAAACCTGCTAAAGCCCCAAACCATAGAGTACTTAGCACGGGTGCTATAGAGAGATATGTTTTTATATCCGCATTGAAATCCTCCTTCCTTATTGGAATACGTATATGATCAGATACTCTTGCCCAAGATCGTTTGTATTTCTTTTGTTTAGACGAAATTCCAAACTAAAAACGAAAAAGACGATCCCTTCCTTCCTATAGATTACCAAGGAATAGTAATCTTTGATTATATGAGACCAAAAAAAAGAAATGACACGAGGATTCTCTATTAGAAAAAGAGAAGAAAATTAGGATGTGGAAAACAAGATAGGAATTGTGTACAATGACATTGTACAACAATTTGAAAAAGGGATGTAGTGCAGCTTGGTAGCGCGTTTGTTTTGGGTACAAAATGTCAAAGGTTCAAATCCTGTCATCCCTACCTATTACTTCTTTCTTTTTTATAGGCAGTAGTAAGGAGATCGATTAAAGAGGGTATAACTTGAATTTGTGGATAGTATACGTACGTGAGACACATTAGGAGTAGAAAAGGATTTTATTTTTGAAAGCGCTCTTAGTCCAGTTCGGTAGAACGCGGGTCTCCAAAACCCGATGTCGTAGTTCAAATCTACAGAGCGTGATTCCATCTATCTTATGTCGAAGCAGGGTAAAATAACTTAACAAAACAAATTGCAATTCCAATTTGACCTCTCCAGACCAGAGAGGAGGCCAATCAAAAAAGAAATATTACTCAATCAAAGATCCAACTGATCTCCACGCCTGTATTGCAAATACGCAGTCACGAATAATCCCGCTAAAGTAATAGGAATTAGGCCTAAGACGATTCCAAATAGAAAACTTTAATCATTTAGATTTGTTAGAAGGAATAAAAAAAAGAGGTACGATCTATCCCTAAATAGTAGTCTAAATTATCCACGAATCTCAATGACCAAGAAAAAAAGAATTGGTAATTAGTGTGGAAAAGAGTCGTAGAATACCAGAAGTCCAAAAGAGAGATTTTTCTTTTCTGCCTTATTCATTCAATTCATTTCAAATAAGATGTATCTTGTTCAAGCCAATAAATAGAGCTAGGGTTAGAGTTAAAGCAACCAATAAAAAACCGAAATAACTAGTTATAGTAAGCATGAAAGGGTTAAATTCCTTTTTTTTACTACACTACATATGTTGGTAAAGCACTTACCTAAGTTATGGAAAATTCATAATTCATCGGTTATTTTAGATAATACTAAAAAACAAGATACAGTGAGATACAGAAGTGTAAAAGAAAATCGATTCATTAGATGGGGCATGAGTCCCTAATTCCGAACCAAGAGATTTGCTGTGGAATCTGTCAATTGAGTAAAGTAATAATATTAAGAACTAGATCATCTAACCCAGTGAAAAATGAAATTGAATTTTAGGGGGAATTTTGGAATAAAAGAAAAATGCAGTTTGGTCAAAAAAGTTAGTAAACAAGGCAAGGATTGATTACGAATCTTGATTCTTCAAAGAATGTTTTCTCTCTTTCATAACAGATTATCTACTATTTTATTTTCTATTTATTAGATATTATATTATGCTAACCAATTAAATTCTTTAAAGGGAAATGTTGGATTCCAAGGGATAGCTTTCGCATCTACTTGTCTTTATATTGTGTCAGTATAAGAATATCTTTCCTAAATTCTTTATTCAAACCTAAGGTGGTGTTTGAGATGGCTTATTTTTCTGGCTTATAAGCCACACGTAAAACGAGAAACATCATTAGCACGTGATTAATTAAGCATTAACTATTAGAAACATGAAAAATATATCTATTTGATTTTTTAGAGATACTTTCATATAGAAAATTTTTACAAAAAACATACCGTTTAGCAGTTCAGGAAACGTGCACACGGAATATGAGAAAATAAGCTGCCGGCAAAAGCACTTGCGAACAGGCTAAGACAACAGAGCCCAAACAAACATAAGACAAATATGTTCAGAGAAAAACTCCAGGAGACATCATCTGAAAACATATCAGCCAATTCCCACCCTGTGTTGATTCAGATCATTTGCCTTCTCCAGAATACCTGGAGTCATGGACTCTAGGAGTGGTGCTTCTTTGTGCTTCAATAGGATTTTTCACTGGTGCAAAAGAAAAATCAGCCAATAAGCAATAGTGAGGCGGGTAGCAACAAGCTTATCTCTAAAAAACATATCATTTTAGTCAGCCACAGCTGCTAAAAGCATCATAAAAACTCTATTAAAAGAAAGACTCAAAGTTAGAAGGCAAGAAAGCCACCCTAGAGGATCCTTACAAAGACACCAAACGAACCTTGTTATAGGACACTTAAAATAGACATGACCAGTATCCTCTAAATCTACACAGAGCTTGCAAAATTCAGATCCATCCCAATATTTTCTGATTAATTGACTAATTGTTTGGATTCTATCTCTAATAGCAAGCCAAAAGAAAGTGTTTTGTTTTCAGAGCATAGGAGCACTCCACATCACGATCATATTTGGATCACTAACATCTCTAAAGGAAAGCACTTCATACATAGATTTTGTAGAGAAATACTTATTTTTTCCAGGAGCCCAAAGAAGAATATCAGGCTTATCTGAACACTGTACACCTTGAAGTAACCTCTTTAAATCATTTCAAGTTGCAACTTCTGTGGAACAATGTGAAATACGATCTTTTTTTTCTTTATTTTTTAATCGCTCTAAAATAACCTAAAAATAAATATATTTTAAGGCAAAGGAAGTAGACAAGGTGTATCCGTTTATATGGGTGTTGAAAAATGAAAATATCGCTGGACAAGACGGGAGGTCATCGATCGATCGATCGCTTGCATCGTCGACGACTCCGGCCTAAGCAACCAGATGAAAAGTGGTGCGTTCAATAGGTGTTGTTGACTAATAACCAGTTGACTACGAGCGGAGATGTGAAAAAGGAAAAAAAAAGAAACCACATGCATGATGCATCTCTCCCTCACTGATCGGTTGCAGCAGATCGGCAACGCGCGTCACCCGTTCATGGCCGAGCGTTATAGCAGCAAGGCCGGCGGAAAAATGGCCGCTCCCCGCCGCGCTCTGGCGTCGCGCCCATGACGGCATGAGCCGATCGATCGGCACGTACGCTGTACGTACGCAACGCACGCATGCACGGGCCCCGCACTGGAGAAGGACCATGAGGGAGATCGTGGTATCGTGCGTTCGAATCAACCTGCTTCCATTCGCTCGCTCGTTAATTATTCCTGTCGGCCGCGCGGTCCCGGCCGTCGGCCACCACCACGCATGCATCCCGTCCACTCGTCTCACGCCGTCTCGCACCCGTGAGCCCACCCGCGCACCGGTCCACCTCTCGTCGCAGCGCCGCCCGCCTCCGTCGCCGCGCGCTGGACTCCGGCCACTCGGCTGCTGTTCAACCATGCGGCTACTGCCAGGTCTAGGTTCTTCCGCCGCAGTGTCCGGTAGTTCGGCTGCCCCACCGTCGGGTACGTACGTTTGTGAGCTGTCATGGGAATGAACAGCTTTGCGCTGGTACGACTGGTACCACACGGAGAATTTACTCTGCTTTTTCTGAAGGAGCACTGGGCGAAACCGATCCGTGCATATGAAACTGTGAACTCCGCCTCAAGTCACCGTGTATATTTACTCTGCTTTCGGGAGCTGCACCGGGCGAAACCGATCCGGTGATCGTACGTGTGAACACTCCTCTCTTCAAGTCATCGTGTACGCTACATCACGGTCAATGTACAAAACGTAGGCTTTCTACAACAAGGATTTTGCTCGAGTTTCGCGAGAGGGAAAAGAAATTGGTCGACATGCTTCGTTTTTGCCTTGATTATCAGGTACTATTATTGTTCCCTAATCTCGAGGAGGAAGTTTTATGATACCCCTGTCTCTTAGGTTCGAAGCAATAGCTCTAGATCTCTCCAGCCTGTGATCATGCTGCAATTAAAAGGGTCTTATACTCTTCTTTCTCACGAAATAAGTTTTTTTTTTCCTTTTTTGTCCTAACTTTGTTTGCAGACCGGCATGTGCCAACTTAGCAAATACTCCCTCCAAACGTTTCAGATAACAAAATCATACTAAGGCTGCATTCAGTAGTACCGAGTGGTTAAGCTACTCCTTAATTTTCATTAATATGTATTTTAAACTGTTAATAAGTGTGTTTCTTGTGAAAACTTTCTATATAGAAGTTATTTTAAAAATAAATGATTAATTTTTCAAGTTTAAAATATTAGAACTAATTAATCATACCCTAGATAACTACTATCTCGTTTTACGTCACTAAAAATCCAGCCCAACCTGTTTCTAGCGAATGCAGTCTTAAATCACTCATAATTTTATGTCCTAAACATCATATAAAGAAAACTCAACTTACCGTCGCCAGGTTTCTTCCGGTGAAACTACTAGCGGAAGTTCAACTCAGGCTGCGTTTACTAAGCAGACTCTCTTTAGAACGCCACGAACCTCAACGTGCTTACTTTACACAAATATTCTTTGAGGTACTCATCGACAATATATTATCTATTATATATATATATATATAATATATTTATATATATATATTATATATATATATATATATTGTGTGTGTGTGTGTGTTTTAGGTGTGTGCGCGATTGTATATTATTGCAGGAAAAACTGCAGTTGAAGGAAGGAGGTGACACGATCCATGATGCAATTGTTGGTTGGATGGCCCATTGCGTATAGCCATCTGTGAGAATGCAGTTTATTCATATTCAAGTTAAGAATTTTTTGCATTTTTATATTTATTTATTAAAAGATTTGCAAAAGTAGATTTTTGTTTGAAAAATTGCAAAATAGACTCCGCCGCCTCTGGGAGGGCGGTTTTTAAAATCGCCCTCCCAAGGGCGATTTAATGACGTGGCTGACGGCATCGGGCTTTCCGGCCGCGGCCCCGTCAGCCATTTTAGCCGGGCGGCCCCCGGGCCTCAAACGCGCCTCTCAGAGGGCGGCAAGGGGGGCCGCCTGCGAAATGCCCCCTGGGGCCGGCCCGCCTCCCCCGCGCGCCGCAGCGTTCTACTCTCTGCCCTCGCCGTGGCCATGGCGCCCGCCGGTCCCTCCGCGCGCCCGGAGGCCGTTCCACTCTCCTGCCCTCGCCCGCGTGCCCGCGTCCGCGCCCCGCGCCCATGCGTCAGGCGCCGGGTTGCGCGCCCGGCGCCCGCGAGCCAGCGTCCGCGCCCTCGCCCCGCGCTCCCGGCCAGCGCGAGGGGCCCGCGTCCCGCGTCCTGCGCCGAGGCCGCACCCGCGCCCGCGCCCGCGTATTTTGCAGGTGGCCTTGCGCTGTTGACGCCGAAACCGCCGGGGGCGTCCGGCGTCGGGTTGACACGCGAAGGCCTGGGAGATTTGCTTCACTCCAGTGCAGGTCTTTAAAGTTTTTGATGTTCGTAGGCGTGCCATCAAGTTGACCCTGTATTGACAAGGAACAATGTTAGTCAATGAGCAATCGGCTGGAAGCCGATCTAGACTCGTATCATCAGCCGATGGCCGATGTACACGGTGTAGTTATACATCGGCTTAAGGCGATGAGGCAAGAGCAATAAACGTAATAATAACAATATCATGCTAGCCGATCATGAAGGGATGTTCAAAAACCGGCTATAAGCTAGATAAAATAAGCAAGTATAATGCATAAATAAATCAAATAATCTAGCTGATCAGGTCTATGTGTTACTGGTGTTGTTATGACAGGTGTGCCTGCACCCGGGCCCTTGCTTATATGGTTCCCGGGATCTTCGTCGTGTCGGGCCCATACACTGGTTACCCGGGCTCATGCCGGGCCCTCACCTGGGGTCGTGCCCGGGAACTGCTTGGTACTTGTACTTGGATGGCAGAATAAACTCCCACGGCTAGCCCTTAGCGATTGTAGCAATACAGGAGAAATATAATAAAGTATGCATAACGTAAATGATAAAATAATGATAAGCTGTGGCGACTACTGAATGGAACGAGCATAGGATAAGACAATGATAAATGTAGTCGGCTTTTACAGATAAACTTATCGGCTAGCACTCTCCGATAAACCCATCACACAACACCATCGGGCTCATCAAGAGTAAAGCTATTATCGCAGTCTAGTTTAGTAATCGGACCAACCGTTAGCACAGACCGACAATGATAAATGACTAATGGGCGATGGATAGATATAATGCGATCATGATGAAAGATAACTTTAATCGGCTATGCACTCCGATAAGACGCTGCGCACAAAGCATAGCAGGACGGCTTATCAACTAGCAGTTCTAAGTAGGTCGGACCTAACGATGCAGCACGAACTGATGATAATCGCCAGTGGTAGTAATCTATGCACGCGTGATGTGATATACGCTAATCAATTATGAGATCAAACTGAACTGATGCAGCCATAGATAAGTAGAATATACCGTGGTAAGCCGACTAGCCTACACAGACTAGAATATCGGACCTAACCGAGGAAGTCCTAGCCGATTGGTGGGCCGGGGTGACGAGACTTACCCTCTCGAGGGGTTTGGACGCTAACCGTGCAGCGGCTGAGAAGCAGGATCCGTCGAAGGTGGCGATGCGCCGATTTGTATTGATCTGGTAGCTTGATGATTTACAAGGTCCCCGGCATACGTATATATCCGAGTTACATGAGTCCTTACAGGACACGGTATATTGATTTCCTATCTATATAGAACGCTAGATAATCCTGACCGGAACGAGATCAGGTTCCTAAAAAGATAAAAAAATCTTTTCCTAATAAATATTAGTAATTAATGTCACGCACGGTATTTCCGGGCTCTTTTTCGACTCGGTCTGCTTCTTGAACCATTTCTGCCTGTTACATTCCACTGCAATGTTCCCTTGACGAATCTGATACAAGGCCTTACCAATTTTGGCATTAACACATGCCCATAAACCCATTTCGGAGTTTCCAATAGGTTCGAAATTCTTTTTCAACTTTGGGCCTCCAGATTTCTCCATACCAAGGCGGAACCAAGATAGCTACTTGCCATAAATGTTTGAAACAGTGCCAACGGCTCGACGATTCCGCTCGGCTGTCATACCTCTATAAAAACGCTTCGTCTTCTTGCTTTTTTACGCTTTCACATCGTACAGAGCACCACCGCTTCATCTTCCATCATCTCACCAAGCTCTAGCGAATCTAGACGAATCATTGAACTTTTCCCGGGGTCGATCTGCAACTTCTTTTCTGTTTTTTCGATAATATGGCATCGGCATCTGCAGTTCCTGAGTGGTAATCTTCTCACCTGATTATTTTCCCCAATCTGCCATCTATACGAACCGATTCTGCTATGTTTTCACCTGTTCTTTGTCGTGTTCTTGTTTACTGTAGCATCTTAGAGCCCAGATCTTGATTCCGGCGCCGATTACCCTGCTTTTTCTATCATGGCCCTATGGGCAGCGAGATCCCACCGATCATTTATGTCGCCGAAACCCTACGCGTTCCCTCAAAACTCGACTATGTTTTGGTTAGTGACTGGACAGTACAACAGCTTCAGATCATGGCCGAGTAAGCTGTCCAGGTGGAGAGATTGGTTCCTCAGGGTAATGCGGCTGCAAAGAGGACCTATTGGGAAGAATCTCACATCGGCACTGCAGTCAATCTCTCCTGGTGACATATGGAAAAGGAACGAGTCCTACTTGCAATCGGCTCATACTACTGGTCTGATGCTCTCAATTGCTTTCTGTTCGGCATGGGCCGATGACCCCCACTTGCTGGACGTGACATGCACCTGCCTGGATACGAAAGCTACATCAATTCAAATCCGGTTCAAGCCTGTCACGGCTTCAAACAAAAAACATTGGCGGTGGTCCAGGTATATTCTCCACAATAAGAAACTAGACTGGATCCGGTTGAGTGATCGGGAACACGACTTTTCCTGAACTTGTGGTTGGAACGGTTCGTTTCGGTGGTGCAACTCTCGGCCGACGAGAATATGCAATGCTAGCAGAGTGCTTGGCCGATAGGAAACAAATTCCGTTTGGGGCACTATCTCCTTGGCGCCACCTACAGCTACTTCACCAGGTGGCAACTAAGCTATCGGCTGGCCAGCCGTCGGCACATTGGGGGTCTTGGTGGTTCGTTCAACTCTGGCTCAATATTATACCTCCAAGGCTATCCAGAAACCTCTCCTCAAGCAATCTTTCCCGGCGATTACCCAGAAGATCAAGACCCTGTTTACGCCGATGCATCTCTATGGGCGAGCTGCATCGGCCCTTTCTGGCGGCAAGATAACCCTGCTGAAGTTAGTCAGTGGGTTCAAGGGGTTCTATTACGGCTTTACCAGGGATGCCCACTCTTTGGTTTTGCGTACAATGACGCACATCATTCGAGATGCCTCCACTTTGATCATAAGCTCTTGATGATGATAGTCTAAAGCCATATTCCTATCGGCTATCAGTTCCTTGTCTGCTGAGCCAACCGGTTTTCTGTGGGCGAACTCAGCCATCGTATGAGTTCTATACCCATCAGTCGGCTCTCGATTTGGCCTTGGTCAGCTCCGATAGGCCTATTTTTCATCGACAAACGCAAGCCCGAGGCACAGTCAGCAGCGCCCTGGAATATATGGCTGCGGTCTTGATAGACTCCCTCTGCTAGGCACTCACGGAAGTATCATCTGCACTGCAACACACAAGTTCTTTGTCCGATGGTGGTCAGAATGGAAGAAAACATCTGTTCTGACAATTATAAATCTTAGACCTGCTGTTACTGCTCCCGTCTGGACGATTGAACGCGACTATGTCTGAATCGAGACGAGGTAACACCGAGCTTTAATCGTCTTCTTCAACCAGCTCTCACCTCCTAATTTTGTAGGCCACCGCGTTGAACCCAAGAAAAGCACAGCGGTCGGCTGATCCAGTATCAATCCTCCATCGGCCTTAGAACCCAAACTTAGGGCGTGATGCTCATGATCTCCATCGGGCTCTTCTCAAGGCACCTCGGCGAGATGGGCCAAAAACGTAGAAGTTAGGCTCGTCTTCCTCAAAGAAACAAAGACCGATGGCGATGTGCTGCCACGACGCCATTTTCCCAGACCACATCGGCTCCTTCGTCCCCTAGGTATGGCGCCAGCTTAATTATTATTATCATCCTTATTTTATCTTACCAAATTCTTTTTCAGCTTGAGACCATCGGTCCAGATCCCACCATCCCTCTGACGTCCTCCAAGCGTTGAGCCGATTTCTCCAGCTGCTGCCCTCTCAGCACACAAGTCTCTGGTTTGCTGATGATACTGTCCTACTCCATCGGCCGACATCGGCCCCCTCGAAGAAAGCCCATTCATCCCCCTGAAAACCGGATGTGCGGCAAGCCTCCGATTCTGTCCTTCCTCAGGTAACTCTTTTATGTCCATCTCTGCTCTTAACTTTTTCACCTGATTCCTTTACCGATGCCAATTTTGGCAGTCTTAGCACGATCTTTCTCCTTTGACATCGGCAAATACCTAGAAGTAGAGAATCCAGGCAGCCATCTCCAGCGCAACAACCAAACCATCCTTAGCCGATGTACGCGAATATCTGACGAGCATCCTCAGTCGGCTGGAAAAACCCAATTGACGCGCTAGAGGAAGATTGCGGGCAATCCGGGCAGATTCAGCAGAAATTGAAACACCATCTGCTTCCGAAAACTTGTCGAATGCACTAACTCCCGCAGCATATCTGGAATCCCATAGATTCAAACTTTTCATCAAGCTTAGACAGCGCATAGCGATCCGCGGCTGACCAACAGAAAAGATAACCTACCCGAAGACATCCAAGTACGACTCGGCTAATTAGCCCAAGCGAAGATGAATGAAAAAGCTTTACAAGATGATACGAATTGGCTCGCTGTTGACCCCGCAAGAGCTCCCAAGCGACTTAAGTATAGAATCCAATGAAGAAATAGGAGGCGACTTCTTCCAGAACTTCGAAGAGATGCGTAAGACCATAACATCGAGAAAGCCTGAGAATCCCAGCTAAGTCGGAATAACTTATCCGGCAAGCCATTCCAGAGTCAGAAGACCACGGATTGCGAAGGCGACATAGTGCGTAAGTCATCATTCGCGCATGAAAGAACCTGGAAGACCATCCTGGGCTCCGTAGAAGACTGGATATTCGTCTGCTATCAATAGATAGATCAGATCCGCCTGCACACCCAATCGAGCGAGCAGATCATAACAATTCTGAAAAATCTCTAAAATCTTTGAACTGACGACCTTCATAGGGAACACCGCCGATATTTACTGTGATCACTATAATAGCTGACCGTGCTCTTTGTCTACTGATATTCTTTACAGTCTTGATATATTCTTCTAGATGTGTCTTGATCTAGAAGGCGATATAATTACGCATCGGCTGTCTTTCAGCGCGATGTGGAAAACATCGGCATAATTTCCGAATTACTCAGAAATCGTTCATACTTAAACCGATTTAGGACATCAAGCAACACGCGACTGTAGGTAGTACTTCTTGAGGTATATTCCGCTAGCGCTTATGCAAATTCAGATATCATTGATCTTCTAACATATAAGGCATTACATGACACAAACGATTAATCCTCCAGTGT